>CAUDMG010003623.1:465000-752500 GCA_958450375.1 Homarus gammarus
GTGACAGACCGACACATTCAGAGTATAAACAAAGACCCAAACACACTTAATGGTTTACACTACAAATACACACAGTCATCCATAAGTAAACACTATTAGGGACGTAGAACAAACACACGGACACATTTAGCGGTTGATACCGAGGATAAAAGTTACTGTCGAAATGTTATCAAGTAAATGTGTTCCTGTTTTTCATCCTACGTGTGTGGGTGTGGGTGTGGGTGTGTGTGTGTGTGTGTGGGTGTGTGTGGGTGTGTGTGTAACGAGAGATGAGAGGGAGTTGAAATACTTGTAACTGTGAAAAGGTTGTTTAGTTCAATAACAACATAAGGAGGAGGTTGTGAGAGTCATGAGTGAGGTGTGATAGTCGAGGTATGAGTGTTGTTGAAGCTGTAGTGAGCCTCTGAATGGGAGCGGAAGACAGATGAATAGAATCAGTGCGCGCCAAAAAATAAAAATAAATAAACATGAAAGGTAATGTAAATATTTATCAGCAAAATTATTAACGATTAACTTCTATTGGAAAAAAAATAAAATAGAAAAGGTAGAATTGGTTGTGGAATAAAGTGGATATATTAAATGTGAAGTGGATGTGAGATGCTGAATGTTTATTGGCTTCTGATTGGATTATTTACTCAATCTAGATTTAATTCACCTTTATATCACCCAAAATTCCAAACATCACTAAAGGACTTAATTTAACATTCATTTACATCAGTCAGTCTCAGTCTCTCAGTTAAAACATCGACTTGCTCCTCCTCTAGCTCTCTGGGAGTCTCTCAACCATCCCCATCCTCTTAACAAACTACTAAGTCTTTCCACTATCTCTACACTTTGGACAGTGAGGTATTTATTCCATTAATTTTCCCGCTTCTCGACAGCCACTCTCCACCAATCTTACTTTTTAGGTACGATTAATTCTTGAATATAATGACATGGATAATATTACCTTCGTCACCCCTGAAGAAGTGTTTAGTTTTCTGTTTAATCTTCCTCTAAATATTATAAGGGAAAGCTACTTCAGTCATCACAACACACAAACGTAACGAAAAGGTTAAACGTCAAGTACTAGTTCAGTAATATCACTCTGTTTGGATCAAGTTCCTTACAGTAATAGATGAAGACATTGTTGGATATTTTAATGAAGAAATTATTGCTTTCAATAACACCTGATCTTTATTCAATAATTTTTCTAACTTTAAAATATGTCTATTAAACCAGCCAATAATATGAAATTAAGAGGTGACTTAAACCAAAAAGCTAAAACAAGCTACAAACTTCACTCAAATTACCTTAAACAAATTCATACAGTTTATACCATGGAGAACAATAACACGTGATTTATGGGATATATGCGTCTAGGATAACTGGATATAATTGACGACAATCAGGTGCAGAAAATTGGATCCAAATAAACTAAATTGGCAATGGATAATAAAGTCATCTCCAAAACCAATTTGTGTTTATAAAACTTACCAACAACGACACAGAAACTCCCACTATACTTAAAGACCAACAAGAATAGAGGTAAAGATCGATAGTTAAAGAGAAGAGAAATAACCTGAGAATTAAATTATTTTCAAGACGACAGAACAGAAGGAACAGAATGAGTAAAAGAGTTTATAGACCACAGGAGAAAAATTACGTCCACTTTTACTGAGGATGAAAGGAGAGAAACCATCTGGTACCTGGAGCCTTGTTTGAGTCTAGGTTTGGAAGAAGCAGAAAAACCAAGAGGGATTGGGAGCGTCTGGCAGCGTGTTGTTACCTGGATCAAAGGGCGAAGTCTGACCAAACACGAACCTTAAGAAATAATGTTTTAATTAAGGCTGAAGTAGTTGTTGTAAGACCAGTGTGTATGGTGGAGTAAGAGGAGGGTGGATGGTGCAGTAAGAGGAGGGTGGATGATGGAGTAAGAGGAGGGTGGAGTAAGAGGAGGGTGGATGGTGCAGTAAGAGGAGGGTGGATGATGGAGTAAGAGGAGGGTGGATGATGGAGTAAGAGGAGGGTGGATGGTGGAGTAAGAGGAGGGTGGATGATGGAGTAAGAGGAGGGTGGATGGTGGAGTAAGAGGAGGGTGGATGGTGCAGTAAGAGGAGGGTGGATGATGGAGTAAGAGGAGGGTGGATGATGGAGTAAGAGGAGGGTGGATGGTGCAGTAAGAGGAGGGTGGATGATGGAGTAAGAGGAGGGTGGATGATGGAGTAAGAGGAGGGTGGATGGTGGAGTAAGAGGAGGGTGGATGATGGAGTAAGAGGAGGGTGGATGGTGGAGTAAGAGGAGGGTGGATGATGGAGTAAGAGGAGGGTGGATGGTGGAGTAAGAGGAGGGTGGATGGTGCAGTAAGAGGAGGGTGGATGATGGAGTAAGAGGAGGGTGGATGATGGAGTAAGAGGAGGGTGGATGGTGCAGTAAGAGGAGGGTGGATGATGGAGTAAGAGGAGGGTGGATGATGGAGTAAGAGGAGGGTGGATGGTGGAGTAAGAGGAGGGTGGATGGTGGAGTAAGAGGAGGGTGGATGGTGGAGTAAGAGGAGGGTGGATGGTGGAGTAAGAGGAGGGTGGATGATGGAGTAAGAGGAGGGTGGATGATGGAGTAAGAGGAGGGTGGATGGTGGAGTAAGAGGAGAGTGGATGATGTAAGAGGAGGGTGGATGGTGGAGTAAGAGGAGAGTGGATGGTGGAGTAAGAGGAGGGTGGATGGTGCAGTAAGAGGAGGGTGGATGATGGAGTAAGAGGAGGGTGGAGTAAGAGGAGGGTGGATGATGGAGTAAGAGGAGGGTGGATGATGGAGTAAGAGGAGGGTGGATGATGGAGTAAGAGGAGGGTGGATGATGGAGTAAGAGGAGGGTGGATGGTGGAGTAAGAGGAGGGTGGATGATGGAGTAAGAGGAGGGTGGATGGTGGAGTAAGAGGAGGGTGGATGGTGCAGTAAGAGGAGGGTGGATGATGGAGTAAGAGGAGGGTGGATGGTGGAGTAAGAGGAGGGTGGATGATGGAGTAAGAGGAGGGTGGATGATGGAGTAAGAGGAGGGTGGATGATGGAGTAAGAGGAGGGTGGATGATAGAGAAAGAGGAGGGTGGATGATGGAGTAAGAGGAGGGTGGATGGTGGAGCAAGAGGAGGGTGGATGGTGGAGCAAGAGGAGGGTGGATGATGCAGTAAGAGGAGGGTGGATGGTGGAGTAAGAGGAGAGTGGATGGTGGAGTAAGAGGAGGGTGGATGATGGAGTAAGAGGAGGGTGGATGGTGGAGCAAGAGGAGGGTGGATGGTGGAGTAAGAGGAGAGTGGATGGTGGAGTAAGAGGAGAGTGGATGATGTAAGAGGAGGGTGGATGGTGGAGTAAGAGGAGAGTGGATGGTGGAGTAAGAGGAGAGTGGATGATGTAAGAGGAGGGTGGATGATGTAAGAGGAGGGTGGATGGTGGAGTAAGAGGAGGGTGGATGATGGAGTAAGAGGAGGGTGGATGGTGGAGTAAGAGGAGGGTGGATGGTGCAGTAAGAGGAGGGTGGATGATGGAGTAAGAGGAGGGTGGATGATGGAGTAAGAGGAGGGTGGATGGTGCAGTAAGAGGAGGGTGGATGATGGAGTAAGAGGAGGGTGGATGATGGAGTAAGAGGAGGGTGGATGGTGGAGTAAGAGGCGGGTGGATGATGGAGTAAGAGGAGGGTGGATGGTGGAGTAAGAGGAGGGTGGATGGTGGAGTAAGAGGAGGGTGGATGATGGAGTAAGAGGAGGGTGGATGGTGGAGTAAGAGGAGGGTGGATGGTGCAGTAAGAGGAGGGTGGATGATGGAGTAAGAGGAGGGTGGAGTAAGAGGAGGGTGGATGATGGAGTAAGAGGAGGGTGGATGATGGAGTAAGAGGAGGGTGGATGATGGAGTAAGAGGAGGGTGGATGATGGAGTAAGAGGAGGGTGGATGGTGGAGTAAGAGGAGGGTGGATGATGGAGTAAGAGGAGGGTGGATGGTGGAGTAAGAGGAGGGTGGATGGTGCAGTAAGAGGAGGGTGGATGATGGAGTAAGAGGAGGGTGGATGATGGAGTAAGAGGAGGGTGGATGGTGGAGTAAGAGGAGGGTGGATGATGGAGTAAGAGGAGGGTGGATGATGGAGTAAGAGGAGGGTGGATGGTGGAGTAAGAGGAGGGTGGATGGTGCAGTAAGAGGAGGGTGGATGATGGAGTAAGAGGAGGGTGGATGGTGGAGTAAGAGGAGGGTGGATGATGGAGTAAGAGGAGGGTGGATGGTGGAGCAAGAGGAGGGTGGATGATGGAGTAAAAGGAGGGTGGATGATGGAGTAAGAGGAGGGTGGATGGTGGAGTAAGAGGAGGGTGGATGGTGGAGTAAGAGGAGAGCGGATGGTGGAGTAAGAGAAGGGTGGATGATGGAGTAAGAGGAGGGTGGATGGTGGAGTAAGGAGGGTGGATGGTGGAGTAAGAGGAGGGTGGATGGTGGAGTAAGAGGAGGGTGGATGGTGGAGTAAGAGGAGGGTGGATGATGGAGTAAGAGAAGGGTGGATGATGGAGTAAGAGGAGGGTGGATGATGGAGTAAGAGGAGGGTGGATGGTGGAGTAAGAGGAGGGTGGATGATGGAGTAAGAGGAGGGTGGATGATGGAGTAAGAGGAGGGTGGATGATGGAGTAAGAGGAGGGTGGATGATAGAGAAAGAGGAGGGTGGATGATGGAGTAAGAGGAGGGTGGATGGTGGAGCAAGAGGAGGGTGGATGGTGGAGCAAGAGGAGGGTGGATGATGCAGTAAGAGGAGGGTGGATGGTGGAGTAAGAGGAGAGTGGATGGTGGAGTAAGAGGAGGGTGGATGATGGAGTAAGAGGAGGGTGGATGGTGGAGCAAGAGGAGGGTGGATGGTGGAGTAAGAGGAGAGTGGATGGTGGAGTAAGAGGAGAGTGGATGATGTAAGAGGAGGGTGGATGGTGGAGTAAGAGGAGAGTGGATGGTGGAGTAAGAGGAGAGTGGATGATGTAAGAGGAGGGTGGATGATGTAAGAGGAGGGTGGATGGTGGAGTAAGATAACCTTTGCTAAAGCTAAGTAGTCGATGAATAAAGATACTGTATATATGACGTAACCCAGAGACAAGTAACTGACTAAGCGATGGCGACACACACACACACGTAGCAAGACCCTCCTGTCACTCGTCCACCACCTCCTCCCCCTTGCCTTTTCTAACACAATACATCCGTCTCTTCTTAGTTATTCCATTTAACATTAAGAATTAGAGAATTTGTTCATCACAGCACGATTAAATGATCGTAAAAAACTTGGATGTGAACCTTTGATGCTTCTTCTCAAAAATCAAATCATTTCTTGCCGACATATTCTCTGGCTGCAATGTTATATATGAGTCACCCCTCAAGATCTATTTTTTCTGCCATTTTCTTTCTTCTCTATGACCCATTAATTCAATTTCATCAGTTTATTCCATATTTTAAGTACCATTAAGGCCTAAAAGATAGCAAATACACAGAAAAAATAGACAAACGTAAGAAATATAGTTTACTTGCACCATCGGCAAACAATTACAATAAACAATCAGTACTAATTAAAATATACTCGTCAATACCTGGTGTTTACAGTTTAACCCCAGGTATACACCGCGTGTCTCTTTTATTTGAAGAAAAGGACAGAATTACATTTTTTTCCAACAGTAAACTCACAAAACCTTGTCATAAGGACTTGAGGGAATATTAAGTGACTCGCTCAGTATAGTCTCAGGGTCACACAGGTATAACCCCACATCACATATAATAATGTTTTAGTTCTTTATCCACCGTGAAGAAATCTTCTGTTTTTCATTTCCGTCTCAGTTGTTGTTATAACGTTATTATTGCGCTTCAACAACTGACGTCTTTAATTAAGCAGTAAAGATGGTTAGTAATTACACTCCTCCATCAACAATTAAAAGTTATTAAGATAAAATTCTCATGTTCCCGCCTCAGTCTACGGGATTTAATCACTTGATAAAAACGGATCACTATCTAAAGAGTAAGAAGATGGAGTTTAAATAATGTAAGAAACAGAAGAAGAAGCAGAGTAGGAGTAAGATAAAGGTGTTGGTGAGACTCTGTGTGTGTGTGTGTTAGTTAAACCTAGACGATGAAGGAACATTTCTCGTGAAGTTCAAAATACATTACACTTTCTCGTTGTTGTTTATCTCTGCTAGAGGTATGGTCGACCTCTAAGGGGAATGAGTTTGAATTCCATTATAATAATATTGTTTAAGGTTTTACTCACGTCGTTGTTTATTGTTGTAACGTGGATGATGTCTCCAGTTTCTGAATGTCATTATGAAGTCAAAAACGAAAACAAAAAATAATAATAATTAAGCCAATTCCAGTGAAGATACTTTCACAGTGACTCTTAACATAATTGAATTTGCAGTAAAAGAAAACGATAGTGATTCCGTAAAAGGAACGAGCCAGAACTTAGGTATTCTAAACGCTGCACTATTCTTCAGTGCTGATAAGACTCGTTGTTACTCGCCCCAGACTTCCCCTCATATCCAGGAGAATCCCAACACTATGTTCCTGGAGTACAGATCCTATAAAGTTCTTCCAGGACTGTTCATGCGCTCAGGGATGGTATCCGACAGTCTCAAACTCACTGGCTTTACTACACGCTGGTAAATCGTCATTAAAGATAAGACGACCTTCTCTGGGGAACAAATAACAATGCCTGTGTTGTTCTCCCTAAAAACCTGGTTTAAAATTTAACCTCGACCTCCGGCGTAGAGAGTTGCCTCTCCTGGGTGGTTCATAATGCAACACCGCCAACACGTCTCACCTCACGCTCAACAAGAGGTATATGTTACGGGAGATAAATCGCTTAAAAAGAGTGAAGATCTTTTCACTGTTCAAGATTTCCCCCTCCTCTCCAGTTGTATCCAGATGCAGCATAAATCTAGCTCAATAATTCAAGTAGGTTAGGTTAGGTTAGGTTAGGTATCTGTGAGTGATTCTAATTGTATCCATCATCACAGTCAGAGTTCATTTCAACATAACTCTAGAGAAGTAGCCACTAGCCTAAACACGAGCCAGCTAGAGGTATTATTTCACTCGTGTTTTCGTCACTATATCTCTCACTATCACCACCAGCCACAAGAGGAGGATTTACACCCAACAGTCCAGGTGTATTTGCCTTTCAGAAGCATCAGTGAAGGAGTCTCGGATTCTCTCCCGCATCCAAAGTGAGTGACGCTGTTGAACCCTTGCAATCTGACTGATACTCTGGCGCCTGCAGCGAGGAGGCAGCAATACACCATTAAGAACATAACTCACCAGGAACAAGTGAACAACAAATATAACTGAGGCAATAACAGCAGCAAAAAGTGAACAACAAGAACAACAAACATAACTGAGGCAATAACAGCAGTAACAAGTGAGCATCAAGAACAACAAACGAGTATAACTAAGATAATAACAGCAGCAAAAAGTGAACAACAAGAACAACAAACACACAACACAGACAATAACAGCAGTAACAAGAAGTGAATATCAAGAACAGCGACTAAAAGTGGGCTCTGTAAACCCGAAGACTCGTGAGGGGCAGCGAGTATGCAACACACTTTAAAGTTAGTATTTTTTTTGCTTTTTTTTTTTTTTTTTTTTTTTTTAGTACACAAGAAAGCAGTAGGGCCGATATTGGACTAGACTGCCTCCAATTTCCCAACAATAAAAGTATAGGTACCCATTCACAGCTGGGTGGACTGGGAGTGCCTCAGCTCAAACCAGTGAATGTTACTTCCACTCGACCACACATTTTTCAGTACCATCACAACGTGGAACTCACGACACAAACATCACCGATATTTCTCATAAAACCTAAATTTACAGTTCATATCTAGTACGAAACACCAAAGGTATACAATCATATTATTTATAGTAAAGCCAAAACATAATAACCCTTCAGCTACACTGGTCCTGTGATTATATTAGGTGAAGCAATACTCACACAACCCGGGCCCTGCCTCGACATACCCACCAGTCACGTCACGCATCGACAAGTTGTCAACACGGCCGTTGACACACTCGACCATCACTCTATGTATGATTTATTATTTGATGTAAATGTTCCACCTTTTCTCTCTGGAAGTTTAAATGTAAAAGTTGATTAATAGTGTTGGTTTTGCCTCAGTATTTAATCACACTGATGTATATTACTTGAGGTCCTGTTCAATATTTATGAAATCACATTTACGAAGAGAAAGAGAGAGAGAGAGAGAGAGAGAGAGAGAGAGAGAGAGAGAGAGAGAGAGAGAGAGAGGATTCCTAGGGCCTGACGCCTCCTTAATGGCACTGGGGATAAAGCACAATGAATACTTAGCCTCGGATATACAAGGAAGTGTGACTGGCACTGCGCTCAACGGTCATCACACACACACACACACACACACACATACATACACACACACACACACACACACACTACTGGGAGTGGCAGGTGACGAGACACGGTTGAATAATATGTTTATTTCGTTACTACTCTCTCACCTCCTGACCAAGACTGTGAGGGTCAGGTGGTGTGAGGGTCAGGGTGTGGTGTGAGGGTCAGGGTGTGGTGTGAGGGTCAGGGTGTGGTGTGGGGGTCAGGGTGTGGTGTGAGGGTCAGGGTGTTGTGTGAGGGTCAGGGTGTGGTGTGAGGGTCAGGGTGTGGTGAGAGTCAGGGTGTGGTGTGAGGGTCAGGGTGTGGTGTGAGGGTCAGGGTGTGGTGTGAGGGTCAGGGTGTGTGAGGGTCATGGGGGTTGTGTGAGGGTCAGGGTGTGGTGTGAGGGTCAGGGTGTGTGAGGGTCATGGGGGTTGTGTGAGGGTCAGGGTGTGGTGTGAGGGTCAGGGGGGGGTTGTGTGAGGGTCAGGGGGGTGGTAGTGTGACAGTCAGGGTGAGGGATAAGAGTTCGAAGATAAGGAGGAAGATTGTAGATGAGGAAGAGTGAGATGTAGATGGTAGCTGAAGGAGGTTCTGGGACCGTACACTCAGGTGATGGCCTTCGTCAGGTAGGTGTTCACTGTTCAGTATAGGTTCTGTGATAGTGGTCATGGTCCCACTTAGGCTGGGGTCTGGGGCTCGGCGGGACAGTTACACATCTTGAGTTGAATTTTACATTGCAAATTCTGGTTGGTGGGATCGTCGGCTTCACGCATATAATAAATGTGTGGTTTTTTGAGAAGGTGGTTTATGGTGGAGCCGAGCAGAGGCGTGATTTGTTGTTTATATCAAGAGCAACACAAGGAGTGACTGAAGGTTATAATACTACTACTACTACTACTACTACTACTATTACTACTACTACTACTACTACTACTAATAATAATAATAATAATTCAGTAATACTAATAAATAAATAAGTACAAAAATTATAATAATAATTGAATAAAAAATAATAATAATGTCATATTCAGCTAAAAATACCATAATAAAGTTGGTTTATATCAGTGAGCTATCAAAAGAAAATTGGAAAATATATAAAGCCAATTTCTTTATGTTGTGAAGAGCGAAAGTGGAAAAAATATTCATTGTATTCTCGATCCACTGAAAACATAAGTTACAATACGACATAAAATAATATAAATTTCTTTAGTTTTATCAATGGCATCGTCAAACTTAATATAAAAGACTACAGAAAAATGAAACACTGATTTGTATTAAAAACAATAAATAATTCATACCAATGTTCCAGTTTCCATTTTTTTCTGTATAATACGACTTTCATTATTTGAAGTCGATCATAAAACTTCACTGGATTTTATGACCAAACGGCTGTGTATTTCGGCAATGTTATTAATCAAACAAACACAGGAAGAGATGTAACAAAACACTGGTATATGAGGAGCTTAGTTTACGAGAGTCACACCCTTTACTTCCCGTTTTCTATGTACTGTACTGTCACACCTCTTAATTCCCGTTTTCTATATACTGTATTGTCACACATCTTACTTCCCGTTTTCTATATACTGTATTGTCACACCTCTTACTCCCCGTTTTCTATGTACTGTCATAATTCCCGTTAATTCCCATTAATTCCCGTTTTCTATGTAATGTAGTGCTACACCCTTACTTCGCGTTTCCTATGTACGGTACTGTCACACCTCTTACTCCCCGTTTTCTATGTACTGTACTGCCACACCCACTACTTCCCGTTTTCTATGTAATGTAATGCCACACCCCTTACTCCCCGTTTTCTATATACCGTACTGTCACACCCTTTACTTCCCGTTTTCTATTTACTGTCACACCTTTTATTTCCCGTTTTCTATGTACTGTTCTACTTGGTTTTGGCAGTATCGTCCCACAATCAGCATCTGTCAATAGAAGCAATCATGATTCGCAGTTCAGGCAGCCACACAAAACAAGTCTTCTCGGAGTATATTGCCGTCTCCTCATACTTCTCAACTAACACACTGGACACGTCAGACCTGCTGTAAGAATGCAAAAGTCGTCGTTCACTGAGGAAGCCTTCCAGTGAAATACCTTCCTTCCCATCCCAAGAGGCAAGACCATCATCATCATTCGCAAACGCCAAGAAATAACTGTACCAGGACAAACCCATTATGGTAATGAGAATCTCAGTCGCGCTTGAGAGAACAAAATCTGATTTAGAGAGAATCTGTCTCCAAGTTGTGAGTCCTCTTCTCACTGTAAACTTAATGCTTATTAGTCATTCTGATATCTTTATAAGGCACTAGCTTAGACCTGAACCTCCCTATCGTCATCCTTATCCACATATACCACAAGTAATGATAGATGAACACAGTGCATTTGTTATAAACTGTGGCTTGTATGGCGCGAAAGACAAGATTAAGCCAAAGATTGTAGGAGTCGTTGTGCAGTCGTGGTGTGGATTCAACAATGTCTCAACTTCTACTTAAATAATTAAAAGGAAAACATTACTACAAGTCATCAGTTAAGACTAAAGCATTGAGGATTATTTTTCGTGAAAACCTACAAGACAATGGGAGAAATAATGAAGCCTTAGCGTCATTGGTACACAGAATAATTAACTAAAATGACAAAACTTTCCTGAACAAAAAAAAATAAAATAAAAAAAATCTCTAAACATAAACCTAAGAATAAAGTAAATAAAACAGGTGAAACTTTCGCAGCAGAGAAAAGTTAAATGAGTTTTCTCATTCGGGAGAAACGAGCAAAACTAATCCCGACTTTAATCATGGATCCGCGCACGAAGAAAACAACAACACTGTAGGGAGGTGTTAGTGCTGGCCGATAGAAGGTGCTGGTGTGAGGCAGACAGTGTTGAACCCATCTACGTGTGTTACCAAGGGATCCCAGTCTTTATATAGTGTATAATATTATAATTCAACAATAGACGTACAGAAAAAAAGAATGTATAAGTAATTAGTTAATAGTAATATAAATATCTTCGTATGGTAGTAATATGCTCTTCTAGATCATAATTGTATAGCATTTACATACTTGACGACAGAATAAAACACACACACACACACACACACGCTTTTAATTAAGAACACCACTACTTAAAGTATCTAACTACACAGAAGATCCTCAGAACACATCTCTGTAATGTTATCATCTCCTGACACACACACACAGCTGTAGGGTCTAGGAGGTGCACACGTAACTCTTCTTACTAACAAGTGATGTCGCATTAATCACCAGTGAAAACAAGATGAATAAATACCTAAGACAACTAGAAATAATGAGAACGATCCTAACCTAACCTAATCTGACCTGACCTGACCTGACCTAAAAAAACTAGAAAAGAATGAGAACGATCCTAACTTAACCTAACCTAACCTTTAGATACTACATAATGTCTCCTTCATACTGGATCACCTTAAAAATATAGGTTTATTTTTTTCTTCTCATTTTGACTCAACAAGATGGTGGTCAAGCAGCGGTAACGCATTTATCTCTCACCTATATATCAAAGGTTCGAGCCTCTGCCCGGACACACAGTGTGACCCTCACTACCACACATCACAGGTTTCCCGGTCCCCAGTTTCCACCTGTACTAACACTGGATAGACTAACCACCTAAACGGCGAGTAAACTGATAAGTGCCGAAAATTATAAACAAAACTGAGAGTGAAGATGATGACAAGGATGAAGAAGACAAAGAAAACGGAATAAAGATGAAGACACTAAGACAGGGTGTAGGCTAGTGACCCATGTTATGAGCTACCAAGTGTCACGACCAAAAATTATTAGAGAAGAACACCAATAACAACAACAAGAACAATAACAACAAGAATAAGAAGAACAAGAAGACCAAAGAAACATCAACATCATCACTCATTAAGTTCGACAATAAACATCACAACATCACACCTGTTAAAAATACGGAAAAAACATCACATCACACCTGTTAAATATACGAAAAAACATCACATCACACCTGTTAAATATACGAGAAAAAAACATCACAACATCACACCTGTTAAATATACGGGAAAAAACAACACAACATCACACCTGTTAAATATACGGGAAAACACATCACAAGATCACATATAACAGGTCAACATTATGGCACAACATGGTAGGCAGCCAAGACCTCTCCTCCCTCTATACCTGAGTGAACCGAGTAATCAAGTCTTGGTTTGGGGAACTTCTCAGGATGACTCGACTAATCCATCGATGTAACTCTCCTAAAAGTAGTTAATTAGGATCCGGCTCTTCGGGGCTCCAGTGAGTGGGAGTCAGCCATATTTATCCACGTCAGTCAGATTTATCCGAGTCAGATTTATCCACGTCAGCCAGATTTTCCGGGACTGGAGACAAAGTCACTGCTAGGTTATATAGGTTAAGTTAGGTTAGGCTGATGGGATCATATCTATTAAATAATGATAAAAATACTGAAATATCGTAGAAAAAACGACACTGATATAGATGGCGGGTAATGGCGAGATGTATTAAGAGGTGAGGGGAGGAAGGCAGAGATGGAGGAGAGAAATTAAAAGCTGTGGTCCCAGGAGAGTTATCAGATCTGCGAGGATAGCCCGTGATGGGAGTGTACCCTGATGAAAAGAGTCTGGATAAGCGCACTGAGATTACCCCACAGAATAAAAAGTTAGGTTAGGTTAGGTTAGGGTTAGGTTAGGTATTCTTATCTGATTTTGGCAACAAATCCGCAAAGATATACTGTAATTAAAAGACCAAATAGACGAATTGACAGTCAGGAAGGTCAGATACCACCATGATCACTCCTGGTTTAATTGACAGGAGAAGACAATTAAACCCGGCTCGCCAGGTGTAATTAAACCCAACTCGCCAGGTATAATTAAAAGCATTTGTCAGTTTTCTCAGGTAAATGGTAGTATTGGAGCTCAGACGCCGTGATGTTGTGTGAGGGTTTAATATTCTCGGGGTCACTTAAATGGATTTGACGCGGACGCTACAACAGTCGACACGGGCACTGTAGCAGTCTTGACACGGGCACTGAAGCAGTCTTGACACGGGCACTGTAGCAGTCTTGACACGGGCATTGTAGCAGTCTTAACACGGGCATTGTAGCAGTCTTGACACGGGCACTGTAGCAGTCTTAACACGGGCACTGTAACAGTCTTAACACGGGCATTGTAACAGTCTTAACACGGGCATTGTAGCATATTTGACACGGGCTATGTATACAAGGCGTGATGTATAGAGACGTAGCAGATGTAAGTATAGAATACATAATATACAGAGGCTATACATGATCCCAGATTAACACTACAGCCAACCCTTCATCATCACACAGTGTATACCTTCCCTCCCTCCCTCCCACAGTGGTTCTAAGTTACTAGCCATCACCACACATGTTTCGAAACACTATAACATCATGAATTTCAGGATTTTCTCAGTGGCATTTTGAGTGATGTTTATTATCTCATGAACTTCTCACCAAAACTACAAAGTATAGTATATCGTTAACTTATACTTGTCATTTTATAAGGCTTTCAGGACGAGGGTTGGAGAAGAGAGGTCCATTTGACGTATGCAATAGTTGATGCACAGGCAATACAATTTATTCTTTTGTACAACTTTTTCACAATAAAAAAAAATCCCGTTTGTGTAGATTTTTATACAAGAAGAAAATATACTAGTTTTTAGAGGGTAGAATAAACTAAATATTATTAAATCTGATGCAAAAGTCAATGTTTATAAAATTACATAAATATTAAACATTGGATAACTTAACATTATGGTTCTGACGTTTGTGTGCTAAGACCAATTCTTTTTCTGTTCAAGACCAACTTTCCCACTTAAAAACGTTACTTATGAAGCTTCACGAGGCGTCAGAAATATGTCACACTACAAGACACACGTTAACCTCTCTTGACACTTTCTCCTTCACTCACACTAAGTCCAGTCACTAAACACTTTCTTGCACTCATTCCGCCTCTGCACTCTCTCCAGCCTTGAAATTTACTCCACTTAACTCAGTATGTACAGAATAAAGTGGCTGAGTGGGTTGAGAACTGACTTCTTTTACGAAACATTGTTAATACGTATCCAGGTTTGAATAGACACTTAACTTTATAGTATGTGGGATAGTACAAGACTCGAATGCAGTGACGGTGTATAGTAATTTACCCCACTCAGTGTGTTATCCTCACCACACACTGTACACCCACCAATATTTACCCCACTCAGTGTCATCCTCACCACACACTGTACACCCACCAATATTTACCCCACTCAGTGTGTTATCCTCACCACACACTGTACACCCACCAATATTTACCCCACTCTGTGTTATCCTCACCACACACTGTACACCCACCAATATTTACCCCACTCAGTGTGTTATCCTCACCACACACTGTACACCCACCAATATTTACCCCACTCAGTGTGTTATCCTCACCACACACTGTACACCCACCAATATTTACCCCACTCTGTGTCATCCTCACCACACACTGTACACCCACCAATATTTACCCCACTCAGTGTGTTATCCTCACCACACACTGTACACCCACCAATATTTACCCCACTCAGTGTGTTATCCTCACCACACACTGTACACCCACCAATATTTACCCCACTCTGTGTTATCCTCACCACACACTGTACACCCACCAATATTTACCCCACTCAGTGTGTTATCCTCACCACACACTGTACACCCACCAATATTTACCCCACTCAGTGTGTTATCCTCACCACACACTGTACACCCACCAATATTTACCCCACTCAGTGTGTTATCCTCACCACACACTGTACACCCACCAATATTTACCCCACTCTGTGTTATCCTCACCACACACTGTACACCCACCAATATTTACCCCACTCAGTGTGCTATCCTCACCACACACTGTACACCCACCAATATTTACCCCACTCTGTGTTATCCTCACCACACACTGTACACCCACCAATATTTACCCCACTCTGTGTTATCCTCACCACACACTGTACACCCACCAATATTTACCCCACTCAGTGTGTTATCCTCACCACACACTGTACACCCACCAATATTTACCCCACTCAGTGTGTTATCATCTTCACACACACAAGCTGCAGGAACACATCATTTTAGACCACACAATTTATGAGACCATTACTTGTCCAGCATCTCTCTCTGTATTTAAGGGCGCTGCCTCACCCTGGCACAGAGAGAAGAATGTCGACCATTGAACCTCTTTTCATTTAGTGGAGAGAATGACTTGATCTAGGAAAGGTTTTACGTTGTTTTAGAGCATTTTAGGAGAAAGTTCCTGGTGTGTGTGTGTGTGTGTGTGTGTACATATTTTACAGGTCTGACATTACTATTTGGTTGAGCGTGCGAGCTGAGCGAGTTATTAATCCAAACTTTATAATTCTCCCAGTAAGTCCTTCACTACCTTTCAAAATAATTAATTTGATTCAAATGTTCAGTCACTCATATTCGCCCTCAAGAATTCTTTAAATGGCAGCAACTTATTAAATATTCACGAGCAAAAACATGATGATAATTTTGTTGTGTGGAGGATGAGGGCCGCTGAGAACAATTGTTTATCATTATAAAAGTTTTTGGTTGTCAAATTTAATGGATTTATTCTTTTTTTAAATGTGTGTAAAAACTTTCTATGACAGTGTTATTTATTATTTAACTGTGTGGAATTGTTGACGATATAGATAGCAGACCTCAACCACCCTCCGCCTGCCTGTGTAACGAACTATATAACTATGTATTATACGAATCTACAAAAACACAAACAAAATAGTAATAAAAATAAAATAAAATAGTTATAAAAATAAAATAAAATAAATTAAGTTTATCACTTTACAAGACGTATTACAGAGTGACAGATTTAAGTATTAAAGCTGCTCATAGGAAATTGTCTCCTCTTGAGCATGTGTAGAGTAAGAGAGAGAGAGAGAGGAGAGGGAGGGAAGAAAGAAAGAAAGAAAGAAAGAAAGAAAGAAAGAAAGAAAGAAAGAAAGAAAGAAAGAAAGGAAAAAGAGAGTAGTTGCTATATGCCGCTACACCAGGGCTGGAGTTGGAGAGCCTCCCCTGCTGCCGGTGTTCCCACAAGTTCAACACAGTTTACCCAACAGAAAGAGGCAGTTTGCTGATTACATTGCCAGACAAGAGAAAATAATTTCGTATAAATATGAAATTCTAGTGTACGTAACACCTTCTTCCTTAAAAAAAAACAAAAAACAGACACACTCGCTACAAAAAGTATCTTTACGAGTTTGTGTGAGACAATATGACAACAGACGAAGGATTTTGACAACCCCTACCGAGACAACAGGAGTCACAGTGTTCATTGTGGAATTCATCGAACCTCTCCGTGAAGATACTTTTTTAAGCTGTACATAAGAGTAAATTTTGTGTATTATCATTCAGCTATGATGTGTACAACATATTTAATAGAAATTCACGTTTATATTTTGGACATAAAGGACCCAGACAACACCAGGAGTTAGTAGATTGTATCCACTGATGTTATTGAAACGTTCGCTTCTTTCGTCATCACCGTGTACTGTACAATGAACCTCCCACACCAACATTAACAGTCAAGTTGTGTAATCAGTCATTTCACAAAATTACTGAAACTAAACAAATAGCAATATTAATGTTTTACTCGTGGTTGGTTAGGTTAGGTTAGGTTAGGTCAGGTTCTAGTCTAACTTCATACTCTATACATGTTATTACTTCATATTATTCAATGTATTACTCAATGATAAATTTTTTTAGCTTCAATAGTTTCTAAACTTTAATTTTTCACTGATTCATTCTCTCTCTCCACTGACAGAGAAAACTTTAGTTCCCTGCAACAGCTGCCAGGACTACGACACACTGGACCAGTAACTTCTGTTTGTGTTGATAATGTTTACCTTTACAGCACAAGAAGTTAACCAACAATACATCTAAACATTTCCCTCTGCGTAAGATAAATATTTAAAAGTTTCCGTTTGTCTTTTTCACTAATATTTGTCAATAAAGTTTAATACCGCCAGGCCGTAGCACAGCTGATGTCCTACCCAGTATGACACAGCATTGTTTTGGGTAATAACTCACTCCTATGGTAACAGGAATACTCACATACAATAGAACAATTTTACACTACAAAAACTCTACTCACAATACAGTCAGCGTGATATTGCATGTATATACATATATATATATTCACATGATTGCGCTCAGAAATTAAAAACATCAATCACTGATATTACACAATTTAGACCCTTGTAACAACACGGGCAATACAGTGCAAGGGGTACCGGGCTCGTATCGTAATCCCCGGATGTTTGGCGGCATCATAGCTGTTTAATGTTGCACAGATAAAAAGTTACAGCTTCATAGTGGCTCAGCGGGGATTGGTTGAGGGAAAACTTTCAGGAATAATACACAGTGTTGAAAAATGAGATGATTGGAGATGATTAGAAATGATTGGAGATGATTATATTGATTAGAGTAACCTCGTTCAGTTTCACGACCTTGCAAAACACTAATAAGTCCGCTGTTTCTGTACTTTTTATATGATGTTTACGTGTCATTTAGACGAACCACAATACTGAGGAAGCTTAGTGATTATTACACCTGTACACTGACACACTACACCTGTACAGTACACTGACACACTACACCTGTATACTGACACACTACACCTCTACACTGACACACTACACCTCTACACTGACACACTACACCTGTATACTGACACACTACACCTCTACCCTGACACACTACACCTGTACACTGACACACTACACCTCTACACTGACACACTACACCTGTATACTGGCACGCTACACCTGTACACTGACACACTACACCTGTACACTGACACACTACACCTGTACACTGACACACTACACCTCTACACTGACACACTACACCTCTACACTGACACACTACACCTGTACACTGACACACTACACCTCTACACTGACACACTACACCTCTACACTGACACACTACACCTCTACACTGACACACTACACCTGTACACTGACACACTACACCTGTACACTGACACACTACACCTCTACACTGACACACTACACCTGTATATTGACACACTACACCTCTACCCTGACACACTACACCTGTACACTGACACACTACACCTCTACACTGACACACTACACCTGTATACTGGCACGCTACACCTCTACACTGACACACTACACCTGTACACTGACACACTACACCTGTACACTGACACACTACACCTCTACACTGACACACTACACCTCTACACTGACACACTACACCTCTACACTGACACACTACACCTCTACACTGACACACTACACCTCTACACTGACACGTTACACCTCTACACTGACACACTACACCTCTACAATGACACACTACACCTCTACACTGACACACTACACCTCTACACTGACACACTACACCTCTACACTGACACACTACACCTCTACACTGACACACAAAACTTCTACACTGCCCTGCTCAAGGTAGATACTGTCACATTCACTCACCTACACAAATGTCAAAAATAACTAAACTAAATATATATTACTGCATTTATCACAGTCCATTTAACTCTCATAGTTCTGTGGAATTTCGACATTTTCAAATCACGTTTCAGTCTAACTCTGTTTATTATTCATTCCCTTAAGCCCAGTCAACTTTCTCGCCACCAACCCAATTTGTTTCCACCCTGACCAACACGTCCATATAAATTACTTGTAGAAGACTAAATCCTCTTTCCTTACCACCGAGTCTATTTTCATCTAACTTTTAACACTCTGGCCGGACCCAGTGAGTGTTCTGGCCGACAGCGGTGATATAAAGTTATCTGGAACGCTGTCTACTGTAGTGTCGTTTTGTGGTCCGATTTGTTGGTTATTTGTAAAAGTAAATTTATATCTTTTGGTTATTATAGTTGATTTAAGGTTGACGAAGATACAGACGATTTGTTTACAATATTTTATCAGTTAAATGTGTCAATAAGATGGTTCTAGTTATTATACTTTTGTAGGTGGCACTGGCCCCTACACTGGTTCTTTTGTAGGTGGCACTGGCCCCTACACTGGTTCTTTTGTAGGTGGCACTGGCCCCTACACTGGTAATACTGTAGATGATACTGTCTCTGTACAACTGGGACCAGAGATATACTCGTATGTAAAGAACTAAGTTCCTATTCTTCCTCCATCTTTGCTCTCCAACATTTGTGGAGGAAGATCAATCAGTGGAGAAGCCTCACAGGGGCGGGGGAGAGACTCAAGTGCACAAACAACACCCGGTGAGACACAGGCGAGGGAGGTGTGTGTGTCATGACTTATGGATGTTTCTTAGCGTCCCTTAAGGCACCACTATTAATTCCTCCTCCTTACTGTTGTGTCCTGCTGAGTGACAGACAACAAATAACTGATAATGAAGGAAAGTTCAGTAAAAATCACCCCAAAATCTAATCTAGATATTTGAAGACAAAGATATAGTTAAATATGTCACTAACTTGATCTTTCACCGATCTAGATACGCTAGGAGCTTCTAGAGACCGTGTGTTCAGAGTCTAGTTAAAGCTTAAGTCTTTATCACTCAGTAGGAGAGTAGGATTACCACCGATTCATAAACGCGACACCAGACCTGTCCCAGCCGAACATATAAACGCGGCAGGTACTGTAAAAACCTCAGATTTAATTAACTATTCAAACTAAATAAAGGAAATAAAGATAACCAACAGCTTAATAGACTTTGTAATTCTTGCCGAGTGATAAGAGAGAAAATATAGTTTACTTTAGACTCTAAGAAAGATATGAGGCAGGAGGTCAGTCTGGGGAAGATTCACACGGACACGAGCTGGACAACACTGATGGCTGGATAAACCATTGTGAAGATATTACCAAAATTAATAATCGAAGTTTTATAATAAAGTAATGCGAAATTATTTATCAGTCTTAATTACTTTATTCTTAAGGTCGGGTGACTTCTCCTCCTCCCTTGAAGGTCCTCCTCCATCATACCTCACTCTCCACACCATCTTCTCCACCACAAACACTCACCCTCCACACCATCTCCTCCACCACACCTCACCCTCCACACCATCTCCTCCACCACACCTCACCCTCCACACCATCTCCTCCACCACACCTCACCCTCCACACCTCCTCCTCCACCACACCTCACCCTCCACACCATCTCCTCCACCACACCTCACCCTCCACACCATCTCCTCCACCACACCTCACCCTCCACACCATCTCCTCCACCACACCTCACCCTTCACACCATCTCCTCCACCACACCTCACCCTCCACACCATCTCCTCCACCACACCTCACCCTTCACACCATCTCCTCCACCACACCTCACCCTCCACACCATCTCCTCCACCACACCTCACCCTCCACACCATCTCCTCCACCACACCTCACCCTCCACACCATCTCCTCCACCACACCTCACCCTCCACACCTTCTCCTCCACCACCCCTCACCCTCCACACCTCCTCCTCCACCACACCTCACCCTCCACACCATCTCCTCCACCACACCTCGCCCTCCACACCTCCTCCTCCAACACACCTCACCCTCCACACCATCTCCTCCACCACACCTCACCCTCCACACCATCTCCTCCACCACACCTCACCCTCCACACCATCTCCTCCACCACCCCTCACCCTCCACACCTCCTCCTCCACCACACCTCACCCTTCACACCATCTCCTCCACCACACCTCGCCCTCCACACCTCCTCCTCCAACACACCTCACCCTCCACACCTCCTCCTCCACCACAGCTCACCCTCCGCACCTCCTCCTCTTCTAAGTTAACCACACCTCAATAACTCTCCATTAAAGGTTTGGTCTCTGTTGTATGTGGACGCCAGTATTCTTCGTCGTGCTTATGTTGGCGTAAAATGTGTGTCCTGGAGTCCCAAATATAACGCGGGAAAAATGAGTGACATTGAGGCGAGTATAACCGAGACAGACAGAGGCAGACCAGCTAATATACCGCCACATACTCCGGCATACTCTCAACACAGTATAACCCAAACAGACAGAGGGAGACCAGCTAATATACCGCCACATACTCCGGCATACTCTCAACACAGTATAACCCAAACAGACAGAGCCAGACCAGCTAATATACCGCCACATACTCCGGCATACTCTCAACACAGTATAACCCAGACAGACAGAGGCAGACCAGCTAATATACCGCCACATACTCCGGCATACTCTCAACACAGTATAACCCAAACAGACAGAGCCAGACCAGCTAATATACCGCCACATACTCCGACATACTCTCAACACAGTATAACCCAAACAGACAGAGCCAGACCAACTAATATACCGCCACATACTCCGGCATACTCTCAACACAGTATAACCCAGACAGACAGAGGCAGACCAGCTAATATACCGCCACTTACTCCGGCATACTCTCTACAACCAAATGTAAACTAGATTACGTAAATTTGACTTAATTAATTATTGGCTGTGTGTCTTTGTGGCGCCATCTTCTTTATCTGTGATGTGTTTGTTTACATAATCTATGTCATGGGTTGCGTTAGGCTTACCCACGCAACCAACTCCAAAGTTTGTTTAACCAGAGGTAAGACGCCCGGCGAGGCATAACTGGGACATGTATTTTTCAATTAGTGTATGTTAGCCAGCCTTTAGGGGGGTGGGCAGTGAAACAGTGTTGTACTGTTCATCGCTTCACACCCAAAAACCTCATTTTAAGTAGTATCCCCTGAGTCATGGGTTAGTCAAGACGTCGTCTCCATCCTCTCCCTCCTGAAAGGGGGGGGGGGGGGGCGGGACACCACACCACACCACACAGAGTCCCCCACCGCCACTCCGTCCTGCGAGCCGTCGTCGACACGAGACTAAGTGTGTTAACCTAGGTTGTTATCCCCGTGGAAATATCACTTGTGGATGCCTGGTTGCGACAAGAGCAATCCAGGCCGGCCTATCAAACCTACAGCAAATGCTTAATTAATTCACGCTTACAGAGTTCTCCTGCACGACACCCGTCTACAGTGACCGTGATCGACACGAGACTAAGTGTGTTAACCTAGGTTTGTTATCCCCGTGGAAATATCACGTGTGGAAGCCTGTTTGAGACAGAAGCAATCCAGGCTGGTCTATTGCAACAAAATGGTTAATTCAAGTCATGCTTACCAGTTCTCCTGCACGACACCCGTCTACAGTGACTGTCAGTGACGCGAGACTATGTGTGGTAACCCAAGAGTACTTTTTGTTGTTATGGCCCGTGGAAAGAAGTTCTTGTGATGAAGCCTGGTTGTAACAAAGCAATCCAGGCTGGTAGTAAATGTATCACTTGAAGAATTAAGGCTCTGTTAAGTCATACCCAAAGTAGAGTAATCACATGTGTCCCCAAGTTGGAAATTCCCTGTTTTAGAAGATTAATTTTATTACAGCGTGAACGTGAGTGAATCATATATCGATGCAAATTGTAAATCATTGTATGGAAGCTTGACAAATAAATATAAGTGCAATTATCTGCCCGTATCTGTGATCCTATCTTATTATTACTAGAGGGTAATGACTGATTGGTTATGACAAAGTATAACCAATAACTTAGATGGATGTTGAAAATTAAATGAATTCATGAAATCATCATTTATCAAGTATAAATCATGGAATGTCGAGTGGTGGAGTGAACTTCTACGTAGATACGCCATATTCTCCTGTAAGTAATCAGTGTGAAGGTATCGGACTCTACGGTAAGAAATAAGAAATACTACATATTATTATCTTTATATAATATAATGCACTCATACTACCACCGAGCTACTCAAAACCATGACAATCTATTTCCTGTTACGTCATTTTCTGCCATACATCACCACGTCTCTCAGTCTCCTATTAACTAACTGTACTGTAACAACCTAGCTGTGCTACCTCATACTGTACCCAACCTAACTGTGCTACCTCATCCTGTACACAACCTAACTGTTCTACCTCATACTGTACACAACCTAACTGTTCTACCTCATACTGTACACAACCTAACTGTACTACCTCACACTGTACACAACCTAACTGTTCTACCTCACACTGTACACAACCTAACTGTTCTACCTCACACTGCACACAACCTAACTGTACTACCTCATACTGTACACAACCTAACTGTACTACCTCATACTGCACACAACCTAACTGTTCTACCTCATACTGTACACAACCTAACTGTTCTACCTCACACTGTACACAACCTAACTGTTCTACCTCATACTGTACCCAACCTAACTGTGCTACCTCATACTGTACCCAACCTAACTGTTCTACCTCATCCTGTACACAACCTAACTGTACTACCTCATACTGTACACAACCTAACTGTTCTACCTCATACTGTACACAACCTAACTGTACTACCTCACACTGTACACAACCTAACTGTTCTACCTCACACTGTACACAACCTAACTGTTCTACCTCACACTGCACACAACCTAACTGTACTACCTCATACTGTACACAACCTAACTGTACTACCTCACACTGTACACAACCTAACTGTTCTACCTCACACTGTACACAACCTAACTGTTCTACCTCACACTGCACACAACCTAACTGTACTACCTCATACTGTACACAACCTAACTGTACTACCTCATACTGCACACAACCTAACTGTTCTACCTCATACTGTACACAACCTAACTGTTCTACCTCACACTGTACACAACCTAACTGTTCTACCTCATACTGTACACAACCTAACTGTACTACCTCATACTGTACACAACCTAACTGTTCTACCTCACACTGTACACAACCAAACTGTTCTACCTCACACTGTACACAACCTAACTGTTCTACCTCATACTGTACACAACCTAGCTGTACTACCGCACACTGTACACAACCTAACTGTTCTACCTCATACTGTACACAACCTAACTGTGCTACCTCACACTGTACACAACCTAACTGTTCTACCTCATACTGTACACAACCTAACTGGGCTACCTCACACTGTACACAACCTAACTGTTCTACCTCACACTGTACACAACCTAACTGTACTACCTCATACTGTACACAACCTAACTGTTCTACCTCACACTGTACACAACCAAACTTCTTCCCCGAGAAGTCCGTCAGATCTCACCCAGCTGACTTGCCCTGGATCACACCTCGGATCAAAAGACTTATGCAACAGAGAGACAGAGCCTTTCATCTCAATGACCACATCCGCTACAGGTCCCTTCGCAACCGAGTCATCCGCGAAATACGCACTGCAAAGAAGTCCCACTACCCAACCAAATTACAACACCTGAAACAGACCAACATCAGTCAATGGTATGGTAAGCTTAAAGAACTCTGTGGACTAAACAATAAGACACACCCCCTCCCCTTCCTTAGCCATCTCACTAGTGTTGACGCAGCTGAGCAAACAAATAACCATTTCGCTACTATATGCCAGACGCTCCCACGGCTTGACACAACCACTCTCCCTGCTTACCTACCAGCCTCCCTTCCCACTGACTTAGTAGAAGAATTTGACGTAGCAAAACGCCTGGACAAACTAAAATTAAAACGCTCTACCACCCCCATTGACTTACCAATGAAACTCTTCAAGGAGTTCTCCCCGGAGCTTGCTAAACCCCTCTGCTCCATCATCAATGCTTCTCTCAGTCAAGCCAGATGCCCAGCTGACTGGAAGACCTCTTATGTATCACCAGTGCCCAAGTCAACCAGCCCACAATCCTTAAATCAGCTACGACCTATTGCAATCACCCCAATACCCAGCCTAATCTGTGAAAGTTTTGTGTTCGACTGGGCTTATGCTGATATTGCAGGAGTCGTAGACCCTCAGCAATTTGGCAACATGAAAACTTCCTCCACCACTCACTGTCTTGTCAGCTTTCTCGATTACATATACCGCCATCTCGAGAAACGAAAAACGTCTGTAGCTGTCGCCTTCATTGATTTCACTAAAGCGTTCGACCTAGTCGACCACAATATAATCATCAACAAAGCTATTGACCTCGGGCTTCGAAGAAGCCTCATACCATGGCTTACAGACTTCCTCAGTGACCGACGCCAAGCTGTACGCTTCCGAGGGGCTGTCTCCACCTTTCAGTCACTCACCTGTGGCGTCCCCCAAGGCACCAAGATGGGACCACTCTGCTTCCTTATGCTCATCAATGATGCCCTAAGAGAAACCCCTGCTCGCTGGAAATATGTCGACGACTCCACCATTGGGATCAGCGTCAACAATTCTGCTCCCAACTATACCGCCCTTCAGGATTTATTGAACAGTCTCCAAAACTGGGCTACCAACAACCATGTCACCATCAACCATACCAAGACCATGGTTATGCACATCAACCTCTCCTCCGACATTGTCCCACCTCCTTCCATTACTCTAGGTCCGAACACACTCCAGGTCGTAGATTCCACGAAGCTCCTCGGCGTCACCATAGACAACAAACTAAATTGGAAACCACACGTCAATGAAGTTGTCAAATCCTCCAGTTTCCGTCTCCACCTCCTCCGCCGACTCAAGTCCCTCGGAGTTCCTGCACACGAGCTCCTCAGTGTTTACACAACATTCATACTTCCCAAGCTCACCTATGCCTCCCCCACCTGGTCTTCCTCCCTAAATGCCACACAACGTAAACACCTAGAAAAAGTGCAAAAGAGGGCATGCAAGATTATTCTCTCCTCCTCCTACTCCACATATCAAGAAGCGCTCAACACACTGACCCTTTCGACTCTCACTGACCATCACCACGACCTCATCTGCAAATTTGGTAAGAAGCTTCTACACCATCCCCGACACCGGCTCCTGCTACCACCCGAGGTCCCTTGTCCGAGAATTGCTGTTCGACACCACAACCGCATCCAGCCCATACATGCACGAACTGATCGCTATAAGAACAGCCCAGTCCCAACCATTGTAAAAATTATCAATAACTTGTAATACTGTAACACTGTCACTATGTTGAATTGAACTGTAGTTTGAGCTTTTCCCCATCTAAGTTATTATATGTCTTATTTGTGTCACTTATGTTACTTGTATATTATTTGTAATTCGTAACCCACTCCCCAAATATGTAACTGTATATTTTCAGCCTTCTGGCTGCCAAGCTCTTTCAATAAACCGTTAATTATTATTATTATTATTATTATTACCTCATACTGTACACAACCTAACTGTTCTACCTCATACTGTACACAACCTAACTGTTCTACCTCACACTGTACACAACCTAACTGTTCTACCTCACACTGTACACAACCTAACTGTACTACCTCACACTGTACACAACCTAACTGTGCTACCTCACACTGTACACAACCTAACTGTTCTACCTCATACTGTACACAACCTAACTGTTCTACCTCACACTGTACACAACCTAACTGTACTACCTCACACTGTACACAACCTAACTGTGCTACCTCACACTGTACACAACCTAACTGTTCTACCTCACACTGTACACAACCTAACTGTTCTACCTCATACTGTACACAACCTAACTGTTCTACCTCACACTGTACACAACCTAACTGTTCTACCTCATACTGTACACAACCTAACTGTTCTACCTCACACTGTACACAACCTAACTGTTCTACCTCACACTGTACACAACCTAACTGTTCTACCTCATACTGTACACAACCTCACTGTTCTACCTCATACTGTACACAACCTAACTGTACTACCTCATACTGTACACAACCTCACTGTTCTACCTCATACTGTACACAACCTAACTGTACTACCTCACACTGTACACAACCTAACTGTTCTACCTCATACTGTACACAACCTAACTGTTCTACCTCACACTGTACACAACCTAACTGTACTACCTCATACTGTACACAACCTAACTGTTCTACCTCACACTGTACACAACCTAACTGTACTACCTCATACTGTACACAACCTAACTGCACTACCTCACACGGTACACAGAGACCAGTCCCTTGTATATGACCTCCAATACAATACTTGTTTTTTTGACGTCTTCACCACTGTTTACTCGGGCACACACTGTACTCCCACCTACCCATTCGTCCAGCAACTTTTCTTGACATATATCAGGAAAACTTTCGAAATCCGGTCTTAGTTAACATGTCCTTTCAAGGGACTCTTCGCTGTTTTTCCAATCTTCGATGTTCTGTCAATCTCACGACGCGCTTAATTTATTTTCCAAACTTCGAAAAAAAATCAATATAGACTACTTTCAGCTAATTGATCTCGACAAATATTTTACCTATGTTTTTATCTTCATTATTTTAGTCAGTGTTCCAGTAACGATTTTGTCTTTCCCTGCAGCAGCACCCGTTCACCCACCGTTGGCTCAAGCGTCGTCCTGGTCTTATTCTTCTATTGTAAATCTTATGACAAGCTGATCCTGGTTTACTGAGATCTCCCTGACGACCAACAATCTGCCAGTACAATCTCGTAGGTCATACAATCAGAGAAAACTGCCCCCCGGACCCTGTATCAGTCATGTATGTTACGACGGAAGCAGACGAGGATACTGGTGGGGAGTTTTCTGACAGACATCACTCAGCAGGGAGGAGCGAGCACACCCTGTGATGGTATACGTCAGTACTTCTCGCCTCACCACTTCACTTGCCCGCGCTACCACTGGCTGGCAGAACCTAATGGAATTTCCTGTTCAGTATATCACTCCTAACTCTCCAGCGAGATATCATCATTAATTGTCAGTTACTTTACTGTATTACAATCGCATTAATTGTTATCCGAGTCGTTTATTATTCATAATTTATTTCATTCCCCCCAGTAGAGTTAGAAATTTAGACGAAACGAAACGATCACAATATAACAAAACAGACGAAAGTGAGGCACCGGGAGGTAACATTAGAGAGGTCCAGAAGGCAACGAGAGAGAGGGAGCTCGATCAACCAGGGATCACTCGTCCACAAAAGCCTGTCGACGGCGTGCTTTCCCGCCGTCTCGTAGGAATTTCTCTAAAAGTGAAGCTTCAGCGAGGGAACTTGATGTAGGCGGGGAAGAAAAAAGGTATTAAGTTTACGCGAAAGGAAAGATAACAAAAAATACTTAACATATTGAGTGGTAAATGTCTCACGGAAGAGATGGAGAAACGAGATGAGAAACTAGACGAACAGAATGAAAAATAATGACAACAAATCCAAAATATTGACGAAGTTCCTCTTTAATAAAACATCCATTGAGTTAATATGACACGAGTTGCACATCATCCTCTGTACAGTATATCCAGAGTTTTTAATAAGCGACAATTTAAAAACCCATTTATGCTTTGCTTTATTGCCAACTCATAAAAATTCATTCCATTACTATAACACAATCATGATTATTGTCAGAGGTCATTGGCGCCGAGAAAACAAAGTTCACAATATCATTATGACCGAAACGTATTCTGATTGGTCGAAAGCTTCATCCACCATTTGGGATTTTTATTGTTTAACTTCAAATATCATCTCTTTCACCACTTCCCCTACTACTAGTAATCACACCTCCCCTACTACTAGTACTCACACGTCCCCTACTACTAGTACTCACACCTCCCCTTCTACTAGTACTCATCACCTCCCCTACCACTAGTACTCACACCTCCCCTACTACTAGTACTCATCACCTCCCCTACTACTAGTACTCACACCTCCCCTACTACTAGTACTCACACCTCCCCTACCGCTAGTACTGATCACCCCCCTACTACTAGTACTCACACCTCCCTACTACTAGTACTCACACCTCCCTACTACTAGTACTCACACACTCCCCTACTACTAGTACTCATCACCTCCCCTACTACTAGTACTCACACCTCCCCTAGTACTAGTACTCACACCTCCCCTAGTACTAGTACTCACACCTCCCTACTACTAGTACTCACACCTCCCCTACTACTAGTACTCACACCTCCCCTAGTACTAGTACTCATCACCTCCCCTTCTACTAGTACTCATCACCTCCCCTACTACTAGTACTCATCACCTCCCCTACTACTAGTACTCATCACCTCCCCTACTACTAGTACTCATCACCTCCCCTACTACTAGTACTCATCACCTCCCCTACTACTAGTACTCATCACCTCCCCTACTACTAGTACTCACACCTCCCCTACTACTAGTACTCACACCTCCCCTACTACTAGTACTCATCACCTCCCCTACTACTAGTACTCATCACCTCCCCTACTACTAGTACTCACACCTCCCCTACTACTAGTACTCATCACCTCCCCTTCTACTAGTACTCACACCTCCCCTACTACTAGTACTCACACCTCCCCTACTACTAGTACTCATCACCCCCTACTACTAGTACTCACACCTCCCCTACTACTAGTACTCATCACCTCCCCTTCTACTAGTACTCACACCTCCCCTACTACTAGTACTCACACCTCCCCTACTACTAGTACTCATCACCTCCCCTACTACTAGTACTCATCACCTCCCCTACTACTAGTACTCACACCTCCCCTACTACTAGTACTCACACCTCCCCTACTACTAGTACTCATCACCTCCCCTACTACTAGTACTCACACCTCCCCTACTACTAGTACTCACACCTCCCCTACTACTAGTACTCACACCTCCCCTACTACTAGTACTCACACCTCCCCTACTACTAGTACTCACACCTCCCCTACTACTAGTACTCACACCTCCCCTACTACTAGTACTCATCACCTCCCCTACTACTAGTACTCACACCTCCCCTACTACTAGTACTCATCTCCCCTTCTAATAGTACTCATCACCTCCCCTTCTACTAGTACTCACACCTCCCCTACTACTAGTACTCACACCTCCCCTACTACTAGTACTCATCACCTCCCCTTCTACTAGTACTCACACCTCCCCTACTACTAGTACTCATCACCTCCCCTTCTACTAGTACTCATCACCTCCCCTACTACTAGTACTCATCACCTCCCCTACTACTAGTACTCATCACCTCCCCTACTACTAGTACTCATCACCTCCCCTACTACTAGTACTCACCACCTACAGGGGCTACAGGGCAGGACACGACGGGGCTACAGGGCAGGACACGACGGGGCTACAGGGCAGGACACGACGGGACTACAGGGCAGGACACGACGGGGCTACAGGGCAGGACACGACGGGACTACAGGGCAGGACACGACGGGACTACATGGCAGGGCACCTACTCTGATCATCGTCAAGGTACTCACAACATAAGACTCTTTATCTAATGCTTCTCTCCTCAGGTTCAAGTCGTGATGCCTTAAGCTTCAACACTCACCAATTAACAGTCAAAAACACCTGTGAGATTAGCACGTTATTGTTATGTTACGACGCCACAACAAGTAAGGATTTAATCACATACCCAACGTTACCTCATGGACACGTCAACACACAAGACATACTGTACATTCCTTTGGTTATTGACGAAGAAACGTAAGAAAATACACCCCAACTAACATGATCTGTAGTCAGTCCTCGGCATGACTCAATCTATTCAGTAAGTGTCTAAGGCATGAATTACGTCTCTTAATAATTATTATCTTGATTTTCTGTGTGTGTAAGAGTGAGAGGTTCCCATTACTTGTGCAGATCCTTCAGCTGTCTTTCATTAGTATTTCTCTTTATATAACACTAGCAGAATTGCCGCCCTCCGGGCGGCTCATCCGCTTGGCAACGGTAGGACGCCACCCTCCGGGAGGCTCCACATTGTCTCACTGTTCAGTCCCCAAAACTTTTCCATCAATAGTTCATTAACGGTGTGTGTAAGTTCCACCATGTTTTTCACTACAACGGTATAGCAAAGTAAATTTTTTTTTGCATTAAACCTATTTTTTTATTGTCTAATCATCAATACATATAACATCATCCATCATCACTACAAATTACACCATCCATCATCACTACATATAATGCCATCCATCATCACTACATATAACACCACCCATCATCACTACATATAACAACATCCATCATTACTACATATAACATCATCATCCATCATCACTACATATAACACCATCCATCATATAACATCATTCATCATCACTACATATAACACCATCCATCATCACTACATTTAACACCATCCATCATCACTACACATAACATCATCCATCATCACTACATATAACACCATCCATCATCACGACATATAACATCATCCATCATCACTACATATAACACCATCCATCATCACTACATATAACACCACCCATCATCACTACATATAACAACATCCATCATCACTACATATAACATCATCATCCATCATCACTACATATAACAATATCCATCATCACTACATATAACATCATCATCCATCATCACTACCTATAACACCATCCATCATCACTACATATAACACCACCCATCACCACTACAGATCGGTAAAGTAGTTTCCGAGATTCTCGTGCGGACACACATACATACACACACACACACACACACACAAATACACACACAGACATACTTCTTTGTTTTATAAATACAGATTGCAGTACTGTTTAAACGTAGGATCTGCCTCTTTTAAATTTATCCGTCACAGTTCCAATAAAATTACTTTATAATTTTGGAATTAGTTCATTTTACCGCCACACCACCCCGTTAAGTACTGTCCTGCGGTGTCCCTCAGGACTCATTTAGTTTAAAACTCGGGTTGAAACACGACGACTCTCTTCAAGGGAAGATGTTGTTTAATAATACGGGCGAATGTGTTTCAACACCAACAAAACCTCGAAGACTAAAGATTTTTTTTATATAATATAAGCGAAAGAAAATCTGAACCGAAAAAGGAAACACTCTTGGAAATTTTGATTAAATTTGAGGACAAGATTAACAGATGACAAACAGTGTCTTAGAAAAAAGAGAATATTGATCAAACTCTCTTTACCAAGCTTGTGTGAGTGTGAGTGTGTGTGTGTGTGTGTGTGTGTGTGTGTGTGTTAGATGAGCGTGTTCCTTACTGTTCACTGTTAATATGATCAACACTTTTTTGTTCACTGTTGTTACCTGGAACAATTATATACATTCAATGTTCTTTTCAGCACTATTACGTCACCTGGTACTGTATAAACATAGTAGTTTGTGATGGTAATTTAAGGTCATTTGTGTTGTCCTGACAGGTGTTTATCTTCCCCAATATCATACGTAAACAATAAACCAAAATAAATACAAATAAATTTACCTATAACACATACACAGACATGCACACACAAACAAGACACAAACAATGGAAATACATAAACAAGGATCTCTCCATCTCCCCACACACACACACACACAGAGTCATTGTTTATCCTCGCGGCTTTCAAGTCCTGAGATAAAAAACAACATTAAAACAAATGAAGAAAAAAATCATGATTGTGAATAATAATTTTCCACTCAACTGAAAAGCTCATTGTGTGTCGCCTTTGACTCTCCTTCCCTCCCCACTCCCTCCCCACTCCTCTACCCATTCCCCTCCTCCCTCCCCACTCCCTCCCAGTCCCTCCCCACTCAAAAAATCATGAAAAAACCCCCTCAGATTTTTAGTTTACGATTGTCGGGGCTTCATATTATTATCGCACAAAGAAATTAATATAAAAACTGAGAAATATATTATAAATTAATATACAAAGATAATTTACTCGTTTTTTTTTAATGGTGGTTCACAGAGAGAGAGAGAGAGACTTGTGGTGATATGACAGAGTAGAGATGTGGTGAGTGTATGTTATGGTGTAGGACAATGACCCGACACTATAATGTTATGGTGTAGAACGATAAAACCTGACACTATAAACCAGAACTGTGTGTAGTGCAGAAGATCTGAACATGGTGGGGGGGGGGGGGGCGTTTCAATCTTTCAGAGGAGGGGAGGGGTAGGATGAGGAGGAGAGAGGAGGGGGCTGAGGAAGGGTGGGGGGGGGCTGGGGAGGGGAGGGGGCTGAGGAGGGGAGAGGGAGGAGGGGGGAAGCTGGGGAGGACACAAAGGAATAAAGATATAACGTGACCCAGAATATATAGTGGGTCCAGGTCAGCATTGTTTAGCAGGTAAACTCGGCCATTCATTGATCTCAACTTTGACTTCATTTAATATCCTCAGCATAAAGTATACTCAGCATGAAGTATACTCAGCATGAAGAATACTCAGCATGAAGAATACTCAGCATGAAGTATACTCAGCATGTAGTATACTCAGCATGAAGAATACTCAGCATGAAGTATACTCAGCATGTAGTATACTCAGCATGTAGTATACTCAGCATGTAGTAAACTCAGCATGAAGTATACTCAGCATGTAGTAAACTCAGCATGAAGCATACTCAGCATGAAGTATACTCAGCATGAAGTATAATCAGCATGTAGTATACTCAGCATGAAGTATACTCAGCATGTAGTATATTCAGCATGTAGTATACTCAGCATGAAGCATACTCAGCATGAAGCATACTCAGCATGAAGCATACTCAGCATGAGGCATACTCAGCATGTAGTATACTCAGCATGAAGTATACTCAGCATGTAGTATACTCGGCATGTAGTATACTCAGCATGAAGTACTGTATACTCAGCATGTAGTATACTCAGCATGAAGTATACTCAGCATGTAGTATACTCAGCATGAAGTATACTCAGCATGAAGTATACTCAGCATGAAGTATACTCAGCACGAAGTACTCTCAGCATGAAGTATACTCAGCATGTAGTATACTCAGCAGCAGTATACTCAGCATGAAATATACTTAGCATAAAGTATACTCAGCAGGAAGTATACTCAGCATGAAGTATACTCAGCATGAAGTATACTCAGCGTGAAGTATACTCAGCACAAAGTACACACAGCATGAAGTATACTCAGCATGAAATATACTCAGCATTGTTCTAGACCTGTTAACTGTAAGGTTCTGTCGAAGCTACCTAGGCTGGAATGTTTACATTTTATTGGGTATTAGTAGCAAAACCCAAGTTGTCTGTTATCCGTTTATTGAGGAACAACTAAGACAATTCCAAAGCGTAAATCAACCGTAACTTACTGTAACTATGAGTGTTAAGAGAAGGACGGAGGCTATGTAAATAGACCTGCTTAAAGACGTCCTTTCTATGTGAGGTGTTGAGGGAGAGTGTCGCCTCAGGGCGTCAGTGCCCGGAGCGCCCGGCCCTTTCAAATGCTGACCTAAGCTGTCTCTGCTACACCTTATAAGGAAGGGTGCCGACCAGATGCCATCAAAATGACTCCTCATAGCTCGTGGAAAGTTACAGGGGATGATTATGTATATAAATCAATATGTAATTAACCCATTTATATAATCTTTCTGTTGATGAAACAGGGGCCATTACATCGCTCGGTCACCTACCTTCCAAGCTCAGTGAGGACTTACTAAACTCGCAGAATACATCCTATACATAAAGCTAACCATGTTACAAACATATATGTAGATACTAAGCTGGGGACTCTGAAACAGTAGGTTTTTCAAAAACTACAGGGGTCCTAGACTTAAGTGACTTACAGGTTAGTATATTATGTACAATGTTCAATTTGGAGGATATTGACTTATAATAGCAAAAAAAAAATCACTGCCAGAATTAACACAATAGTGGGAATAGTTAAACTTGGTATTGCAAATCCCTGTGAAAAATAAAATAGCAGTTGATCACTCAAATCAGCAAATTGTGACTCTTTCAAGTAGGACATAACTGTCAATTTCTCTGAGACAATATTAAGGTCACTAATAGTGAAGTTCATTACTTGAAACAAGGGAATCAAATCCGAAGTTAGATTTACTTTTAAATGAAAGAAAAAGTATTGCACATTATGCAGATGAGCATGAAACACAGTTTTTACACTAACTGGACTATAGCTACATTGTGTGAGCGCTGTGCGTACATTAGTTTTTATGACTGCCAATTCACATATCCTTTCTGCAGCAGGAATAATGCGAAGACATAGGCTGGACATACATGTAAATGTAAATATGACGACTTACACTGCGATAATACCCTAGGATCATCTAATGCCAACAAAGAATATTTTTCATCTACAAGTAAAAGTTCTTTTGGCCTTTCCAGAGTATACAGTGTGTCATTTACATTCAAGGGAAGGCTTAAAAGCCACGCATTAAATTTATGCTGCTTTAGCATAGGTATGTGGATAAGGATAGCATTGTGCGTGAGAGTTTACTCCAACAGAGGATAATAGTATTCCATCTCATGAGCCTTGAAAATTGGAGTTAAATGATACGTCAACTTGGCAATCTGCAATGCTTCAAGAAGAGTCTTCACAGGCACAAGCTTTGCATCCACACGCCCTAATCCTGCATCCACGATGTTGTCGATTAGTTCAATGTTCATGCGATCCCCTAACTTGGCTACATCATCGGCAGTCGCTGTGCCAAACAGAGTGCTATTAATAAGACCCACAAAATTAAGCAATCCTTATATACTATATGTTCACCACGTCCTCTACCCTGAAAATGCGTCCAAGGGGTGCAACAAGTGCACCTGGCTTGAGGACTTCTGTGGACATATGTCAACACAACGGTGCCACAAAGCAGTAGGAGCAGCACACTGATGATCCTAGCCATTCCTTACGAAATTTTGATTTGTTTATTGTTTCCTTGCAGAACGAAGTTTCATACAATATTCATTAGGCACACTCTGCTTCTGTACTGTCTCCAAAGAGGTGTCTATAACATTATTACCATCTATGGGTAGTAAATGTTCATGGGTCTTCTTAAGCCGATCGGCATGCACGACATCTGCGATCTGTGTATTAGGCTTCCAAATTTTAAATTTGTTGCCCGCTTCTTTGGTGATAAAGCGGAATGGACCCGAAAATTTAGCCGAAAGCTTGGAGTTCCGTTCAGGTTCTCTTACCATAACAGCATCGCCTATCTGTAACACGACAGGTTTAGCTAGTTTATGTTGCTTCATAATCATTTCAGCGCGTGACGCCGCTAAATGTGTTCTCACTTGGCCAGGAATATCCGCAAATACATGGATTTGTTTTGCCGCGAAATCATCCATATTATAAACAGGGCCAGGCTTGTCTGTAAGTACACCATAAGGCAGACGTTTGTCTGTACCATAGACAATGTAGTAGGGTGATTTGCCCGTAGAGCTATTAATCGACCCATTAATAGACGCTGCGACTTGTGGTAACCAATCTTCCCATGTGTATTGCAAATCACACACAATAGGGCGAAGTATCTCTAGGATCTTGCGGTTGGCTCTCTCAACAAGGCCATTAGCCTGTGGATGATAGGCTGTCACAAAACTTTGTTGTATTCCATATTGGGCACATATTGGTGCTACTAGCTGATTCTTGAACTCTGATCCATTGTCAGAGAGAAGAACCTTGGGCGTAGCATATGAACATACAGAACTTTGGGCGTAGTATATGGACATATTAGATTCATCACCAAGACATAAGCCACAGATTCGGCTGTTTTATCCTTCAGTGGGACTAAAATCACAAATCTAGAAAAATGATCCACACACACTAGGACGTACGAGGATCCCTGATGACTCCTCGGAAGTTGTAACAAGTCTATAGCGACTGTGTCAAACGGACGGTCTGGTGTAGGATATTGTAGAATCGGTGCCGGTGACCTTGTAGTACCCTTATGCTGAGCACATAACAAACACTTAGCAATGTGCAATTCTATATCTTTCTTCATTGTGTTCCAGAAATATTTCTTTCTGATTTCCGCCAAGCACTTGTCACGTCCTTGGTGACCTGCCTGAGGAACATCATGGAACAACGTTATAATCGTTTTACACAACGACTATTTGAGTAACAATACCCTCAGACGTCTTTTTCGATCGATGGAGTATGTTATGTCGTAATTCAAACTGACTTAAGGGAAGAATAAATTTTGGAAGTTTAATATCCTCTCCCGATTCTAAAGCAAAAATGACTTCTGACCATAACGGGTCGCGTCGTTGCTCATCCTCTAGTTGTGAAAGAGTGAACGTTGATACAGGCGACTACATTCGCTCTTCCAGGTAAATACCTAAACTCGGGGTCAAATTCTTGAATTGTCAGATACCAGCGTGCTAATCTGCCTGATAGATTTCTGCCATGGAACAGTTCTGTTACTGCCGCATGATCCGTAAACACAGTTATCTTATAACCAAAGATAATATCTTTAAACTTTTTCAGTGCCCACACAACAGCTAACGTCTCCAAATGCGTTACTGAATAACGTGTTTCAGCATCATTAAGTTTACGGCTTGTAAAAGCTATCACTCTAAACTTTCCTCTCAAATCCACTTGCATGAGTACAGCTCCGATTCCTTGTCCAGAAGCATCAGTACACAGAGTGAGAGCTTGAGTGTAATCAGGGAATGCCAGAACAGGGGCATTGGTAAGCGCTATCTTCAATGCCGCAAAACTCTTTTCGTGTTCCCACACAAACATTGCATCTTTCTCTAGTAACCAATGTTGCATAGTTCTTAATAAAAGAACGATAATATCCAGATAAACCAAGGAAGCTACGCACTTGATCAACCGATGTAGGACGTGGAAACTGAGATACAGCCTTAACTTTATCATTAACTGTATGAGTGCCGTCACCGTGAACTACATGACCAAGGAAATGGATTCTGAATGTTACAAACTCACATTTCGAAAGTTTAATCTTAAGACCTGCTGTGGAAAGTTTCTCCAACACTTCACGCAGTTTCATCAGATGGGCATCAACGTCCTTACTGACTACTATTAGATCATCCAAATAAGCGCAGACTGTGGTACCAATCAATCCGGCAAACAGGGTGTTGATCGTTCTTTGAAACGTCAGTGGGGCATTCCTGAGACCAAAAGGCATACGTACGAACTCGAAGTGGCCCAGGAGCGTGCTAAACGCCGTGACCTCTCGTGATTTTTCATCGAGTGGTATCTGCCAATACCCACTAAGCAAATCTAAGTTGCTAAATACAGCATTATCCTTACCTAAGGACTGCAATATATCACTCAAGACAGGCATAGGGTACCTATCTGGGATCGTACGTTCATTAACGCGCCTGAAATCAATAATTGGGCGCCAACCACCATCCTTCTTTGGGTCTAGGAATAAAGAGCTATTGAAAGGGGACTTAGAATGCGTAATAACATTCTCATCTAACATATCTTGGACCATACCCTGAACTACAGCGCGCTGGCTATGTGGTAGTCGGTAAGCTGGTACATAGACAGGATTTGTGCTTTCCCTTAATGATATGTGATGGGACGTTAAATATGTGTGTCCTAGCTGTTCCCCAGGCAAGGCTACAATGTTTCTGTAGTCGGCAAGCAGCTCTAAGAGTCGTGTCTTGCCTTGAGGATGATCACACACCTTAACATGTGGTGTTACTTGATCTATCCTCTCCTGCCTAGTTTGTTGGGATTGAGAAACAATACTGCCAACTGGGAATTGTGTAGGCCGTAATACAACATTGTTGTGATATACTAGAACATCACATAAATAACATCCCTCTTTCAATATTCTAGGAACGCCTGTTCTATTGAGAACTAGAACGTCTGTTAAACCATCAGGTCTAATCGTGCTTTACGTCGATTCGCACGATAAACCCTTAACCTTGCACGTTTCTGGGAGACATACTACATCAGTTCCCGTATGTCCGTCAGGTAATTCTACAGTGGTACAATCTTCCAACTCTTGTTGCTATAATCACGCTGGGAAAGTGAGTGTGTGAGGTCTGTGGCTCGCTTCGACACATTATCCGCCTTCCTCCGTGTGGGAATGGTGGACAACACTTTCGACCTTGCGGAGAGCAATGGTGCAGAATGACGCATAGCGTTGCAGGAAACACCTTTAAACGTAATAGCATTATTACGTGGACGAACATCTATACTATTTGTTCTGAGTATTGGGAGACCATTTAATCCGTCAGCTGGCAAATTAAATTGCTGGACCACAAAAGAGTGCATAGAAGGTAATACCACGTCTTGAAAGTTTTAGTGGTAAAGTCACCATTCCTGCAATGTTCAGTGGCGTGCCGGATACTCCTTCGAGATCGGCGTCAGAAGGTTCTCCATTAGAAATCTCGGTGAGGGAATCTATGTTGTAACTCTTGATAGGATGTCAAGGCTAAAACATTTGCACATGCACCCGTATCAATATCCAGAGCCAATCTGATATCTCCAACTCTCACCAGTACTGACAACACTTCCGTCTAACCGAGTGCCGCTATTAAGGAAGCTGCCACAGAAGTGTTGTTGCTAGTAGGTACCAATGTACCTATCCTTCCTCGTTTCTTGACACTCGCTGGCCTTCCCCCGACTTCCTATACTAATAACGACGCACTTTACGCTGCTGAGTTACCTGGGTACTCCTGTATCCACGCTCCTGGCTTTGAGCATTATGTCACACTCAATGTGTTGTGAGTTGTTGACTGATGGAATGCACACCACAAAACTGTTGACGGTCCAGGTGAAGACGTAGTCTTGGCCACCTCCGTGTATGTCTTGGGTGCTCCCTGTTTCTGCTGATAGCCGGTGGGGGGATGACTTCTCTCTTTTACTCTAACACCACCACCTTGGGGCTGGTAACAATCATCGACTGTATGACCTCTCTTATTACAATGGGCACACCTCAATGACTGTCGATGTTTGTTACCTGCATCGTAATCACCCTGGTGATGAACTTTGTGCTGAACCAAAGGCTGCATTGGCGCTACCGGTGTAGGGGTCAAAGCTTTGTAATAACGTGCTGTCAGAGGTTTAGACGTCTTTGGTGAAAGCTTGTTAGCGTAATCTATCATCGTGGTAGGCGGTATAAACTCCACTTCCTGGGCTCGACAATAGATGGGATCACGAGCCGCCAACAGGAAACTGATCAGTTCTACCAAAGTTTCCACTTTTTCTGGGGACATCTTACCATCTTCATCATACCACTTCGATCCCCGGAAGGTTGCTTCCATGTCTTGTCTGACCGCTCCAGCAATGGAGACAGTCCCCATCGGTGTTTCTGCGTGTACCACAAGTGCTAAGTGATCAAGCCATCGAAAAACCCATTGTAGCTGGCCCAAGTGGGACCCAGACTCAAATATACCAATTAGAGCCCGTTTGAAATTTTCATAATTTGGGTCCGCCAGTCCATACGCAGTTAGGTGCATACTCGCAAAGGAATTTTGCGGGATGTGGGAACGAACGAACGCTTTTTTATCATGATCATCCGTAATCCGTCGCACATCGTGTCTTCGCATGCTCTAATGAAATGGGTTATTCTGTAATCATCCTGACCCGTGAAATCACATACCGGATCCCCATGTGGTAACACGTGAACAATATTTGAGGGGTTAGTCGACATATTAGCGTTAGAAGCAGGCATTCCACTAAACTTACTTCTAACTGAAGGCTCTGTCAAAGGGGGAGGTAAGGTTGATGTATCAGACACACTGCAACCCGGAAGAGAAGGAACAACCTGTGTATGATCAGGCGAGGGACTATATTGTTTACCTGACCGTAGGGTATGACGGTTTAATTCGTCAGATGAATGTTCTCTTAGATCCTCACTGCTTTTAACAGAACTGTCTAACTGAGTTTGCACCTGTGTTTCTGGCTCACCCACTAACTCAGTCTCTTCAGTAGAAATTTGAACTGGGGCATCTACACATGAATCGTCACTATAATGCTCCGTCAATTTATCAATGGCCTAAGACGATGACTTTAAAAATTCCTCCATTAAACGTCTATCGGGTCATACTAAGACTTTCATAAATGTCAACACACTTGCCTCTCATTTACAGTAACTGATATTAAATACTGAGAAATATAATAAGCCAGTACGTATTAAAACATGTAAGGCACTTATAAAAGATTGATATAACTTATAGGTGTCCTATCACTGTGGAGATATGTCGTCGAATATGTAAATGTGTGTATATATTTAATGAACACTAAATACCTATCGACTTAGTCGGATGTCTTCATAGAAAACGTGATCAGTCCCGCTTGTCTCCTCACAGCTGATCGCATGTGGGGTGGGTGTGTGTGGGTACTGCCTCCGCGTTGCGTAGCGACCAATGATGCTCCAAGATGGCGACGGGCGAGTCCACTTCACGACGGGGAGTCCATTCACCAAAGTGTTGAGTGCTGGGTTTTGACGTCACTGATGAGATGACGTCACTGATGAGATGTATCTTGTTCGGAGTGCCCAAACCTTCTAAAGCCCTGTATATAAAAGGACTCACTGAGAGCACTCAGATAGTTGTACAATCTTCAATCACGACAGCCCAAAACAGTCTTCTTAAACAATGGTGAAAGATCCTTTGTTGCCAAACCTTGAAACTTGTATGTATGTGGCACCACAATATGCTGGTACTCAGAACGACCAGTGCTGGCTAAGGAAGTTCTTTGTGCCACTGCGTGTTGCCAGATAGGGGGGTTGCCAACTTTCCATAAGATAGAAAGTCTTCAATAACTCAGAATCGGTTATTGGGAATAATTCTGCACCTTGTTTGGGCGACAGAATGAGTCACTCCACTATAATCGTCTCACTACGGGATATATCACAACACTTGGAACTTTTATGTAACAAGTCACCGTTTCTTTGTTTTTTATTGTTTCGGAAAACACTGATGACTTATGTAGAATGTGTATCCACACCAGAATTCGTTTTCGTTCCCACCGCTGCCACCATAATGTTCTAGACCTGTTAACTGTAAGGTTCTGTCGAATTTAACTAGGCTAGAATGTTTATATTTTATTGGGTATTAGTAGCAAAACCCAAGTTGTCTGTTATCCGTTTATTGAGGAACAACTAAGACAATTCCAAAGTGTAAATCAACCGAAACTTACTGTAACTATGAGTGTTAAGAGAAGGAAGGAGGCTATGTAAATAGACCTGCTTAAAGACGTCCTTTCTATGTGAGGTGTTGAGCGAGAGTGTCGCCTCAGGGCGTCAGTGCCCGGAGCGCCCGGCCCTTTCAAATGCTGACCTAAGCTGTCCCTGCTACACCTTATAAGGAAGGGTGCCGACCAGATGCCATCAAGATGACTCCTCATAGCTCGTGGAAAGTTACAGGGGATGATTATGTATATAAATCAATATGTAATTAACCCATTTGTATAATCTTTCTGTTGATGAAACAGGGGCCATTACAGTATGTAGTATACTCAGCATGAAGTATACTCAGCATGCAGTATATTCCAGGTCCCCCACGAGGATAATACGCCAAATTCCCGAGATAAAGAATTACACGAAAGCGCTTGGGAACTTCGTGTTTTCTTCTTTCCTTGTGGTTATCAGCATATGTATATATACTTCATTTTTAGTCCATTTAACACGCGGACTTTGAACATATAATCAACGACCTCACCAGCAAGGAATCGAACCCTCGACCTACTGGGTGTGACTAGGGAACGCTTACCGGCTAGGCCACAAGGACACTATAAGCAGTTCTAGACTCTGTTATATTTCACACAAAGCCTGTTCACGGCGCCATCAGCTCGATGAACAGGCTTTGTGTGAAATATAACAGAGTCTAGAACTGCTTATAGTGTCCTTGTGGCCTAGCCGGTAAGCGTTCCCTAGTCACACCCTGTAGGTCGAGGGTTCGATTCCTTGCTGGTGAGGTCGTTGATTATATATATATATATATATATATATACATTTATATCTATAAATATATATACATATATATATATATATATATATATACATATATATATATATATATATATATAAAATAATGAGATGCAAAAATATGTTGATGTGTTAATGTTTGTATGTTTATTGGAGCTGTAGTTAAGATGAAGTGAGATTGGGGCAGATGATTGGTGTGGGGGTTACCTGTATATTATTAAGAACTTCAGGAGTAGCTACAGATATATGTATGTACAGATCTCGGATGATTGTTGTCCTCCTGGAGATGATATTCAATTCATCAGCCACCGATGCTTTCAGAATCTTACCAGGGAAAAGTTTTGGGGTGAATTATTGGCCCGTTTACCCCATGTGAGTGATTGTTTATTTATCTTCTGTGTACCTTTGTGAGATGAGTTTTACGATGCTTGTTGAAAATCCAGATCTCATTAATGTTTATCTCTGGTATATATAAATTTTTAGGCCACAAATGTTGTTTACACTGGGAAGACTTAGTGAAATATTTCTATTTACATATATAAATATAAAAGGATTTATGTAAGGCTGACATTCAGACAACTTTATGAACTGTCTGATGAGTTAAAAACAAAACATGATCACGTAAAAATCTCTAAAATACACTGACCTACACTGATAATGACTCAACTACTGACCTATACTGATAATGACTCAACTACTGACCTATACTGATAATGACTCAACTACTGACCTATACTGATAATGACTCAACTACTGACCTATACTGATAATGACTCAACTGCTGACCTACACTGATAATGACTCAACTGCTGACCTACACTGATAATGACTCAACTGCTGACCTACACTGATAATGACTCAACAACTGACCTACACTGATAATAACTCTACTGACCTACACTGATAATGACTCAACTACTGACCTACACTGATAATGACTCAACTACTGACCTACACTGATAATGACTCAACTGCTGACCTACACTGATAATGACTCAACTACTGACCTACACTGATAATGACTCAACTACTGACCTACACTGATAATGACTCAACTACTGACCTACATTGATAATGACTCAACTACTGACCTACACTGATAATGACTCAACTACTGACCTACACTGATAATGACTCAACTACTGACCTCCACTGATAATGACTCAACTACTGACCTACACTGATAATGACTCAACTACTAACCTACATTGATAATGACTCAACTACTATCCTACACTGATAATGACTCAACTACTGACCTACACTGATAATGACTCAACTACTGACCTACACTGATAATGACTCAACTACTGACCTACACTAATAATGACTCAACTACTGACCTACACTGATAATGACTCACCTACTGACCTACACTGATAATGACTCAACTACTGACCTACACTGATAATGACTCAACTACTAACCTACACTGATAATGACTCAACTACTATCCTACACTGATAATGACGCAACTATTGACCTACACTGATAATGACTCAACTACTGACCTACACTGATAATGACTCAACTACTGACCTACACTGATAATGACTCAACTACTAACCTACACTGATAATGACTCAACTGCTGACCTACACTGATAATGACTCAACTACTAACCTACACTGATAATGACTCAACTGCTGACCTACACTGATAATGACTCAACTGCTGACCTACACTGATAATGACTCAACTACTGACCTACACTGATAATGACTCAACTACTAACCTACACTGATAATGACTCAACTACTATCCTACTCTGATAATGACGCAACTACTAACCTACACTGATAATGACTCAACTACTATCCTACACTGATAATGACGCAACTACTGATCTACACTGATAATGACTCAACTACTGACCTACACTGATAATGACTCAACTACTGACCTACACTGATAATGACTCAACTACTGACCTACACTGATAATGACTCAACTACTGACCTACACTGATAATGACTCAACTACTGACCTACACTGATAATGACTCAACTACTGACCTACACTGATAATGACTCAACTACTAACCTACACTGATAATGACTCAACTGCTGACCTACACTGATAATGACTCAACTACTAGCCTACACTGATAATGACTCAACTGCTGACCTACACTGATAATGACTCAACTGCTGACCTACACTGATAATGACTCAACTACTGACCTACACTGATAATGACTCAACTACTAACCTACACTGATAATGACTCAACTACTATCCTACTCTGATAATGACGCAACTACTAACCTACACTGATAATGACTCAACTACTATCCTACACTGATAATGACGCAACTACTGACCTACACTGATAATGACTCAACTACTGACCTACACTGATAATGACTCAACTACTGACCTACACTGATAATGACTCAACTACTGACCTACACTGATAATGACTCAACTACTGACCTACACTGATAATGACTCAACTACTGACCTACACTGATAATGACTCAACTACTGACCTACACTGATAATGACTCAACTACTATCCTACTCTGATAATGACGCAACTACTAACCTACACTGATAATGACTCAACTACTATCCTACACTGATAATGACGCAACTACTGACCTACACTGATAATGACTCAACTACTGACCTACACTGATAATGACTCAACTACTGACCTACACTGATAATGACTCAACTACTGACCTACACTGATAATGACTCAACTACTGACCTACACTGATAATGACTCAACTACTGACCTGACCTACACTGATAATGACTCAACTACTGACCTACACTGATAATGACTCAACTACTGACCTACACTAATAATGACTCAACTACTGACCTACACTGATAATGACTCAACTACTGACCTACACTGATAATGACTCAACTACTAACCTACACTGATAATGACTCAACTACTGACCTACACTGATAATGACTCAACTACTGACCTACACTGATAATGACTCAACTACTGTCCTACTCTGATAATAACTTAACTACTGTCCTACACTGATAATGACTCAACTACTGACCTACACTGATAATGACTCAACTACTATCCTACACTGATAATGACGCAACTACTGTCCTACACTGATAATGACTCAACTACTGACCTACACTGATAGCAACATAACTACTTTTGAGTCACGTCATCAAGTTTGTGTCAGGGTAAATGAGACAATATGACACAACGGACGAAGGATTCTGACAACACTACCGAGACAACAGGAGTCACAGTGTTCATTGTGGAATACATCGATCCTCTCCGTGAAGATACTCTTTGGGGTGGGTGCTTCAGACAAACTACCACCACCATCATCACAACATCACCACCATCACTACCACCACAACCACCATCACCACCACTACCACTGCCGCCGGTTACAAGATTTGTCTAAAAGTTGCGTGAAACTTTTAACTGTACAAGACAACAATAAAAGACAGAGCCTATAAACGTCTACCTCAGTCCAAAGAAAATGTAGCCAGAGTCCAATGTAGCCGGAGTCCATTGTAACAAGAGTTCAATGTAGCCGGAGTCCATTGTAGCAAGAGTCCAATGTAGCCGGAGTCCAACGTAGCCTTTTCAGAATACCCCTACACCACACCCAATCAGAACACTTGTGCGTCTCTATACTAAAGCTCAAGTGCCTCATGTCCAAAAACACAAACAAAAGTGATTTGATGGTAGTAAATACTTATCTTGTAAAAGTGAAGGTTGATTAACACTTTTAACAAAATATCCTGTGTTAAGGTCAATACGACGTACATCTGACTGTAAACAAACATGGGTGGCGGGTCTCCAGGTAGTCACGTACTGAGATTATACCGTGAGTAGTTCGATCAAAAACTAACCAAACTTAATCATTTATTCCGAGAGGTAATATCAACAGGCTTCAAGCTTTTAATGATGTGTTGATCAACTGCGCATGTCTAGACCATTTTCAATACAGTACAATCTGAGCATGCCACCAGGGAGCCCAATATCCCTGGGCTGCCCCTCAAGTGCTAAACAACAACAAAAAAGGTCAAAAGATGATGTGTTGGTAGTTGACGTGGACGGATAGAGGCCATCTGCTGGGAAGACGGGCGCTGGAAACAGGTGCCAGCGAATCGCGATCACTACTTTGTTCGGAGAATGTTTCCTTCCTCTAAGATGAACTGTGATGGAGGATCATAGGAAGGATTTTCTACTCACAGGATCTACCCATCTACTTTTGTATCCTTGATATTAATGGAGATAATGTTCTTCGTGTTAATAATTCAGTCAAAATAATATCGTGGTATTTCACAAAACAAAATATTTCAAAAGTATGAAACGACTTGTTAAATAATCCCACCGAACATATGGAAAGAACTCGGCAGTATTTTATTTTTTTTTTTGTGTGTGTGTGTGTGTGTGTGTGTGTGTGTGAAAGTTGAAAGTGAACATCACGACACTACTAGCAGTCTCGCTATCAGTGGGAGAGCATCTTTACGATTTTGTGAGGCAATATGACACAACTGAAGAAGGATTTTGACAACCCTACCGAGACAACAGGAGTCACAGTGTTCATTTTGAAATTCATCGAACCTCTCCGTGAAGATACTTTTTTGGGGGCGAGTTACCATAAAGATGTGAGAAAACATACCAGAGTGTTGGTGCTTAATAATGTCACCCATATACTATCTACTCCAGCAGCTGACAGCACGATATTGGTGTAGAGGTAAAGAGAAGTATCACAAAGGGAGGTTTTTGGTTAGATAAGGACCCAGCTGACTGGCCACACATTCATTCATCAACTTTAGGCTAACTAGGCTTTAGAGCATGTTGTTTACTTCCAGGGTAATGGATGACCAGAGGGCACTCGCTAATTAGGGAAAAAACTATAAACAACGGGTCATTATATCATTTATATTTTTAAATAATATATGATTTTGACATTGTTTTGCCCATTTGTTTTTTTTTACGTGATGTTTGAGGGAAAAAAATGTAAGTCTTGGTGCCTCTACAAAACCCATCGTCGCCCACAACAGATAGACAAAATTGACGTTTTACATGTATAACAGACTCCATCCCCAGAGTCATGAATATTTTACTGGGCGTGAGGTTTTTATTTTTTTTTTTTTCCTAGGGGGAGCGGAACAAGTGTTAGTCGATACCACAGCCTTGGTGATGAGCTGAGAGGGTTGTCTGCAGCTGTGGAGAACGGGTATGACTTGAGCCAGAGGAACAGATGAAAACACACACCTCCTTTATCTGCTCCCCATACTCAGTCTCCCCATTTTCTCACATGTACCTCCCCATCTCCATACATGCATCCTCCCACCTTCCCCCATACACAGCCTCCCCATCTCCCGCACACACACACCTCCCCATCTCCCCACACACACCTCCCCATCTCCATACATGCATCCTCCCACCTTCCCCCATACACAGCCTCCCCATCTCCCGCACACACACCTCCCCATCTCCCCACACACACCTCCCCATCTTCCCCACAAAAATACTCCTCATTTTACCACTCTCTTGATCAGGACGATAATTACTTCCAGGATGTGTCAGCTACTCTGGACTACAGGTTAGTAGGTGACCAGTACCATATGTCCCTCACAGTCTGGCGAAGTCTGTTGCTCTGGTTTTATAACGTGATGACGCCTTCCAGTGTTTTAACTATAGCTGCTTGTCTGATCAGCGAGGTTCAGCAATGTTTGGTCTGGTTAGTAGATGGATGGGTGACTGAATATTAATTAATGTAGCTGTAAGTTACCATACTATCGAGAGGCCGTGTGTGTGTTGGTGGAGACTGCACAAGGCTCTACTGCTAAAATATATATATAATTATGCTACACGCGATCCATTTATACTGTACACATCATCCAAAATTAATTCACAGGGAAATAATAATGTAAACTCAACGACCATCCAGGGAGCTACAGCCAAATCTCACGTTAACACGGCGGCCATAATTAACGAGGTATTCAAGAAGCAGAAATGGAAGACGTGTTATTGTTTGACCGCTGCGCTGCCCACCTGTTGTCGGTATGTTCCCGCTGGTGGTACAGAGAGGGACGTGGTGCTGGTCGACGGAGGAGGGACGTGGTGCTGGTCGACGGAGGAGGGACGTGGTGCTGGTCGACGGAGGAGGGAAGTGGTGCTGGTCGACGGAGGAGGGAAGTGGTGCTGGTCGACGGAGGAGGGAAGTGGTGCTAGTCGACGGAGGAGGGAAGTGGTGCTTGTCGACGGAGGAGGGACGTGGTGCTGGTCGACGGAGGAGGGACGTGGTGCTGGTCGACGGAGGAGGGAAGTGGTGCTGGTCGACGGAGGAGGGAAGTGGAGCTAGTCGACGGAGGAGGGACGTGGTGCTGGTCGACGGAGGAGGGACGTGGTGCTGGTCGATGGAGGAGGGACGTGGTGCTGGTCGATGGAGGAGGGACGTGGTGCTAGTCGACGGAGGAGGGACGTGGTGCTGGTCGACGGAGGAGGGAAGTGGTGCTGGTCGACGGAGGAGGGAAGTGGAGCTAGTCGACGGAGGAGGGACGTGGTGCTGGTCGACGGGGAGGGACGTGGTGCTGGTCGATGGAGGAGGGGCGTGGTGCTGGTCGACGGAGGAGGGACGTGGTGCTGGTCGACGGAGGAGGGGCGTGGTGCTGGTCGATGGAGGAGGGGCGTGGTGCTGGTCGACGGAGCAAGAGGAAGATAGCGAACTATTCTAGGGAGGAGGAGGACCCGTCTTGATCATCTCATCATCTCAGCTACAACCCCTGGGGAAGGAAGACGCCCTTGAAGCAAAAGGACCCTACCTTAAACACTGCCAACTGCGACTGAAGGAAACCAGAGGAACACAGCGACTTGTATCTGTTAATAAGACCGACCTACTCTCGTCTCCCTCCAGCTTATTAATATACACTGGAGGAGATGATTAAGATATGAGGCTGGTTTGGTATGAGGTAGTTGATGATTCTCTCATTATTTACGACGCATAGTGAGCCGAGAGTCATTTGCTGTCACGACACTCTCTCCTTGATCATGTTTGTTTTTTACTTGTAGTGTGTGTGTGTGTGTGTGTTACTTGAAAGAGCTGTCATAATCCTTGATGATACAGAGGCGGGTCCATAATATAGATTTTATGCATTTTTTATTCCCAGTCCATAATTTACTATCAAGTTGCTATCACTTACAGTACACCATTTTAAGACACGACTTCGGGTAGGCTAGGTTAGGTTAGGTTAGGTTAAGTTAGGTTAAGTTAGGTGACTGCACCATTAATCCTCTAAATAAAAAATACAGCGATAACTTATTCGCACTTAAAGATAACTAACTTAATAGCCTTCAAACCCTAACTTACCCCAATAAGAGAGTTACTCCTTTTAATTTCTCGTTTTCAGTCATTTCATCAGAAGGGACAGTGGAGGCAACACAAAATGTAAACACAACAGCGATTTTCCTTCGAAAGAGAAAGGTATTTGATGCAATTTAAACATAAACATTTCTTACGTTTCCTGTTTCATCGTAAATTCATAATTACGTGAAATATTAAACTAAAAATATGACCAATTGTTTTAAGTGTTTTAGAGTTGACAATATTTCGCAATGAAACCATCTGACGATACAAACGAATAAAAAAGTTCTTTGCTTATTTCACAGTTACATTAATTCCTACATTCGTTATTCATCTTTACTTTCATCAGGATGTTTCTTGGGTATAATAAAAATGTACAAATTTATTATAAAATAAGTAAACAATCACACGGACACACGTATAATGTTACAACAATACCACGAACGTCCCAGCTAGTCGTCGTCCCCCTGGTGTACTGAGCCCTCGATGAGGCTGCCAATACCAACCTGCTACTTTCCCTTGACAATTCACTCTCCATTCTCAGGGAAAAATATGTGTGTTGTGAGGCTGACGCTGAGCACAGAATTGGCCTTTATCTACTCGTGTGTTGCTAGTCCTTCTCAACTAATTTTCTGGGGCGGGCAATCTAATTAAGGTGGATTACCTGGTTGGGTTGTCCTCTCGGGTAGTCTCTCTTCACTAAACTGCTTGGCTGAGTAAATGTGTTTTGCAATTCCCACAACAAAGTTACTCCACTCGTGTGTCACCTCAGTGTCACTCAGTGGGTACATGGGCCTGGTGTTCACGGCTCTGGTCTCCGTCTGCCTGAAACGAGAAATAATGATGAATGATGAAAGTAATGGAGATATTCTTTTACTGACACAACACATTAAACGTAATTATGATGCGTCTTTTATCAGTTAAGAACAAATGACTCACGTAGCTGACTTATATAACAATAATGCGAAATAATTGTTAAAGAGAAAACAATGAGGAGGAAGACACGCATGGGAGGAAGACATACGGGAGGAAGACACGCATGGGAGGAAGACATACGGGAGGAAGACACGCATGGGAGGAACACATACAGGAGGAAGACACGCATGGGAGGAAGACATACGGGAGGAAGACACGCATGGGAGGAAGACATACGGGAGGAAGACACGCATGGGAGGAAGACACACGGGAGGAAGACACGCATGGGGGAAGACATACGGGAGGAAGACACGCATGGGAGGAAGACATACGGGAGGAAGACACGCATGGGAGGAAGACATACAGGAGGAAGACATACGGGAGGAAGACACGCATGTGTAGTGATGGGTTGTCAGACCACAGCTTACATCGCAAGGAAAGCCAGACTTGACCCGACATTAGGGGGGTCAAGTGTAAGGGTATCCCCTGCGGGTGCCCAAGGGTGTTACAAATCAACTAGGTCCCCTTCCCATGTCACACGGCCAACAAACATGTAAGAAGGCACCAGCCGACTCTCTCCCAATATACACAATATCCTACACCGCAGAAAGAAGTCCACACTTGGCCCGACATTAGGGAGGTCAAGTGTAAGGGTAACTCTCACGGCTGACCATCTGATGACTTTCCCAGAAGATACAACTTATAGTTTCTGAAAAAGTCCAGACCTGACCTCACATTGGCCAGGTCAAATGTAAGGAGACCCTTCGCCGCCCCCACCCCCCCCCCCCCCAACCAACTCAACCTGACGGCTCGCCAGCCAATATATAGGACGTCCCAGTCCTCCCTCAGGGACATTCGCAGAGAGCGATACCCAGAGAGACACAGGCAGAGACAGAGAGAGAGTGTGTCTTGTAACAAGGTGGCAAGCTACCACGTCCCCGGTCCTGTTCGAGAGAAGTCAGGGACCGGAGGCAAGCCGCCTCCGGTCGCCTCCAGTCGCCTCCGATCAGGAAAGAGACTTCCCTCCGACGCCCAGCTAAGCAGTCTCCCATAGAGACAACCCAGGACCACCTGCTAGGCCTCCCCTAGGTCACGTGAGTGTTTGTCAGAGCTTTCCACGGGATGAGTTACTTACGTGGGAAGTGTATTCATTTCATGTTCGTGTCCGAGAATCAGTGTCTAGTAACGTAATATGATGTCCTGGTAACGTAAATATAATGTCCTAGTAACTTCAATAGAAGGTGTTATTAATGTGTCTATGTCATGTTCGTTATTAATAAAGAGTTGTAACGAAGCAGTGTTTGAGAAGTCGCCCTTAGGACGTAATAGATGTGTATTGACATATAAGATACGATAAGTGTACTGACAGTGTAAATAACTTTCACGGCCACGCTACCAAAATCTTCCTCTCTTTATACTCTTATACTATCAATATTCTACCTATATGTGTATGTATATTATGTATGCTGGATTATATATTATGTATGTATATTATGTATGTGCTCCATTTATGTATTATTTATTCAGCCTAGCTAGCAGCGTGTGGCAATGTTATTACCATATCCCACATGCTTAATTAATGTGCCTGGCGACGTATGGAAGCTGCTAATGTATCACTTGCCATACGTCGTCTAGAGCAGTTGACAAAGGAGCCTAGCCGGGGAGAGTGCTGCTTCCCTTTGTGTACATACTCTTATCCAGTAAACCGAACCTACAAAACTATACAGGTGTTTGTGTTCTCTCCTGTATATAGAACTTATTATTCAGAACCTAACAATATGTAATCTTCTTCTTGCGAGATTTGTCTCATTACAATGGAGGCAGCGAACTTAACGTAAACTCACGCCTGCCCTCGGTTAGCCATAACACCTGGCTCGTCTCATCCTTCATTTGATTCAGTCTAAGTATTGTCTACAATGGTGTAATAAGTAATTCCTGTGTCGTAGCGTCGTAGCGTGAAAAGTGTCCTAGTGTGTCATCTTTACAGCTCAAGTCAATGTCTCTCGTTGTGGTATACGCGAATTGCTTCTAGCAAAACACTCCCAGAATATGTTCAGTGCTTAATATAATTTCTCAGTGTCCCCCACGTTCTGTGAAGTTCTCAGTATCCCAAGTGCATTTTAATTGTCGGTCAGTGTCAAATGTACCCATTGTGTTTTAGTGATAGAAGCTGTGTCTATACTAACTGTTATAACTTAACATGTCTTACAACCTACATCCTCCTCCTTGTCCTAATCCTCACCTCACCCTCCGTACCCATCCGTTCCCACCTCGCTCCGCCCTGCCCTACCCCGCTCCGCCCCGCTCCGCTCCGCCCCGCCCCGCCCCCCGTCCCGGTTACGCCACTCTACACCTCACCCCACCAGGCGCGCATCATGCCCGAATGTTTCTCGCCCCGCCCGTGTGACCACCAATGTTTTGTCCCGTGAGTTATGCTTCGAAATTGGTGGTTAGTGTTACTTAATATTGCGATAATTACAGAGCTTCACTCAGTGTGTGTTTATGCTAGTATGATTTGTAGTGTACATTGACGCGTAGTGATAAATAATATTCAATGTAGTGAGCAGAGCTTCACTCCCCGACCCAGCCTAATGAGAATATTGTCGTGACGGAAACTATAGTTGCCAAACATTGACGTAAGGTATAAAGTAAATATTTGTTTTTCTTTACGGATACACTTCCAACTAATCCATCATCCCTTTCGGATTGTTTCTGTCAAATGTCACACACAGTACCGCCCCATGGCTAGCCGGAATCCGACCACAGCACATATAAGAAGAGAAGAAGCAGCGTGAGGAATGCAGCGTGATGAATGCAGCACCACACCCGCCACGCACCACCCCACTTCTTTCATGTCCTACCTGGTCTAGGATTAAGAAGATTTTATATTTTTCTACTGTAGGAAATTAAGGAGTGTGGAATGTAGCGCCACACAACGAACCCTGGTGAGCCCAGCCAGGGAGGGATTCACCACTGTGGAAGGTGTAAGACAGGACGGTCTTTGGTCTCGCCGACACTCACGTACGGAGGGCGATCCCTGGTCCGTGGAACCTGCCTTACAGTCATCTAAGGAGACGACAGCCCAAGCAGTGGACCGGCTTTCATCCCGGCCGGAGGGGGCCGACGGCAGATGAACAGAAAATCGTCTGAAATATGATGAAAATGATGATGTTGCAGAGAAGAAATACAGATGGAGCAGAAAAATTCATCTGGAATATGACGGAAAACGAAGATGTATAAAGAAACGCAGATGAGCAGAAAAATCGTCTGGAATACGAAAATGAAGATGTATAAAAAAACGCAGATGAGCAGAAAAATCGTCTGGAATATGAAAATGAAGATGTATAAAGAAACGCAGATGAACAGAAAATTCATCTGGAATATGGAAATGCTCTAAACGTAGAGGAAACGCAGGTAAACAGAAAAATCATCTGGAATATTATAGAAACCAGGAGGAAGTGAGAAGAAGTCAGATGTGGTGACACGACCTACAAAGTGAGGTATTGAAGAAAGAAAACGTGCTATGTGAAGACAGAAGACGTCCTGTGCTGACATCAGAAGAAAGTCGACGATGAAAAAGTGGATCATCAGAAGGACCAACCGACTACCGCTGTTGTGCTGCCAGCATTCCTTATTTTCAGATACCAGCTGGATGGAGGACTTGAGCCATGCTGAACCCAACAAATGTACTGATGTTGTTGATGTTGCTGATGTGTAATAAAAAGATATAACACCCTAACATGTGAAGTAGGAGCATTTTGTATTTTGTATTTGATTCTCTGATTTTTGTTAACATGTACTACAAAGAATGTTTTTTTAAAAAAGATTAGTCACTTTTTCTATGAGTTCATTTGATCAATGTTTTGTATTACCAAATGCAATGTTGTAGCCACTTACTGACTGAGATGAATTATTATTTTGACACGGCCTGGTTAGGTAATGTAACACCTGTTTTTGTTTGTAGAATGTGATTTGCAAGTTTGCCTCGGACACTATGCTAGATATGAAGGATCTTTAGATCACTCTATGTTCACTTACTGTGTATGTATTTTATTTTTTTCTCCTGTCATAGAAGCTTTAATCTTGGCAGGAGGTATAGTAAGCTTTGTCAGATCAAACTATGCCAGTAGAAAAACATACATCTCTAGGGTTATAATTTGTAAAATGTAAGGATGCATTATCGCCTCAGGGACTATATTAGATACTGCACATGATGTTACTGTCTATTTTAAATGTGTCATCAGTTCTCTGAGCACGAAAGCTTTGGTCTTGGCGGGAGGTGTAGTGATGGGTTGTCAGACCACAGCTTACATCGCAAGGAAAGCCAGACTTGACCCGACATTAGAGGGGTCAAGTGTAAGGGTATCCCCCGCGGGTGCTCAAGGGTGTTACAAATCAACTAGGTCCCCTTCCCATGTCACACGGCCAACAAACATGTAAGAAGGCACCAGCCGACTCTCTCCCAATATACACAATATCCTACACCGCAGAAAGAAGTCCACACTTGACCCGACATTAGGGAGGTCAAGTGTAGGGTAACTCTCACGGCTGACCATCTGATGACTTTCCCAGAAGATACAACTTACAGTTTCTGAAAAAGTCCAGACCTGACCTCACATTGGCCAGGTCAAATGTAAGGAGACCCTTCGCCGCCCACCCCCCCCCCCCCCCGACCAGCTCAACCTGACGGCTCGCCTCCCAATATATAGGACGTGCTAGTCCTCCCTCGGACACACAGGCAGAGACAGAGAGAGAGTGTGTCTTGTAACAAGGTGGCCAGCTACCACGTCCCCGGTCCTGCTCGAGAGAAGTCAGGGGCCGGAGGCAAGCCGCCTCCGGTCGCCTCCAGTCGCCTCCGGTCAGGACCGAGACTTCCCTCCGGCGCCCAGCTAAGCAGTCTCCCATAGAGACAACCCAGGACTACCTGCTAGGCCTCCCCTAGGTCACGTGAGTGTTTGTCAGAGCTTTCCATGGGATGAGTTACTTATGTGGGAAGTGTATTCATTTCAGGTTCGTGTCCGAGAATCAGTGTCTAGTAACGTAATATGATGTCCTAGTAACGTAAATATAATGTCCTAGTAACTTCAATAGAAGGTGTTATTAATGTGTCCCTGTCCATGTCATGTTCGTAATTAATAAAGAGTTGTAACGAAGCGGTGTTTGAGAAGTCGCCTTTAAGAACGTACGATAAGTGTACTGACAGTGTAAATAACTATCACGGCCACGCTACCAAAGTCTTCCTCTCTTTTATAATCTTATACTATCAATATTCTACCTATATATATTAATCATCTTCATGTGAGATTTGTCTCATTACACATGGGAGGAAGACATACGGGAGGAAGACACACATGGGAGGAAGACATACGGGAGGAAGACACGCATGGGAGGAAGACATACAGGAGGAAGACACGCATGGGAGGAAGACATGCATGTTAATGTCTGGTTCTGTAGTGTGATTTAGTACAAGGGAATAGTTTTTTATACAAGTTTAATGAAGTTTTAATGGAGTGATATATAATAATAAGTTCGTCTATGTAAAATGAATGGTAATCTAATTTTTAACATCGTCTTGATCTTTACTTAAAACTGTCATGTATATATATTATATTATCCAGTGTAAACCTCACTACCAAACATCACAGGGTTCCCAAACTCTGGTTTTCTCTTGTGCTAACACTTGGCAGCTGATAACTTGTGAAATTATAAAAATAAATACATATAACACAAGGAAGACGTACACAGCCATAAGCGCAAGTGGTGAACTTTGAGGACACCTTTACCCCTCCAGCCATACTGCTTGACTTGGCTTGACGTCTGTAGCTAAGGTAGAGAGACTATTGCTTGTGTTAATGGTTGGGAGGGGATGAAGGGATGTATCTGCCCTTAACCTCTGCTGACATCACTACTAAGCCATGGTGATCTGGTCTATCCCATGAGAATGACTTTTACACACACTCACATAAACTACACCAAATCTAGCGTGTGTGTTTTTGCTATGATTGAACAAGTTGTTTCATTAAAAATATATGGTTTTATATGAATCACGATCTTTAATTACTTTATTGAAAACCAACTGATGAGAAACACAAAGAAAATGACTGAAAATAACAGGAGGGCGAGGAGGAGCGATGACCACATTGTTGTCTTATGGTAAAAAGTAGTGTGAAAGTTACAGGAACAAAGGATTGCTTCAATATGTGACTGACCAAACCAACAGAGGCAAGCGGGCCGTAAGAGCAGAGAGAGAGAGCGAGCACAGGACAGATGTGGAAACCAGACACCATTGAGTCCATGGCTGCTGGTGGTGGTGGTGGACACAGCTGCTGCTACCACACTTACACACACCTGCTCTCCTGATCTACACCTCTTACTCTTCGTTAATGGATATGGCCATCACCTTTAAATATATTTCTTCTGAGTGTTACCTCCACAGTGTCATAATAAAAAAATTAATTATTTCCCCTTGACTCTACCTGAGAAGTGTTCCATGTCCTTAATACTTTGGCTAAAGGTTGAAATATATCGCTAAAAGGGAAACTATTAATGATAACCGAGTCTAAAGGCGAGAGGATGCACTTCAGTTTCCCGTCGGTTTGAGCCAATAACAACCAGGGATTACCGATATTGTATGAATAATTTCGCTGGGTGTACCTGAAGTGGGCAGCTCGTAGTGATCAACAGTGAATGACAACGGTGGGAGATTGTTGCCGAGGACCAGGTGTTTTGGGTCCTGGTGTGTTAGTGTTGGTGTATAAGCGACTTGGACATGTTATCGTCTGCCCTGTGAGTAACGAATACATCAAAACGCAAACACACACACACACACACACACACACACACGCGAGTACATGAAGGTAACCTAGAAAGAAAAACATTCATTGTCACAGGAAAACAAACTCACACAGGGTCACCGATAAGGCCTTTGACATTATTATCTAGCTCTAGACAGGTGACGTCCCTACTACAACCACCCATCCATACACACCACCCAAGCACCACACCACCCCAGCACCACACCACCCCAGCACCACCCCACCCCAACCCACACCAATCCCAACCCACACCCTCAACTGACACAATTCTCTTCCACACCATCCCAACCTTCACCATCCCAACCCATACTTCCCACCCATTCCCTACCCCACTACACCACATCCCAACCCATACTACTCTCCCACATCACTCCAACCCACATTTCCTATCCCTTACCTTCCATCCCCTACCCCACGCTACCCAGTCACACCACATCCCAATCCACACCACCCCCACATTTCCATCTCCCACAATACCCCCACACCTCTCACATCATTATTGCTGCGGCGTAATGGGATCGCTATCTAAATTAATATATGAATATTTTAATATCAAACAGGAGGAAGGAAAGTCAGCCTCAATATAAAAAAATATAAATTTAACATTAAAGAAAATTTATATATAAGGTGGAGACGCTGATAAACTTCATTAATAATTAAAGGTCTTGAAGCACAGGTGAGGTACACACATCACCTGTACACTTAAGAAGGTAATTAATCTGTACGAACTCTAAAGGAACATATTAGGGAAGGCTAGGTTAGGTTAGGTTAGGTCGGTTGGTTATATTGCGGTCACCTCGTTGATTTACAGGACCGTGTTGCTGGGTGTGTGTGTGTGTGTGTGTACAGTACAACAAGTGATCATAATATTCCAGTAATATAAATTATTCCTCCGGACCATTATTATTTTCTGTGCCAGGTCCCAGATTCATTTTGGTTGGGCATTAAATTCTCATTCCTCGCCTCGACGCTTACATCTTTATGAAGTCATCAGGCAGCGTAGACGACCAAGCTTACCGCACTGGTGTAAGCATGAGAGAGAGAGAGAGAGAGAGAGAGAGAGTACAATGCACCAACCATCAATACGTACTGTCACCATCAACAAGTACAGTCACCATCACCATCACCATACGCTCATACATAATAGGTAATAAAGAAATCAAAAGAGAGAGAGTTGGTACCCGTGGTCACTACATATGAACGTGTAGTGATGCAATAACCGGGTGACAACTGTGTGACACTAAATATGTAGCATAGCGTAGCGTAGCATAGCATACCCCATGGGCCCCGTTGTGGGTCGTTCGACCTGTGCCCGGGTGGGCTAATTCCCGTAAAAAAAAGAAAATACACCTGTGCCTCACACCTGCCCCGTCTCCCACAACAGCCGACCAGGTAATATATTCTGATTATTATAAAAGTTTTCGGTAATCATCAAGTATAGCGACACCTGCTTTAACAAATAATTAATAGATAATTTTCGTGCTACTATACAAAGATTTTTATTTTAATTCACGAAAAATAATCTCAAATCTTATTTTCGATACTTTGATCTTTAGTGAAAGTTCCAAAGAAATAGATCACCTGGGCTGGGAAGGACGTGTGGTTCGCTTCAGTCACATTAGTCAGCCTTCTACAGAGTCAAGGTAAAGGCTCGAATGCGAGGTTTACAGACTGGCATCTAGTAACACTATGAGAAAAACGTAAAACATTAAGCTTACTCACTATAACATGACGTCATCTGGTTTCATGGTGGCGTAGACGAACACAACAAAAGTCTGAGGAAACAACGCCATCTAGACGCTGGACGGTACACTGAGCAAGGTAAACGATGGATGGAGAGCACTGAAATAACGTACAGCTGCTCTCTATCTACGGTTCTGACGTACCTGAGTCATGTGTTAAGGAATACATGGGCTCTCTATTTGGTTAGCCAATCAGCAAAGAGCACAGGAACATTCAACCAATAAGGGAATAGCTTAGGCACGTGAAGTAGGAGGAACTCTGTAACAAATTCAACAACCCAAACTGCTTGTTCATAAGCCCCTCCCATTGATGGCATCTTCTCTAGGGCCAATGGAAAAACCCTCTTTACGGCTTCCTGCTCAAAGCTGTTTCTAATTGGCAAAAATATATCTTTCCGTACTGCTTTTTGATTGGCTGAGTGTTAACCAATTATTCTCTTATTGGCTGATGGAGGAAAATTATGAGCTTTATTAGTTAACAAGACGTTATGGTAGATGTTTGTATTATGTTAAAAGCTGAGTGGACAGTTTCACAACAAACAGAATGAAAATAAATTATTCACATTACTGGAGCATTCATGACGGTTCTCAATGATGCGTTCTTAAGTAATATATTTGATCAGCGGTAAATTATTGCAGGTTTGTGATTCACTTCGAATATTCTCACTTTGACAATTACTATTTTAAAACATGAGAAAGACTAAAGCGAGATGGAGACAAGAGATAGACAATTAGTGGAGACAGTTAACTAACACCTTGTACACAGGGAGCCTCTCTGAGCTGATTCACCTGTCGTTCGCCAAACAAAAACATTATAAGTGGCGTCCCTGTAGTGAAGGTGTTAATGTAATTGTCTTGTTAATAAAATCAATTGCCGTTGTTGTATTTTGTTTTCTAGAATAACAAAATATACAGATGTTATTGCTTCTAAGATATCAATTACGTTAAGAACACTTCTGAAAATGAATTATGATCAGAGAAACAAGTAATATGACCCATTAATAGTGACTAGTAGTAGATATGTACCCCCCCTTTCCCCTATCCTCCCCTAAACAGCATCCCTCCCTCCCTCCCCCCCTCTCCCTCCCCCCCCCTCTCCCTCCCCCGGCTGTTTTTATTTATCCATAATTGTACATTAATTGCCATACACAATATTGTTCTTTCAGGAGACGACCTCCATTTACACTTTCCTTGGAGGCAAATCTGTATGAACAATTGAACATGGTCTTCTGCAGAACACTTGAGTTTGGTCAGTGATCTCCCCGTTGTTGAGTGATGTAAGGCAGCAGCGGTAGACTGTGACGAGGAAAGGTAAAACACTATGAGGTGTAATTTAATTAGACAACTTTGGTGGAGTGATTTTCGCTTGTAATTTACTGTAATTTATTAGAAAATAATACTGTTAATACTCAGGGAGAATGGCGTATTTTGAATCGATTCATGACCTTCCTGATTGCTTTATTCCCTCAAAGTATATATTTACGTATTGGCTAATTGATTAGATACTTCATAATTTTGTCCGTGTACGGTGCAGGAATGTACTTTTTGAGATTCCGCGGCTCCCGGCCAGACTGATGTATTTATCCGTAAGTTAACTAAAGATAAACAAAAGGTAAAGGAAACCAATTAAAACATATATTAATTTTTCCAAATGAAAATTAAAACTTTACTCATTAATAAGATATTTTTGTTAATATCGTACTGCAGGCGTCGCTATACTTAAGAAACAAAACATCATTGTTTATAATCCAAGATTCAGTGTCAGATTATAGCCACAAATCTTAATTATACAGAAGGTAAAGAGTACAGAGCTGCACCATTAACAAAGTACATTACACAGGTGTTAAAGTCACCGCCTTCACCTGGCCGCCCAGACACCACAACACCCACAGTGGTCCACTTCACGAGTCGAACCTCAGAACTCAGTGCGGGTCTGCTTGATCCATTGGAAGCTGAGGACAGAATCAATACATACTGTATATGCCGGAGCACCAACCTAACTTTAAGCAATGGTTTAACACATCATTTTTAGCCGATCCCCTCCCAACTAGCTGCAGGGAGGAAGGTTTGCTCTCACAGATAATGAAGATACATCATGCATTTCACTTATATTCGTGAGTTATCAAGCCTTCCATCCCCCATGTACACCGTATTAACCTCGCACCACCACCTACCAAACTTACCACTGGAATATGAAGCATAAACAGTACTCGCTCACGTGCAACAACTGCAACACACAACAGAGAAAAACGGTCAACTTAATCTCATTTTTCTCACGCTATCATAAGTGAGATGAAATGATAACATGTATATGAATCGTTATTTAATATGTATATGTACTTTTTTCTTATCATTTGAACATATTGGCCTTTATAATGTGAGAGTTTAGTTTCATGATTTCAGTCACTTTAGTAGGCGATTATTGTATTAAAATATAAAGTTAACTTCTCAAAGTTATTGTAGCTCTGTTGTATCTTGCTTTTGTCTTTTGTTTACGTCTTGACCTCCCCGCATCACTCTGCCTCCTCCAACACATTCCGTCTCTTCTACTTCCACTGTACAAGCACAGGTTTAGCCTCACTGCCGCCTCCCATAGTTCCCCCCAATCATTACTGCAGTTACACTCTAAGCAAAATAATGTTCTTTTTTTCCTTGTATACAATAACAACAATACCATTTTTTTTTGTTACATACGTTATCTGTAGTTGTTACCGGGCTGAGGAAATACTATTACTCCGCGTGAACATTTAGGATTCAATAGTCCCCATCCATTTTCTATTCAATCAGATTTCACACTCAGATTCCCCTTCCTCTAGCACAACAGGCTTGTTTGATTTGCATTCACATTCAATTCTCTTTTTCTGCCAACCACTTCAAACTCTTTTACACCAGTTTACATCACTTACGTTCGCTTTCCCCCGCAGCGTTGTGGAGGAACGTGTACCTAATATATTGTCACTTTCATTCCCTATTCTTTTCCTCTTATATCAGTATATTTCACCGTAACATTAGTTAGAAATACCGAGTTAGACGTTCAACAAATCACAGAGTTGGACCTCCAAGTTTCTGCGTTCTTGCCTTATAAATAAAACTGTAAAAAAAAAAAATACGAGTTGTTTCTTTTATCCGGACCCAAACAATCTGCCGATGTGTACAAAAATCGGTCAATTTGTTTTGGATATGTTTGGATTTACATACACACACACACACATACACACACAGAGTCCCAAAGTCATGTGTGAGATCCCAAAGTCAACGCGTATAGTAAGATGTGAAGCTTCGTCCAGAAACAGATAATGAAAACGACTATATATCTATCAAAAATCAAAATGTTCAGAACCTCATTGTTTCACTATTTAATAATTTTTTTCACTTGTGCCCCAACAAATTAACAATAGTCAATGTTGTTTTATTAAATCTTTTATAAACTAAACCCTCTTCCCCCTTCCTCCTCCTCCGTCTTCCATGCCCTCCTTGCCAGCCTCTCCTCCTCTTCTTTCCCTCCTCCTCATTCTTCCTCCTCCATCCTCCATGTTCTCCTATTCTTCCTCTGTCCTCCTATCCCCTTCCTCTGTCCTCCACGCCCTCCTTCCCAATCTCCCAGCCAGCGTCCATCATCACAACAATATATATATGTGAAATGTTTCAAGACGAAGCCGCCGTTTAAAATGTTTTCTTTCAGAGATTTCCTGTTAAACATTTTGAGTTTGACATTTTAAATATTTGCGTTTAACATTTGCTTGTGATGTTTACGTGTGTGTTTGACGTTACTGTTTGACGTTATTGTTTGCTAATGACGTTACTGTTTGACGTTATTGTTTGCTAATGACGTTACTGTTTGACGTTATTGTTTGACGTTATTGTTTGCTGGTGACGTTACTATATGCTCATGACGTTATTGTTTGCTAGTGACGTTGCTGTTTAACGTTACTGTTTACTAATGACGTTGGTGTTTGAAAATTATATGATTGTGTTTGCTGTTTGTGTTTGATAAGTGTCTTCATGTTTGTATTCTTATATAAACTTTGTATTTTACTCTTAATAAATCACAAATACCAATTAAATAAAAAAAAGGCTAAAAATATAAAAAAAAAGTTTCTCGGTTGATATAACAAGAAAAAAATATGTGAAAATACTTAAAGAAATGAACTTAAGGAGAAAGACATTTACAAAGTAGATTTTATATTATGTCAGTTCCTTAATAAGAGAGTTTCAAGCTTGGAGTCATCAACACGCTGGAACAACAACCATTATAAGCTTTTTAAAGACCAACAGCTGCTCCACATCACAACCTACCAGCCCTCACAACAACAACAACAACAATTACTGAACTTTAGACACCCCGGGCGATGAACTGGACTTAAGGTTAGGTTAGGTTAGGTTAGGTTATTAATCCATCTCGTTAGAAATACGAAATTACTTGTAACTAAATAACCAGATTTTATTAAAGTAGGAAATAATAATAATAATAATAATAATAATAATAATAATAATAATAATAATAATAATAATAAATTATGGAAAAATATCAGTAATTACCTTTAATTACTTTTCAAATAAACTAGTAGTAGTAACAGTGGTAGTAGTTGTGGCAGTAGTAAAATATTAAGGTAATAAAATGGTGGCGAAGGTGTGGCTATTGGAGGAGGCTGGAGGTCTTAATTAAAAAAAAAGTAGTAAAATAGTAGTTGTAGTAGTAGCAGTAGTAGAAATGTCATTATTATTATCATTATTAATACACCTCGCTCAGACCGCCCCAGGTAACTAGGAACACCAACCTGGCCTTAATTAACAGACAGGTATATTTATTTACCTCCAGTCCCTCTCTCTCCGTCCATGAAGCGCCATTACCAAATTATACCCATATTGAATCCTGACCTAACCTAACATACACATGATGTCTCTCCCATGACTTCCTCAACACACACACACACACACACAGGTCCGAGAGGCCGAACAGAGACTCGTTTTTCATCGCATTTTTCTTCGTCAATATGGAACTGAATCCAGGTTAGTCCAAGTTGATCCTACGTCCTGGATGGTGTGCTGTTTTGAATCCAGAATTGTTGTCTTTCTGTTTACACTGTACAATCAGGGACGGAGAGAGAGAGAGAGAGAGGGAGAGAGAGAGAGAGAGAGAGAGAGAGAGAGAGAGAGAGAGAGAGAGAGAGAGAGAGAGAGAGATCCTGCAACAAACTATGAGATTTTAATCCATTACCTGCCCCCACAATAGTCTAAACTGGCCAGTACTGCCCTCAAGCACCTCTCCCCCACCCACCTCTCCCCCGCCCGCCTCTCCCCCACCCGCCTCACCCCTACCCGTCTCACCCCTACCCGCCTCACCCCTACCCGCCTCACCCCCACCCGCCTCACCCCTACCCGCCTCTCCCCAACCCACAACAAACATAAGAACATAAGAATGGAGGAAACTGCAGCGGGCCTATTGGCCCATACTGGGCAGTCCCGTTTACACCCAACCCCTATTGCTCATATGAGCATCCAACCTATGTTTGAAGCAATTCAGCGTATTCGAGTTAATGATGATATTTGGTAACTTGTTCCATTCATCCACTACTCTGTTTCCAAACCAGTGTTTACCTATTTCACGCCTAAATCTAAATTTGTCCAATTTAAAACCATTGTTACGAGTTCGCTCCTGGTTGGATAATTTGAGTACCTTTGTAATGTCCCCTTTGTTTAGCCCTGCCTTCCATTTATACACCTCTATCAGGTCGCCCCTCGCTCTACGTCTCTCAAGGGAGTGCAAATTAAGATGCTTTAACCTGTCTCTATACTCAAGGTTCCTGATACCCGGGATTAGTCTTGTCATTCTCCTCTGAATTCTTTCCAAGGATTCTATATCCATTCTGTAATACGGTGACCAGAACTGGACTGCGTAATCCAGGTGTGGTCTCACAAGAGCAAGATACAGTTTTAGGATGACCTCGCTAGTCTTGTAACTAACACTCCTTTGTATGAACCCAAGTACTTTATTAGCCTTGTTTCGAGCAAAAACACATTGTTTACTTGGCTTAAGGTTCCTACTTATCATTACTCCTAAATCTCTCTCGCAGTCGGATTTCTCTATGGCATCGTTGTTCATCTGGTATCTGGTTTCCCTGTTTACATTTCCTATACTGAGTACTTTACATTTGTCAATGTTGAATTTCATCTGCCATTTTTCAGACCATTCGAAAAATTTGTTTAGATCCTCCTGTAGTTTTGCCGAGTCCTCGTCAGATTTGATAACACGTCCTATTTTAGTATCATCAGCAAATTTACTTATGTTGCTGTCTATGCCGATATCTATGTCGTTTATGTATATAATAAACAATAATGGTCCAAGTACTGAGCCTTGGGGAACTCCACTTGTGACGTTGCTCCAATGGGACTTAGTGCCGTTAATGCTCACTCGCTGTTTCCTGTCCTGTAACCACGCCCTAATCCATTTAAGGATGTCACCTTTGATGCCATGAGCTTCTACCTTTCTAATTAGTCTTTCGTGGGGTACTCTGTCGAAGGCTTTGCTAAAGTCGAGATATACCACATCATAATTGTGCCCCTCGTCCACTGATTCGAAAACTGATGAAAAGAATGTTAATAGATTAGTTAGGCAAGAACGTCCGCTTGTGAAGCCATGCTGGGAATCATTGATCAATCTGTGCTTCTCCAGGTGATTTCGAATAGAGTTTGAAATGATTGCTTCCAGTAATTTGCCTACTATTGATGTAAGACTGATTGGGCGGTAGTTAGAGGATAGTGATCTATCCCCCTTCTTGAAGATCGGTATTACATTCGCTATCCTCCAGGATTCTGGTACTACACCTGTTTTTAAGGACATGTTAAACAACTTTGCTAAGGGCATACTAAGCTCTTCCTTACATTCCTTTAATACTCTGGCAAATATCTCATCGGGACCAGGTGACTTATTAGGCTTTAGTTTGTCTATTTGCTTACTAACATCGTTACTAGTCACTACTATCTCACTTAATTTGTTTTCTTCACTATCTCTGAATAGAGTCGGTGCCTCGGGTATCATGTTTAAATTTTCGCTGGTGAAAACTGTTGAAAAATATTTATTCAAATTATTGCTCATTTCTCCGTCGTTATCAGTGAGCTCGCCGGAGTCTGACCGTATTGGTGCAATCTTTTCTCGTGTTTTAGTTTGGTACATTTGGTAGAATCCTTTGGGGTTTGTCTTTGCCTCCCTTGCTATCCTTACCTCATTATTCCTCTTTGCTTTCAACAACAAACTATTTATATGATTCATGGACAGTTATCTTTACGTTGTTTATTACGATATAGACATTTATATATGATTTATATATATATATCAAACACATATAAGACAAAATACATATAATGTCCCAAATGGTTAAACTTTATACTGCAAATATTTACATCAATAAAAAACACCAGATGATTTTATTCAGCACAGAGGGTGAGCTGTACACAAGGGGTTAGTACACCATCTCCACAAGAGTAAACAAGAGAGACGGTGATAAATATGTATTAGTTTGTCTAGAGAGAGAGAGAGTGAGGTGCTTCTGATATAGGGAAGTGGATGTGTCGACGAGTGGAACAATGAAGGAAGAATTGAATTACTGAGGTGGAGTGAAGGGATAAAAGGTGCATTGAGACATGAGAGAGAGAGAGAGAGAGAGAGAGCTGTGTGTTAAAGAGGAAAAAGATAGAAATGTGTACAGAAGAAACTATTAAAAACTACAAAGCCCAGAGTTAAAAAAATAGAAAAAAAATTGCATATTTTTTTTTATCCTCTGTAAATAGGAATAAATTGGTGACGAATAACCAATTACAATGTAGATTTCTTACCAAGTGAGGGACCGGTTATAAAGCTGAGAAGTTACCTCAATCAGATGGTAAATTCCCTCTCAAACTCCTCTGATAACACGTATCATGAATCAACTTACTAACCAAATTACTTATGTTATTATTATCAAATGTAACGCCCAGAATATTAATAACTTTGTCAACCTTAATGATAACATATTTGCTATTATAAAACTATTGAGGACTATCAAGAGAAACACCACAACAGAAAAAGAGTTAAATTTAAAGGTCTGTCAGAAGTAAGGAGCGGCCGTCAAGTATTGTTTGTGTGTGAGATAAACCTCCAATATTTCGTTTGTGTAATAAAGAACTCAATTCCAGTCTCAATAGCTCCACTCTCTACAGATTTCATTACAACATTGTTTCTTGTATGTGTGTATATACATATGTATGTATGTATGTATGGAGACCTGTGATGTAATGATCAGCATTCTCGCCTCGCAAGCGAGCGGACACAGGTTCGATCCCCGGGCAGGGTGAAACTCTGGGCAAGTTTCTTTACACCATTTGTCTCTGTCTACCCAGCAGTAATTGGGAACCTGGATGTTAATCGATTTGCGGATCGTATTCCGGGGTAATGGTTAGTCAGTGCTGTTGGCGAGTTGTCCGGTCTTCTCGGACTATTCCTTGAGACTGGGTCATGCAGCTCGTTAACTCAGGGTGTGGTTGTTGTGTTGACCACAGCATCTACACCTTAAACAAATTCACGCCAAGGTGGCCCTAAGGCCGGCCATCCTCGTTACACGAGGGGCAGCCTTTATTATTTTATATGATATTATGTATGTATGTATGTATGTATGTATGTATGTATGTACTTGGTATGCATGTATGCGACATATATTGTTTCAATCCGAGAAACATACATAAAACAAGAGGCCAATCCTGTACTAACAATATCTAGCGAGTTCAGTAACAGCTTCCCTCTCTTGACAACAAAAAGTAAACTTATTAACACAACGTAACACAGGGCAGACACACACACACACACACACACACACAGACTACTAACACAATCACCACTCACACTAACCACTACCACAAACGCACTCAAAACCCACCTACCACTAACACACACACACACACGAACCATGGAAGTACAGGTATGGAAGAAGGGTTTACGGCACCATTTTGCTGTGAGTTTTAGTAATACAGTCAACATAATTCTGATATTGTGTGTGTAGGAGTGAAGGGGGTGGGCTGTGCCTTTCTTCCGATTTACAGATAAGATTTTTATTTTTCCTTGTGGGGAGAAGAAACTTAATTTTCTTCACTAGTGTTTAAAGACAATGGTTCGCTTGAAGGAAGAAAAGGACGATGACTGATTTTGAAATGTTTGAAGATAAGAAAAGACTCTCACCTTTTCTGTCTTCTCTCGCTTCCCGTCTCTTTCTTCTCCTCTCCTCGCTTAAGTTTCCGTCTCCTTATTAAAAGTTGGAGGTGAGGTGAGAATATTATAGGAGAGTAAATAAGAATAAGAAAATATCTTGGTGTTAAAGCAGATGGTCCCGTCCTCACTGTGTCTACTCTCTGGCTACCTATACCATCTAAACACCTTATTAAATGATCACTATATAAGGAAATACAATCAGTCAGGTTATGTTCTATTGTTCGTAAACTGACAGCATCACCTCAACCTAAAACCATGAATCATCACCAATATAAAGCACCGAGTCAACACCTCAACTACCATAAATCACCTGTTTAATCATTAATTGGTCATTTAACTCTTCCGTGGTGCATTGTTTATTACTATGGGTTAGGTAAGGGTCCGAATTCCCCCCCCCCCCCCATGTTAATTGAGGGGACAATGTAGAGCAAAATCATTAATTTAGTGAAACATTTTTTATGTGATTTTGATTTTCCATTGTTTTTCATGAAGGGGGATCAGGCCAGATTATTTGGATTTTTCACGGTATTTTTTCCATTATTTTTTAGGGTGATGTTAATGCATATTTTATTTGGTTAAAAACAGGTTTGGTTATTTGAGTTTTGAGTTAGCGCCATCACCCCACAATTTGAGTCCTGAATTTGTTAACAATATTTAAGTCACGCTAACAGCAGCCTCTAACTTTATGTATTTTCTCTATATTTGTTTTATCAGATAGAATACATCACCTCGCTGTATTAATCTCTCATTTAACATGTTAGGTATTACTATTAATGTATGTCATCAGTATCATAAATATTTTAATTCATAGTCAAAAGCTCTTAACTAAAATGTCAAACTTTTCATTTATTTGTTTATTACTTACAAGTTATAGTATAAATATCATAGCGATACTCGTAAAGTTTGTCACTTATTATAATTTTCGGTTCACTGGTTGTAGTTGTAAAGGAAACCGAAGTAGTGTTATGGTAAACTAATTGTTGTGACAGACATCAATCCTTTGTCCATCATGCCAGGCACTTGTCGGCAGGTTTATAACAAATGGAAAACAAAATCGCACTGTCAGAATAGGAAATTGCTCAAAATATTTTGTTCTTTTCAGGTCAAAATAGAACTTTTATATTTATTTTTCGTTCAATAAGTACAGTCGTTTGCACCTGGTACATTGGCTGGTGCATTTTGTGAGATGTGGCATATATGTGTTTGTTTACATTGTATTAAAACTCCCAGAATGGCCCTAAGGAACCTCGCAATAGTAACCAGACTAAGGATGCTAGATGAGCATTCTACAGCGGTGCCACATCTCACAAAATGCACCAAACACTGTACCAGGTATTCATCTGGACATTCTAAGTGGACATAGCACCTTTTCACACGTCCAGTACAGCGATCCCACACTCCTACCTAGTAAACAAACAACATGCTCTCTACGGCTGTATTTTTGTTGCACTACTCTACTTGTCATTACTGTCGATAGTGGCTGATGGAAAGCAGATAGGTGTCTGCTCTGAATGAATACAAATTTTCACTCATCTCTCCTTAAGCAAAATCAAAACATAAATGTCTGCAGTCAAGAATGTTGTAGAAGTCACCCATTAAAACTCTGAACCACGATCCCCGAGATTCTGACACGTGACTCCGAAACATTTATGGATAGAATAATGCATCAGTGTCTACTGCTTCGGGTTCACGAGTCTGAATCTCGGGGTTCGTGGTTCAAGGGGAGAGGCGACACCAGCAAGGAACAAAACAGCATAAACAAAATAATACAAGGCGACAGTCATAAACAAAGCTAAAAGAAACAAGAAAAACAGTAAAAAAAAGAGAAATAAGAAAGAGATACAGATAAAAACAGGTATAAGACGCAAGGGATAATAAAGGGAAAAGAAGAACCAGGAGATTAGAGAACTGGAGAACAAGAAGAAGAGAAAAGGAATAGAAAACAAAGCAAAATGAGACAAGAGATTAGAGAAGAAGAAGAACAAGGGCATGGAGAAATGGAGAACAAAGCAAGATGACACAAAAGGCAGAAGAGAATAAGAGACAAAGTGAATGCCTCTCCCCCTCCCTCCCTCAACAGTTGCCGCCTCTCGACGGTCCGATAATGTGCTGAATATTCATGGGTAGGAGGAGGAGGAGGAGGAGGAAGAGCGAGGTAGGAACCCCAGATAAAAGATTTTATCCAGCAGTGACTCAGGAGAGGAGGAGGAGGAAGAGGCAGATGGCAGGTGGGAATATATGTTCACTAGTCGCTTAAAGAGGCAGAGAAAATAGGGAAGAGATGAAGAGAGAGAGAGAGAGAGAGAGGCATAAATATATATGTTTTAGTATATAGCTTATTATAGACAGTCTCCATTGGCCCCTTCACTATAGGGACGCCACTTGACTAACGCCAGACGATTTTATTCAACTCAGAGGGGGCCCCGTACACAAGGGGTTGGATTAGCTTAGGTTTGGTTAGGTTAGGTTAGGTTAGGTTAGGTTAGGAAGATGACATAAGTAAGTTTTAATGTATGTATAATTAAAGGTTCAGCTAATCGCCATAAAGTAGTAACAAGATGGAAGAATAAGACATTGTTTAGTGAATTAATTTAGTTCTCTTTTTTTTATAGGTGAAAAGAATGATTTTCTCTGTGAAGGTGTCCATCTTTATCCTTGCAGCCTTGAGCGGAAGGGGAGAAGGGGACTTAGGACTGCAAGCTGTCTGTCTGTAGGCTAAATGCGTCCGTCCATATGTGCATTTAGGAGTTATGAATATTGTAACTTGAACCAAAAATACAATGGAATTTTACCAAACTTATTATATGGATATGTCACCTCAGTTCCCCTCAGAGCTCCTCAGTTTCCTTCAAGCGCTTCTCTGTTTCCCTCAGTCACTTTTTAACATATTACCGTGTAAACCAAAGCACCTTATTTATCACCGTCAAGTCTCCCAAACCAACCGGGTCATCACTCTGTTGCATGTCTTCTCCTTCCTTAGTTCATCATCATCTTAATAGTCAACGTTCGGGCGAAATTATTGCCATCATAACATACATCTTCCTACCTAGACGATATAGGAAGAAACCTGTATAACACTAAAGAAAAAAAACCACCCAAATATGTTCCTAAACTGGTCGCCTATTGCTCGTTATAAACACACAATAGTTATCAGTAACCGAATGACCAAGTAACATGAGGCAAAAATATCATGCCGACGTATCCCTCCAAAAATATCTTCACAGAGAGGTTCGATGAATTTCAAAATGAACACTGTGACTCCTGTTGTTTCGGTACGGTTCTCAAAATCCTCCGTCCGTTGTGTCATATTGTTTAACTCAAAATCGTAAAGATATTTTCTGGAGCGAGTTGTAGCCACCCACAAAAGTTCTGTTGTCTGAACTCCGAACCCCCAGATTCAGACTCGTGAACCCGAAACAGTAGGCAATGGTGCATTAATCTGTCCACAAATACTTCGGATTCACGAGTCTGGATCTCAGGGTTTGGGGTTCAGGCGATAGGACTTTCGTGGGTGACTGTCCAATACATCAGCTTGAAATAAATTATTAAAAATACTTCCATTTATGCGTACATATTTCATAAGTAATTAATTATATTCCATTCAAAATTTACTAAATGATAAATTATTAGTACGTCAGCCAGCGAGTCATATGTTGTATTAAGTTACTCTCCTATAAAAACATTCTGTATAACATTCATATATCTGAGACCAAATTTATATGAGAGCCGGGGAATCTGTACACGTTGGTCCAGACAAGACAACTTACCTATTGTATGTCTTATTTTATTCTTTCGTTATATATCCCGTTTTGGTGGCGTCGACTTAACATAGTTTCAGTCACTCACGAAAAGAGGGAAATTTTGACCAATAACTGTCTTGGTTAGGCTAGGTTAGGTTAGGTTAGGTTAGGTTAGGTTAGGGTTACATAGAAAGTATTGGACGTGTGATGTTGCCTTCTTGTACTGAGGATAATGTTAACAAATTGCCCTTCCTTCTGCCTTCAAAGTTTAAAATTAAAAAAGTTTGTCTTGAATCAATATATGAAGCATTATCAATATAAAAGATATAAGCAGGTGCCTGGCGTCTGTTTCACAAATATAACACAAGAAGGTACTCAATTATATTCCTTCCATTACTATATTATAAACATACTACACGAAACTTGTAATATTCGATTTTTTTCTACAACTATTTAACAAAAAAAATCAAGTTTTTATCAAGAGAAAAGATAAATAGATAAATAATTTTTTCAGTAAACTCGTCATATAAGATTACAGTAATCCAGAATATATATATAACCAATTTAGGTAGACAGTGCGTATATACAAACAATGTACAGTAGGCCACAGTTCCACCTGGTACAGTGGTTGGCGCGTTTTGTTAGATGTGGCACCTCTGTGTTTGTTTACATTATAGAATGGCCCTAAGTAACCTCACAATAACAGCCAGACTAAGGATGCGAAATAAGCAATCCAACTCTGTCTCTGACTACACGCATTTCTTGCTTGGTTATACTTTTAAGACAGGTTACGAAATAGAACGCCATTGGATCATATCTGTTATCTGCTAGACAGTGGCGATGTGGAGCACTATAAGTCACCAGAAGGCACTGTAAGTCACCAGAAGGCACTGTACGTCACCAGGAGGCACTATACGTCACTAGGAGGCACTGTAAGTCACTAGGAGGCACTGTAGGTCACTGGGAGGCACTATACGTCGCTAGGAGGCACTGTAGGTCACTAAGAGGCACTGTAAGTCACGAGGAGGTACTGTAGGTCACTGGGAGGGGCTTCTCAACTGACATTGCATCAGAGAATTAGAGTGAACCATATATAGAGCATAGAGTCATAATCCTCCAGTACACAAAGTTAATGTATCTCACCTACGCGACCCACTATACCGTATACCTTAAAGACCTTCCCTATAGAGGATGAGAGTTAACAGAAGCGGTGAAGGAGGTGCTCCAGCAGGAAGGTGATGAGACCAAGGACGTTACCCAGCAGTAGGAGGTAGAAAGTCACTTGCAGATGGTGGAGGCTTAACACCACCTGGCCATCGTCCTCCTGAACAACAACAACAATAACAATATATGTAACTTATAGTGTGTGTGTGTGTGTGTGTGTGTGTGTGTGTGTGTGTGTGTATGTGTGTGTGTGTGTGTTTATTATGCATTTCCACAGTTTTGTACAAAGAAAGATGAAATTTGATAAGGTGGGTGTAGGTTAGGTTTGGTTAGGTTAGGTTAGGATAGGTTAGGCTAGGTTAGGTTAGGATAGGTTAGGCTAGGTTAGGTTAGGATAGGTTAGGTTAGGTTAGGTTAGGTTAGGTTAGGTTAGGTTAGCTTACAATCCTTTCCTTGTCGTTAGTTTAAGTGAGAGAATTAGTTGTTTTGTTATCTACACTACTAAACTACAGTTATCTTACGTTATAAACAATGTTGTCACCGCTGCCCTGGAACTGTTGCCTCCTTGTGTGCCTCACGTGGGTGCTGATGACGTCATCCATCCAAAAGGTAATGAGTCCAGCCTCCAGCAGACGTTGTAGCTTCAGGTCGAGGCGGTGACGGAAGGGCGCCCCAATCCTGCCGGTACAGTATATGTGTTACCCCGAACCACCGTATGTATAACCCAATCTCTATTTATTTTAACATTAGCATCAAGTTCCATCACATATGTTTCTTTGACATATCAAGTGAAGAAAATATGAACTTAATAAAGAGAAAAACAACAGACTGTAACTTTGTCAAACGTTGCACGTGGACACCTTAGCACCAGGGGCCTTACAATCACCATCACCTGTCATTGCTACTTAGGTTAGGTTAGGTTTAATACCCACCTGAATGCCCAGGCGTTACCGGCAAAAAGTGGATACTCTTGGGTACCGATGTGGACAGGTGTGTAGCCGGAGTTGTCGGTGTAGCGGGCGGCCACCATGACCTTGGCGTAGTACTTGCTGTAGATGAAAGAGTAGCCGCCCTCCACCACCTGCCTCATCCCCTTCTCAACACTGTCTGCCTGGGATCAATAAGTACATAAGAGGTCAAAAAAGGTCGTGTTAGTTTTCTCTCCCATCCACGAACCCTGAGACTCATGAACCTGTGAACCTTCTTGCGCTACGAGAGCAAAAACTACGCCAAGTGAACAGCTGCTTGTATTCTATCCCGTACCTGCATACCCTTGTACACCTGCTGCATGGCTGGTTGTTGGCTGGTGCTGAGGAGGAGGCGCAAGGCGCCCGTCATGCGTGGAGTACCCCACAACCAGCCATCGCGGGCCACTAGATCCTCCACGGTGTTAATAGACGGATATTTGTCCCGCACCACCAAGCGAGAGATGAGCAGCGACCGGTATGCCGATGTTACTACCAAGCAGAACACCAGCCACGACCCGACGAACACCTGCCGGCACAACATAGGTGGTGATCATGACCCAGCCTACACCTGCACACACAACACAGGTGGTGATCATGACTCTACCTACACCTGCACACACAACACAGGTGGTGATCATGACCCTACCTACACCTGCACACACAACACAGGTGGTGATCATGACTCTACCTACACCTGCACACACAACACAGGTGGTGATCATGACTCTACCTACACCTGCACACGCTCGTCATGTTACAATAGTTCAGAACGACCAGAAAAATCTTAAAAGTCATTCAGGAAAAACTTACCTGAGCAGGAAGGTCGTGAGGAGGGTTGGTGGGCGGGTCCTCCAGCATGATGCCCCAGCTGTAGAAGAGGGAGGTGCTGAAGGTGAAGCCCTGCTCTCCTGACGTCCACCACCACGCCTTCTGCAGGAGCCATAGCATAACGCCCCACAAGATGATACACACCAGAAGAGTCAACCACAGCGCCCCTGAGAGTGGACGAACACTTCTCTCACCACCGGGTAGATACAGGTATAAACTATTGAAGGAAAATCTTACGGTTGAGACTAATAACCCATAAAATAAAACCTATTTTTTTAAACTAAGTTGAACTAATTTATTTACTCTTTGTTTAATAACGTCGACACAGCCATATAAGGCATCATCATCATCATTTACGAGTTATTGTAATAGAAATATGTCTTAACAGCACAATCTTCCACCTGACAGAGCACTATGGCTGGCCTGTGTCCTTCATTAACGAGGACACACGAGACTTTTCTTCCCTTATGTTAGGGGTCGTCTCTGCCTCTACCCTTACACAGCCACACCTCTCCATCTTAACCTCAGTATTAACCCTTGATCTCCTTCCTTTGACAAGCTTATATCCTTTGATCTCTGTGTTACCTCCCCTTCCTGATGACATATTACAAGCACAAATTATATCACCTTTGTCTCCCTCATGTTATAGCTTTTGTCTTGCTCTAATATATTTATTTTTCAACCTGTCCCTCAATGAACTTCCCTTGACACTCTCTCTCCCTCTCTCCCTCTCACTCTTAGGAACACACACACACACACACACACACACACACACACACACACACACACACACACACACACACACACACACACATACATACACACCACACAACCCCGTCAAAAATCACAACAAACATTACCTGTGTTTTACCTACCTGATAATGGTCTTATGAGTGATAGGTACGGAGGCAGAGGTTGTGGTTTGGGTGATAAAATAACCACCGATTCATCAATATAGGCCCTAGAGAACTCCACCACAGTCGCTCGCAAGTAGATGATCGTCAGTCCGAAGGAAACGTCCGCCCTCTGATGCTGAATATCTCCCACGATACCTGTCCAGTTGCCATCAGACCCAGGCAGACCCCAGTGTCCATCAGCAGGTTCCCGGATGTTGTATCTGGGGTGAAGGAAGGGGTGCCATAGGTATTAAATTCTACTAATTGATATAAATTGGGAGTTTAATTTTATCTTTTTTTCAAGCTTGTGTTTTATAGTTTTATAATTTATATATGAATAAATAATCACCAAACGGATAAAAAAAAATCTAAAAAAATTGTCTTATGAGGAACCTTTTGTTTTTCTGACCCACAGTACTCATTAGGGAAAATACAAACCATCATCTATGTGTTTATCCCAGTAAAGTAACCTGCTCCTACTACTGTACTTGTTCTTCCTCGTATTGCTTAAGTTGGGTAATATAACACCTGGCTTTGTCACTGTCTGGTGCATCAACTGTACACTGAGTTAAGATACACGTAGTTTGTGGAATGGAATGATCTATCAACATTATATTAACTGGATCATCGTTAAAGACTTTAGTACATAACATAACATAACATGGTGGATTAAATATGTAGAGGTGAACTATACAAGACAACTAGACCGCTGTTACGTGAAGTTGAGAAGCGTAGCCAGTGTGTGGATGATGCGGACGTCGAGAGAGTCCCGCTCATTACCGTCTGGGTCCTTGACGCTGGTGTAGGGGAAGTACTGCTTGGTAGATACCTTGAACTGATAGCCCATGAAGTTCTCAGGCAACTCTGAAGATACAGCAGAGAATAATATTACACTAACGGGCTAATGATAAACTCCCAAAATAGCTAATAATTACAATTAAACACTTGTGTACGGGGGTCCCATCAGAGCTGAATAATATCGTATGGAATTAGCCGAATTGAACAGTCAAATGAGCGTCTTCGTAGTGAAGTTGTGAGTGGAGATAGTCTACTAAACACATTCGCATGGGCCATATCCCTTTAGATTAATTATATTTTATTTGTTAGAACTGACGCCATCTATGTGTTTATCCCGTCGAAGGTGAGTGAAGGAGTGAAACAGAAATCGTTGTGGTAGATATTAACAAATGGAAGGTTCGTGTTTATTGGTTAGATAAGAAGATATCAAAGGTTGAGTGTGACGCCTTGTTATGGTCACGTTGACTGCTAGTCTGTTTTAGAACCTGATTCTTATTATGCTCCACGAACGCAAAACATGAGTGGGTTAGCCATCCCTGAGAAGACGTGTTTTGCCCCGTCGACTCATGATCCCTCCCAGTAAGTCCCGCCTTCGAACACAGTTGCCAATACGTTTTTTCCACTCTCTCCTGGCAAGCTCAATCTTGAATTAGTTTGTGTAAATCAACTCAAGTAATTCGCCAGACCTTTGTCAACTGAGGGTCATCTTTGAATGAGTAACAGTTGGGTTGTTTGTAATTTCTGTCATTGCGTAAGTAGCGATCGCTGACAACTCAGGTGTATATATGCCATGGGCGGGCAGAGAGAAAGTCCCGTGACACCTTCTCTCCCGTTTGTTCCCTGGTATGTACTGTAGATGTGTTCCCTAGCCATTCAGTTTAACCTAGTCAGTGTTCATGCTTTAACAGTGGAATTGTCATTCACCCAGTGTGAGAAGTAAAATAAAGTAAATGTCGTCTGACGTTGCGAGACGAAAGATTTGTTTGTGTTGTCATCATGCTTCCCAAGTCTTGTCCCCCGTGACACCTTCTCTCCCGTTTGTTCCCAGATTCCAGGGTGGGCTTATTCGAACACCCCATCGGCTGCTGAGCCGGTGGGTAACCAGCAGGAATCAATATATGCATTGCTGTCGGTGATTCAACATGATTGAGACGGCAGGTCCGCCTCTTGAGCTAGACCCCAGACTCGCCATGTGTCTGGCTACCACCGACCACAACAGCAGTCGTCAGTTGTTAGAGGCGCCAGTGCTATACCCTGGGACATGTCTTGGAGTTATGGTCCACAGTGTGGTTGCATGTGTTTGCTAATAATTACCCCAAGTTGGGTAGTGGACCCATGTATTTGTTGGTATCAGTATTAACGTGTTGTGTGTGAGTGCATCTCCTATGTGCTACCAACACTCTGTGAAGTATTTTAAGTAAGGTTGTCTTATAACTATGATGTAATGGAAAGTACCTCGTAATGTGTGAGAAATACAGTTGTCCACTTGGGACTATGAATAAGGCCTGGTATCTGTAATGAAATGTACCACTAGAAGATGTGGGTGAAGTAAGTACCCACTTGAATTGGCAGTTGAGAGGAGCCAGGAGTTGTCATGTAACTATGTATTGGGAATAGGGCCAAGGAACCGGTCCTGCTATGTAATGGAATGTAACACCAGTAAGGGTGTGAGTAATAAGAGTGTAATATCCGAGTAAATTGCAGAGGAGTAAAAATAAGAAATTAAGAAAATGAGTAAATAAAAAATACTGAGTTTGCAGTTGAGTAAGTGAGGAGTTGCACCTTGAAGTTACATGTTAATAATATATCTTTTTCCCTTTGATTTCATATTAATAAACCTGTTCTTTGAGTATTTTAGGAGTATTCATTTCTCCCACAGTAGTTACCTTTATTTCCGTCCAAGTGACTTGATATCAGAATTACAATACCCATGTGCCTAGACCCTCGTCCATGCTACCAAAAAGAACTAAGGTTATGCAGTAAAATTGAAGTAAGTACAAAGAACAATTGAATAAAAGAACTAAGACAAGAGAAGTAACAGTAAGAGATAAGGCAGAGATTGAATAGAGAGAAACTGTCGCCGTTACATTCGGAGCAGTGGTGGGATGTAATTCACATGGTATCAGGTCAGGAGGAATAAATGTGATACTGTGGGTAATTTTTGTTCAAGTGTGATTTGTAATAACCATTTCTCTGTACAGGTACCTAATCATTTCACAGTATCTAATGAATAGTCTAGATTACTAATAATTTTGTTCCGTAATTGTTCCAGCGTACAGTGTAGTTTGTAATTCTGTGCAAAAAAAAATTCTGTGGTTTTACAGAGAAGTTGAAAACAGTTCACGGTAAATACTTTACTTGGAGTTAGGTTGGACCATTGCCTTAAGAAAATTAGAAATCTGTTTTAAAGTAAAATGTACAGTAAACTGTGGAAACTTGTAATGTTCAGAGTATTGAAAAGTGTCTACCTAACTATTCTTTTTTTTTGTATTCTTTTGGTGAAATCTCAGGAAAGTGTTGGTTGTATGCCAAGGTAACATTTTTTTTTTTTGGGTGCCTTTCTGCACTGGTAACAATAGCAGTTGTTGTGATCACTCGAGTTAATACTTTGATATTTACAGACAATGAGCGAACAGTGAACATCTGCCGTGTTAAGAGTGTTTTGGGACACTGTTTGTTTCTGAGTGGCACCAGAAGGCCATAAATGTATTAAGGTTATGTAACTGAGTGTTATTTGAAATTGTGACATATTTTGGATGTATGTGTGTTGATTTCAATTGGAAGTGTATTAGTTCTCAGTTGACATCAGTTTTGACAAGTGAATTTATTAGTATAACTCGAGTTGTGTTATATATTTCCGAGTATATGGTATTTTTGTCTTGTTTCTATTAGAGTATGATTTTAATGACAAAGGCATTAGTTCTAACAGTGTAGACTGACAGGCATTGTCAGTAAGAGTGTTTTATGTTTATTTGAGATCGAATACATGCATAATTTCAGCAAATGCATTGATGGTTTGAGGACTCTGTGGTGATATGGACATCTGAAAGAACGCAATCTTTGAAAATTGATTGTTGATAGTACATGTACGGACCCCCATTTGTGAGTATAACATAGTACATTGTGAAGTGATAACTGAGTTAAAATCTTTGCAATTGAAAAGACAGTGAATACTTGTTGAGCACCGAGGGGACAGTCAACACTTTAATTTTTTTTTTTTTTGTGAGCAAGACTGTCAGTAATGGAAATGCCTTTGGTTCTTTTTTAAGTTGTTTGATTTGCTAGAGTACAGTGTAATTCCGGAAGAGTTCCTACAGTGTTGCACCATACAGAGATTGGCCATAACAAGTACCATTGCTTTGAGTTGCACAGTGAATCTTGAAAAGTGACCAAAGAGTACAGTGATGTTTTTCTCGTGTATTTATCAGTGAAGCAGTAAAGTAAAAGTTCACACATCCAGTATTATCACTAGGGGAGTGAGTAATAATTTGAGCAGTATTTTGAACAGTATTTCAAGAGTTTTTTGGGTATTAGAAGGTCAGTTAGGAAGTAATCCGTTGTATTTGAAGGTGTGCACTGTACCCGTGTTGTGTAGTATAGTGAGTTGTTGTGACCTCCAGGCATGATGGCCGTCACAAGAGGACAGTTCAGGGCAGTCAGCTCAGAACCTGTGTCCAGTAAGTTGATGTGTAGAGTTGAGAAGTATGGGGGTGGAGACATGTTCACTCACAGGAATGACACCCAGGTCTCACCACCAGTTGTTTCATCAGGAGTGTAGCCTGATGGACAGGGAAGTGTAGAAGGAGAGAAGAGTGTGGAATGCCTCTCTTGCTAGTTATGTGAGAGACTGGCATCAGTGTTGCCGAGATTTCTTTAAAGGGTTGTAGACCTTTGATTGGAATGCACTGGTTGTTGATGTGCATGGTGAAGAGTGATGTTTTGCATATTTGTGTTGCAATTGTGACGTACAACTGGTAAGTGAGAGAATGTGTTGTTGCCTTGCATCTGTAAGTTGTGGAAAGTGAGTTTGTTGTTTGCTCATGTGAGAGTGGAATGTGGTGCATGGGAATGTTTGTGAGTATATAGATGTTTGTGAATTTTTTTTTTTCCAGAGAGGGGTTGTCAATTTGTAGTAAAGGCACAGAGATTGGAAGATGGATTGGCTGTTATGCAACCATCTGATGGGTATCTGTTACCTGTTGAGTAAAGATACCAGTTGTGAGTTCTCAAGTTTTGTGAGTTAAGTCCTGATCAGACTTGTTGTTGTGTATAGGAGTAGTGTTTGTGACTTTTAGGTGGGGTCAGGCATGGTATGCATGGCACTGATTTTGTTAAATGGCAAATGCAATAAGTAGAGACAGTTTTTTAGTTTGGTTGTGCTCCCATAAGGACAGTATCATTTTGCATCATATTCTGAGGATTATCGCCGCTCGTTCGGGATCACTTGAAGGTTGCTGCCTCTTGCAAGTAGGACAATGACTTTTTCGTTTAAAATCATTCAATCCATTCCTTCGACTTGATGGGATCTGTTCATCTACGTCCTAGCTTGAGAAGTCTAAGTTAAATCTCAGTGGTGTCGAGTAAGCATTTGATTAATCTCTTAGTGAAACTTTTGATATGAGAAGCTGTATCTCCAGAGTGTTTAATGAGTAACATTTTTTGTTTTGCTATGTGTGTAACCCCATGTTTATGTTTTTCTTTATCATTACATTATTCCTATTTATGTTTAATTATCTGTATTTTGTTTCCCTATGCAATGTTGTCAATGATAATAGATTGTGTTTTTTTAACTACCGTTTATCCCATGTATGTAACCATTGTGTTCTTGTTTTGTATGCCTTTTGTGCCAGACGCCTGTAATAGTTCTCATGTGTTGTTACAGGTGTATTTAGTGTGAAATCGTGGCGAAAGGTAACAGTTATTTAAAGAATCTGTGTAACTACTGTACAAATTAATTCAGGGCAGGATGCAAATGCATTACAGGAGGATCTAAATAAACTGCAGGGGTGGTCTGAAAAATGGCAAATGAAATTCAACACCAGCAAGTGCAGCGTACTTAATATTGGAAGAACAAATACTGTCAATGTATACAGCCTTAACAACATCAACCTGGAGAAGTCGACTTGTGAAAGAGACCTAGGGGTACTTGTAAGGCCGGACCTACGGCCTAGAAAACAGTGCGTTAATGTTCGAAATAAGGCAAACAGCGTATTGGGTTTTATATCTAGAAGTGTAAGTAACAAGAGTGCAGAGGTCTAATTGCAACTATATCTTGCGCTAGTCAGGCCGCACCTCGATTATGCCGTTCAGTTCTGGTGCCCCTATTATAGAATGGATACAAATTCACTAAAGTCGGTGCAGAGAAGAATGACAAAAATGATTCAGGGACTTAGAAACCTTCCATATCAGGATAGGTTAAAGAAACTTAACTTGCATTCCCTAGAAAGACGAAGAGTGCGGGGAAATATGATAGAAGTATTTAAGTGGGTGAAAGGAATCAATAAAGGGGATATAGATAAAGTTCTTATAATATCCGAACAGGATAGGACTCGGAGCAACGGATTCAAGTTGGATAAGTTTAGGTTTAGGAGGAAGATAGGAAAAAATTGGTTCACAAATAGGGTGGTGGACGAGCAGAACAAGCTTAGCAACTTTGTAGTAAGTGCGGGAACTCTGGAAAGTTTCAAAAGGAGGCTAGATAGATTCATGGATGATAAGAGAGTGGTAGTAACTCTCGACAGGAGCTGCCATGCACAGGCCAACCGGCCTATTGCAGACTCCTTATTTTCTTATGTTCTTATGTTCTTATGTTTAGCGAACATTACCGCATAATAAAAATCTTGGGGAAAGAGGGAGCTTTGTCATGGTCACGTTGACTGCTAGTCTGTTTTAGAACCTGATTCTTATTATACTCCACGAACGCAAAACATGAGTGGGTTAGCCATCCCTGAGAAGATGTGTTTTTCCCAGTCGACTCATGATCCCTCCCAGTAAGTCCCGCCTTCGAACACAGTTGTCAATACGATTTTTCCACTCTCTACTGGCAAGCTCAATCTTGAATTAGTTTGTGTAAATCAACTCAAGTAATTCGCCAGACCTTTGTCAACTGAGGGTCATCTTTGAATGAGTAACAGTTGGGTTGTTTGTAATTTCTGTCATTGTGTGAGTAGCGATCGCTGGCAACCCAAGGGTATATATACCATGGGCGGGCAGAGAGAGCATCCCGTGACACCGTCTCTCCCGTTTGTTCCCAGGTATGTAATGTAGATGTGTTTCCTAGCCATTCAGTTTGACCTAGTCATCGTAGTGAGTATCAGTGTTCATCAGTGTTCATGCTTTAACAGTGGAATTGTCATTCACCCAGTGTGAGAAGTAATATAAAGTAAATGTCGTCTGACGTTGCGCAACGAAAGATTTGTTTGTGTTGTCATCATGCTTCCCAAGTCTTGTCCCCCGTGACACCTTCTCTCCCGTTTGTTCCCAGATTCCAGGGTGGGCTTATTCGAACACCCCATCGGCTGCTGAGCCGGTGGGTAACCAGCAGCAATCAATATATGCATTGATGTCGGTGATTCAACATAATTGAGACAGCAGATCCGCCTCGTGAGCTAGACCCCAGATTCGCCATGTGTCTGGCTCCCACCGACCACAACAGCAGTCGTCAGTTGTTAGAGGCGCCAGTACTATACCCTGGGACATGCCTTGGAGTTATGGTCCACAGTGTGGTTGTATGTGTTTGTTAATAATTACCCCATGTTGGTTAGTGGACCCATGTATTTGTTGGTATCAGTATTAACGTGTTGTGTGTGAGTGCATCTCCTATGCACAACCAACACTCTGTGAAGTATCTTAAGTAAGGTTGTCTTACAACTGGATGTAATGGAAAGTACCTCGTAATGTGTGAGAAGTAAAGTTGTCCACTTGTAATGAAATGTACCACTAGAAGATGTTGGTGAAGTCAGTACCCACTTGAATTGGGAATGGAGAGGAGCCAGGAGTTGTCTTGTAACTATGTATTGGGAGTAGGGCTAAGGAACTGGGCCTGCTATGTAATATAATGTAACACCAGTAAGGGTGTGAGTAATAAGAGTGTAATAACCGAGTAAATTGCAGAGGAATAAAAATAAGAAATTAAGAAAATAGGTAAATAAGAAATACTGAGTTTGTAGTTGAGTAAGCGAGGAGTTACACCTTGAAGTTATATGTTAATAATATCTCTTTTTCCCTTTGATTTCATATTAATAAACCTGTTCTTTGAGTATTTTAGGAGTATTCATTTCTCCCACAGTAGCTACCTTTATTTCCGTCCAAGTGATGATATCAGAATTACAATACCCTGGTGCCTAGACCCTCGTCCATGCTACCAAAAAGAACTAAGGTTACGCAGTAACCATTGAAGTAAGTAGAAAGAACAATTGAATGAAAGAACTAAGACAAGAGAAGTAACAGTAAAAGATAAGGCAGAGAATGAGTAAAGAGAAACTACCGCCGTTACAGCATGACTCACAACACACAGACAGGTACGAGAGGAGGGAGATTACGGCACATAATTACCATAGAATAGGTTCACATCTCTCGGGAGGCCAGACGCGAGGTTCCAGAGGTAAACCAACTGAACGTCCGCCTCCCCGTTGTTGCAGTATAAACAACGCCGGTACACCATCACACGTTCACCCACTAGGAATAAAAAATAAAAATAAAATTAAAGACATTTACGTTCTCTTACACCAGAAACATAAAACAATAACTAATATAAGGGACAAAATCTCTCAGTATGGTGACTGTCTGTGACGTCAGAGAAACATCGTCATACAATCAGCTCTCAGGTGGACCATAACGTCACTGTGCCAATTATAACCTTGATCAGAATTTCTCTCTCTGAGCTTTATGGTGGGAGTGTGGAGGACGAGGTTGTGGAGGACGAGGTAGATGGCGTGAACTGTATTACGGAGACTAGGATGTAGGAGAACTGTCTCCATGTGTGGCCTGTGACCCACCACCATGAGCCGCACCTCAGGCCGGGACCAGAGGCCACACTGCTCCAGGAACCTGTGGGGTCAACCTGGTGTGACTTCAACCTTCTCATTAATGCGTTAAAGCTATTGCAAACTAATGAGTCTTTCAGCAACATTATTTTAAGTAACTACGAATTATATACTCAGTGTACCACTCGCTCCAAATAAGTATCTTTACGATTTTCTGCAAAAGAATATGACACAACGGACGAAGGATTTTGACAACCCTACCGAGACAACAGGAGTAGCGGTGTTTATTTTAAAATTCATAGAACCTCTCCGTGAAGATACTTTCTGGAGTGAGTGTACATAATATGAACGACTTTATAGCCTACCTGACCAAAGAGGTAATGTTATCACTAGTGTTGTCGACGATGAGGGCGTGGTACGTGGTGGTAGCGTTCACCCACAGCCATTGTTGGAGGTCGTGGTCTTGAGACAATAACTCTTCTACCTCTACCACCACTCCAGCCTTCATTCCCGCCCACAGATATCTTATAGCATGATAAAAGATAAGACATGAACTGTGCCTACTGCTGAGACGGAACCTAACCTAACCTAACCTACCTGTATTAGCCAGGGTAGAGGGATAGGCAATAGTGCATGATCATCCCTTTACATAGGCCACCCGCACCTCCCTACCAAATTTCAACTGTCTTCAAAAATGTGGAAATACACAAGGAGAACACACACACACACACACACACACACACACACACACACACACACACACACACACACTAGCTATATTATATTTAGAAACATATTAATATAATGGAATGTTTACACGTCTTTCCAGGAGCCCCAGTGATCCTCTACCTCTATACTATCTGCTGTGACGCTGCCGTGAGGTGGAGAGACGCTACAACCTGGTAATATCAACATAAAGTAAACATCGTCAGGGCTAAAAAATATGGCTAAAGATGTGGCTAAAAATATGGCTAAGGATGCGCCTCAAAATATGGCTAAAAACAATCAGTATATTGTATTGTGTAACGGGACATTAATTTTTTTCTCAACCTTGACTATTTTGTTCAATAAGTTTGTCATGTCTAAAGGGAGATATTGGAATTTAACTACAACTAGATTATTAATGGACTACATCATATAATAAAACTACAAGCAGTTTTTATACATCAGCTTTGATAATTATATACGAAACAATATCTTATTTAATTTTCGCTTGTACACCAGCCAATCCTGTTCCTCGCGTGAAAAGTGAGCGTGGCCCCCTGAGACATGACGCACTGTATATTATATTATAACGATATATTGCTATTATTGTTCATAGAATGGAAGTGAATTATATCTTTACATTTTTCTATTTTCGAAGCCTCAGAGTTCTCAGCTAAATGTCAAATGAATAACTAAGATTATTGTAACTTTTAGGAGAAGCTGACACAAGTGTTATAGTGAGAATGAAGCGGACGACCTATTTCACGAGGACACTGGCTGGGTCGTGATCACGTCAGGTCGATGTCGTTACTGGCGTGGTCCACCCACATCAATCAGTGACGGAAGTGGTCTCTCTTTTTCTCTCCCAGTCCACTCGTCATGAATGATTCCGTAACTACTACCATAATATTGCATTGTTTAAGTGTGTTCTTGCCACCACTTGACCTCACTAACTCTCTATGTATAACATCTGTCATATCTTTCTCAATCTTCCTCTCTTTGTCATACTCTCTGTCATATTGCCATAAATATTTCTAAACAGACTTTCCCCTGCTAAGTGTTCAGTCTGCCTGTACAGTTTCAGTGGCCTCTCATCCATTCAGCTCTACACACATTCTCACCTCAACTTAGCTTTTGTTTCGTCTTCATTCATTACCCAAATAGGCCTCAAATTTCACCTGATAATACTTAAACATATATATATCTATATTATAAATGATAAATCTACTTACCACTACAGTACACGCTATATTAACCATTGTCGGTTATTAACTTTATCGTGTTATACTGAACAACATATAGTCACTAGTTCCACACTCTCTTCAATGTAGTCCACTGGCTCAGAGAACTAACCTGATTATCTCTGAGAGAACAGGTGAGTCTTGTTGTGAAGTAACGAGCACCAGGTGACAGTCAGCCAGGTGTTGTCTCACTACGTGGCTCACCATGACTCCCACCTCCTGCAGGGGGCCGCCGACCACCTCACCAGCCACCACCATCACCACCACACTCATAACTAACCACCTCATTTTTCTTAGGAGACATTAATAATATTACGTCATTATGTAATGTATTTTGTCAATAGTATCGTGGTGCAGTAGAGTCACCTGCTGTGATGACCACATTAAATAATATGAAGATAAATAATGAATATTTTTCTTGTTTATCTTTTGCTAGCGTTTATGGCAGGGATGCTTACCATAGAGAGGCGAGCATTGTCCCAGTGTAGTGAACTAACTGCACTGCACCATCTCTTATCCCGAGTGTACGACAAAATCCCTTCGGACAAAAACTCCCTTAAAGAAAAACCAAACCAAACCTAACCTAACCTAACCTACCCTAACCTGATCTAGAGATATATTAATAAAAAATGGGGGAGGGGGAGGGGGGGGGGGGTATTGCCCTGTCATGCACTTTAACTGAAGGAATTTTTTGCCCAAGGTAATTTTGTCCTGAGAATATAGAGTCCACTGCGTGTACTAGTCAAGTCCTGACTTCCACGAGTGGGTTAACTTTTTGCTGCTGTTGTTGTTGTTGTTGTTGTTGTTGTTGTTGTTGTTGTTGTTGTTAATTTTGTTGTTCATGTTGTTGTTGTTAATTTTGTTGTTCATGTTGTTATAACTCCATTACAATTATTGCATGAAAATTATTAAGTTAGGTTAGGTTAGGTATTGGTTACAACAGGTTAGGATAGTTAGGATGAGACTAATCCTATTCATTTATACTTTAGGATGTTATATATTTATTTACACGGATCTCCTATCTACAGTACAGTACCAGTTGAGAATTTCAAAAAAAAAACAAAAAAGTGAAATAATTGTTTGTGGTACATTAAACCTCAAAACGCATCACACACACACACACACACACACACACACACACACACACACACACACAAAACATACCACAGAGGAATGTGTGCATGCAAACATATACATAGTAATAGCCAATATCGACGTCCCACTGCTTTCCTTAATGTGGCTCTTAGTGGCCAGTAATAACAGAACAAAGATTTCGAGGAACAGAGTAAAAAAGGCACTTACCAAGACCAGCTCCTAACAGTAGTCTTGGTGTAGAAGGACGACTTACTGTAGTAGGGTGTGTCATAGGAGGGAAGATCAGCTAAAACTAATGGCCCATCACTTTTTTGGTAGATTTTAGTGTATATAAACAGAAAATAATTTCAGTTTCAATATTTTGCAACCTTTTGCTAGGTAAATTTTAGCGTGAAATTTATCGAAAATCTAACGTACAGCTGCATTAGTGCATTACAATTAAATAGTGAACATTGCTTTCTGACTTCATTCTTTAACAACCCAACTAACATTATTTTTTTCTGTTTCAGATTCTGATGCATTTATAAATTGATAATATTTGCGATGGCTGCTTGTGTCAGGACGAGGAACCAAAAATCCAGCCATCTCAGTCACTATCTTGGGTCTGGGAGAGAGCTCCTGAAGTCGGAGTTGCCTACATTGAGAGATGCTTTGAGATACGGTGTTTTAATCAGGCAAATCAGTGAAAAGAACCGAAGAACTTACACAAACAGACATTGCCAGTGATATGACCAAAGCTGTCTTGGCACAGTACACTCTGGCTAACGCTCAGTTCAAGCCTCCAGTCATAACAAGTCAGAAGAAGATTAGTGAGAGACTGCTAGCCAGTTGTGAAAAGGCAAGAGATATCTCTCTTGGGAGAGGAAAACTTGCAGTTAAGGACAGCTTTGCCAAGCAACTGGACCAGTTATTTGACATAATTACTTGCAAGTGCCCAATTGTTCTCTGTCCTGAGTTTGGATGCGATCGTGACTGTAAATCCGAGGCCCACATCTTCTGTATTTGCAAGCGTGAACTGAAGATTCCTGTGATCGAACTGGCATTTGTCAAAGCACAGAGAGAGAAGACTGGCAGTATAGGGGCTCTCATGATTTCTAGCCAAGATATTCCGGAGTCCAAGAGACAGGAGGCTGCCACAGAGAGACAGAAGAGGAGAAGAGTTGCCGAGGAAAAGAGACTTGAGAAGGCCCAGGGTGAGGTAAAAAAGGCCGATGATTGGAGTCAAGCTGATTCAGAGTTTGATGACTTCCCCATGGCTGATCCGAGTACTGACCAGGAGAATGGTGACTTTGTCCCTAACCCAGAAACTAATGATCCAAACCTTCCAGGCATAAGATTCGAAATAGGAAAGATATCCCGAGCATAGCTCTGGCCAGCATGCGACACCACACTGGTCTCAGAGAAACTGCAGAGATAGCAACAGCTGCCTGGATTGACGGTGGTTTGATAACACCTGATGATGTTCACCTGGTGATAGATCATAACAAAGTAAGGAGAGCTCAGGAGAAACTTGTCAGTAACCTAGAAGAGGAGTTTGATAAGGGGATAAGAGAAAATGGAATCAATTGTTTGTTCTTTGATGGGAGAAGGGATGACACTAAAGTGTTCATGAAAGTTGGAGATTCTGACAAGTTGTTCCCTGCCATGGTGAAGGAGGAACACTACTCCTGCTGCAGTGAACCAGGAGGGAAGTATTTGTGGCATTTCACTCCAGAGAAAGATGACATCAGGAAACCAGCTGAGATAGTGGCAGATAACATTGTGAACTGGCTCAGAGAGAGGAACGTAGACCAGACCCTGCAGGCCATTGGAGGGGACAGCACCAACACGAACACAGGGTAGCAAAGGGGGGGGGGGGTCATACAGTGGATAGAGCGGAAGATTGGGAGGAAGCTGGTCTGGATTGTTTGTGACCTCCACACCAACGAATTGCCACTCAGACATCTGATCCAGGAGCTGGATGGCAAGACTCTTTCAAACAACAGATGGTCTGGTCCTCTTGGCAAGATGCTGGACTCTGCCACTGAGTTAGAAATAAATCCGAGCTTTGAAAAAATCACAGTTGGCCCTCCACTCGTTGAGCTTGCACATACTGTCATTGACGACCTGAGTACTGACCAGTACTATGGTTACATGATTTGCAGTGCCATCAAAACTGGGGTCATGCCTGATAGACTTGCTTACCTGCAGATAGGTCCAGTCTCACATTCTAGGTGGCTCACAACGGCTCTCAGGTTCTGCAGAATTTGGGTCGCTCATCATAAACTGAAAGGGAACCAGCTTCACAACCTGAGACTTATTGTCCAATTCATCGTGAGTGTCTACTTGCCAAATTGGTTCAACACCAAGGTCAAGTCATCGTTCTCCGAAGGTCCGAGGCATGTTCTCTTCCAGCTTGAGCTCCTGAGGAGTCAGCCAAGGAAGGTTGTTCAGATAGCGGAGCAGACTGTGAGGAGATCTTCCTGGTATGCTCATCCCGAGGCAGTTCTGCAGACAATGCTCTGCAGTAAGGATGAGGAGGAGAGAAGAGTGGCAGTCAAAAAGATCTTGGATATGAGACTTATGAGAGGATCTGGGCATGACGAATCAGTTGGTGACGATTCCTTCAGGGTCAGGAAGACTCCTGAAGTCAATCTAGGTGCCAAGACCCTCACTGATCTCATAGATCTGGATAACATCCAGGCTGGCAGTGAGCCCCCTCTTACCTGCAGCCTCACCAATGTTCAAGTCAGAGCTTTCCTGGACAACCCCATACATGTCCCTGCCTGGCCCTCGCACACCCAGAGTATAGAGCGTTGTGTACAGCAAGTGAGCGAGGCCTGCAGTCACGTGTACAGCCAGGAGAGGAGGGAAGGCTACATCCGAGCTCAGGTGGTCAGCAGGGAGGTGATGAGTAGAAACAGAAGCAAGAAAGACATGTTCTCTATGGTGTGCAGCAACACCGGGTCCGAGTAGTAAAACCGGTTTTTGTACTTGATGATTTTATTTTCTAAAGGAATATTAAATTTAATAAATGTGTCAAGATCATTCGTTTCACTATTCTGGATCATTTTCATCCTCATAAATTAACCTGATACATTTACTTTACTTTAAATAAGCTATTTAGTGGTGTTGGTAAAAGGGTGGGAATACTGAATTTTCATAAGATTTCAAGTTAAAATTTACCTAGCCAAAAATATAAACTTTTCAAATCTGAAGATATCACATGATTATGCACATAGAACTACATCATTAATACCATGGGCCAATTTTTCAAACTCAAAAAAAAAAAAATTCGCCTCCGTATGACACACCCTATTACTGTAGCCTCATGTCCCTGTGACCCGGAATCATCCATTACCTTCTGTGAGGTAGAGACGTGAGGAGGTAATCGGTTAGACCTTAATTAATCACTGTTCTAATTTATGACTAAAAAATACATTGGGTTGTAATGAAGTCTTGTGGCAAATGTAGCCGTTTTGTCTGGCAAAGTCGTTGTAATTAATTCAGACGTCATGTGCAGCAGTTTTTAACTCTTTTAGAAAACTGTACAGCATGTCATCACTTAATATGGCAACTCTCTGCTACAGAACACCACTTTTACTTTACTTTTACTTTTACTTCTATCCTCTTCGCCACTGATCGGCTCGATAGCGGCTTGGGCGATCGGTCACGTCTCTGTCACACATTGTTGGCAAATACTGTGCATGCACTGGCTCCTGAGTATATCTGAACCTGCTCCAGTGTTGGTTAAGTCTGGCCTTGAATGAGCTCACACTCGATGTCGTCACAACACTTTCTGGCAGATTGTTCCAAGAGTTCACAACTCTCACTCCGAAAAAGTTTGACTATGCAGTTTTCTGAACTTGTGGCTTCTTCAACCTTGACCTGTGGTCCCTTGTGGGGCGGGCGTTCGCCAGCTCCAGGTACGTACATTCGACAGAGTAGTGCCCCCTGAGATGTTTATACACTTCGATTAGGTCGCCCCTCGCCCGTCTGTAGTAGTTGCAGGCGTTCTAATATCTCTGGGTAACTGAGGTTACGTAGTGCAGGCACCAGTCTGGTGGCACTCCTTCGGATATTTTCAATCAATTGACAGTCCCTAGCAAACCTCGGGGACTCCGACAGTTCACCAGACGGGGAAGCACTTCACTCGTGAAGATTGTGACGAGTGACAGACCATCCAGATATCTAAACGACCTTCTTAAAAGACCTAATAGTTTCGTTGCCTGATTCACCTCTTCTCACAATGGCCCGGGAACTCGGTATAGTCATGAACTGCACAGGACAGGAAGTGGCGGAGGATTCAGTTAAAAAACTGACAATTGGCGTATAAGAAGTGACTCTCTCTCTGTCACTTCTCACTAACAGACGCACGCAGGCAGTACACTAGTCTTACCGGCATTATATATTCTAAGAGTGAATCCATCCATCATCTGTAACAGTGTTAGTTACTGTGCGAGGTACTGTGTCTGTGCTTGTGTCTCTACATATTCAACGAGGAAACATTTGATAAAGATTAGAGTAAGGACGTCGGTTAGGTTAGGTTAGGTTAGGTTAGGTTAGGTTAGGTTTCCCGCAACATTCATCACACAGAGTAAGACAAATGTTAACCAGGAAAATTACTTCATATTAATACAAACAAACTGCAAAAGAACTGAGAGACCATCACTCATCGGGGCCTGACAGTGAGGAGTACTTTATACCTGTGATAAATAGAAGGTCATGTTTGTAAAATATGTTTCCTAGAATTTATTTAGAAATATATCAACAGTTGAACAAAAACCGTGTGTAAAAAAGAAAAAAAGCACTTAGTGGGATAGAATATAATGTGAATAGTGATAGCAGAACACACCAATTATCAGACTTAACTGTACCTGACATGTTGACAGATACGGCAAGAAATGTTAGTGAAAGATCAATTTTCTTCAGTGGACATCTGCGACGAGTAACAACATTAATGACTAGTTTAGGATTATGGCCCCATCATATTGTCTGTCATAAGTCACAGAACGTTTTTTGTCAATTGGTCTAAAAACAATGAAGAGAAACCATGTGTATAAACCTCTATTTCCTCACAATGAAAAAATCATGTCACGAAAAATAGCAACTTTCCCAAATGTCGTAAATCAGAGAATATATAACAGTTCTAGTGTTTTTAATTATAAGAAACTCAGTTAGAAAACAAAGAAAATATACTGTATAAAACGCTACATTTTCTACCTTAGTGAATAATAATCTACTAACCCCTTGTCTATGGGGTCGGCTCTGAGCTGTATAAAATCCTCTGGTGTTAACTAAACAAAATAACAAAGGTGATGTAAAAAAAGGCACTTACCTGTATGTGAAACTTCAGCTGTGACGATAAACTTTTTCACAGAACTGACTCCATTGCTGTGTACTTTGTCTAGTGAGGGTAACGTGTTTATGTGAGAGATAGTTAAAAAATCTCATGCAAAACTCACAGTATGGATAAGGTTTTAAGCATTAGCCTCCAACAGTAACATTTTACCTGTGAAGTTTGGTGTTTTTTTCACATTATTCATTGCTAATTTAACCTCTTGAGTACAATAGTTTTAACCCCTTAAGAACAATGATTTAACCCCTTGAGAACAATGATTTAACTCCTTGGGAACAATGATTTAACCCTTTGAGAATAATGATTTAACCCCCTTGAGTACAATGATTTAACGCCTTGAGAACAATGATTTAACCCCCTTGAGAACAATGATTTAACCCCTTGAGAACAATGATTTAACCCCCTGAGAATAATGATTTAACCTTGAGAACAATGATTTAACCCCTTGAGAACAATGATTTAACCCCTTGACAACAATGATTTAACCCATTGAGTATGATGATTTAACTTCTTTGACTACAATACCTTAAAGCCACGAATGCGATGACAGCCCCTCAAGTACAATGATTTAACCTCTTGAATACGATGATTTAACCCTTGAGTACGATGGCACAACCCCTTAAATCATCATGCTCAAAGAGTTAATTCATTATACTCGAGGTGTTGTCATTGTATTGAAGGGCTTAAATTATCGTACTCAAGCAGTTTAATCATTGTACTCAAGAGGATAAAGACACTCTCTGAACAAACTTTGTGAAGAAGAAAGAAAGAAGAAGAAGAAACCCACCTTGCTAGACTACGTGATGGTTCTACAATTAACTTCATGATCTATCTTACCTGAGTTACCTAAGCGCGAGCAAGGTGTTCCTCCCAAGGCGTTTCAACTCACACTAAACCTCTTATTGATTCACCGCCTGATACATTACACTCGTATGGCCCATGGTAAGTCACCGCTCGTTCTCACCTACCCCTTCTTGATGTTCACTATACGACTGGCATCTAAGTCATATTACGTACTCAAACAAAAACAAAAAACTATCATCAAATTGTTTTTTTACACTATAATTACGTTAGATAATTGTTATTGTAATAGTCAATAATATTATTTAAGTCGTGTTCTTTGCATGTGTAACAAAAAAATTATCCTTATTTTTTTTTGGGTGTGCGAGATGATACTTTATGATACAACAGATGAAGGGTTTTGGGAACGTATAGATTGTAGACGACGGTGTGTGTGTGTGTGTGTGGGTGTGTGTGGGTGGGCAGTTAATCTGAGAGGATCCTTCGTTTTACCTTTTAAATACACAAAGGAACAATTTGCGAATAAGTAACAAATAATTCACACATGTACAAATTATATTCAGAAGCAACGAAGACAGAAATATATGATATGTAAATTTAGGTGAAACAGATTGACACATTTATCTCTCTTGGAAATGTTTCTCTTAACTTCTGCCAACGACAAGAATCTTAAATGCATTATTAACCTTCCAGACTCAGATATTCTCCAAGATATGGTTCACGATTTGGGGTTAGGTTAGGTTAGGTCAGGTCAGGTCAGGTCAGGTCAGGACAGGTTAGGTCAGGTCAGGTTAGGTTAGGTTAGGTTACAGATAAGTGGTATCTTCAGCTGTCTTCCTGTGCTGGGCGACATTAATTCACGACTTCGTCTCTTGAAGCTCCTTCCTGTGTTATAGTGAAGGTGTGGTCTTTTGTGTACACTGTGTTATAGTGAATATGTGGCCTGTTGTGTGTACTGTGATATAGTGAAGGTGTGGTCTGTTGTGTGTACTGTGTTGAAGTGAAGGTGTGGTCTGTTGTGTGTATTAGTTATAGTGAAGGTGTGGTCTGTTGTATGTACTGTGTTATTGTGAAGGTGTGGTCTGTTGTGTGTACAGTTATAGTGAAGGTGTGGTCTGTTGTGTGTACAGTTATAGTGAAGGTGTGGTCTGTTGTGTGTACTGTTATAGTGAAGGTGTGGTCTGGTGTGTGTACTGTGTTATAGTGAAGATGTGGTCTGTTGTGTGTACTGTTATAATGAAGGTGTGGTCTGTTGTATGTACTGTGTTAAAGTGAAGGTGTGGTCTGTTGTGTGTACAGTTATAGTGAAGGTGTGGTCTGTTGTGTGTACTGTTATAGTGAAGGTGTGGTCTGGTATGGTGTGTCATAGGAGGGAAGATCAGCTAAAACTAATGGCCCATCACTTTTTTGGTAGATTTTAGTGTATATAAACAGAAAATAATTTCAGTTTCAATATTTTGCAACCTTTTGCTAGGTAAATTTTAGCGTGAAATTTATCGAAAATCTAACGTACAGCTGCATTAGTGCATTACAATTAAATAGTGAACATTGCTTTCTGACTTCATTCTTTAACAACCCAACTAACAATACTTTTTTCTGTTTCAGATTCTAATGCATTTATAAGTTGATAATATTTGCGATGGCTGCTTGTGTCAGGACGAGGAACCAAAAATCCAGCCATCTCAGTCACTATCTTGGGTCTGGGAGAGAGCTCCTGAAGTCGGAGTTGCCTACATTGAGAGATGCTTTGAGATACGGTGTTTTAATCAGGCAAATCAGTGAAAAGAACCAAAGAACTTAAACAAACAAAGACATTGCCAGTGATATGACCAAAGCTGTCTTGGCACAGTACACTCTGGCTAACGCTCAGTTCAAGCCTCCAGTCATAACAAGTCAGAAGAAGATTAGTGAGAGACTGCTAGCCAGTTGGGAAAAGGCAAGAGATATCTCTCTTGGGAGAGGAAAACTTGCAGTTAAGGACAGCTTTGCCAAGCAACTGGACCAGTTATTTGACATAATTACTTGCAAGTGCCCAACTGTTCTCTGTCCTGAGTTTGGATGCGATCGTGACTGTAAATCCGAGGCCCACATCTCCTGTATTTGCAAGCGTGAACTGAAGATTCCTGTGATCGAACTGGCATTTGTCAAAGCACAGAGAGAGAAGACAGGCAGTATAGGGGCTCTCATGATTTCTAGCCAAGATATTCCGGAGTCCAAGAGACAGGAGGCTTCCACAGAGAGACAGAAGAGGAGAAGAGTTGCCGAGGAAAAGAGACTTGAGAAGGCCCAGGGTGAGGTAAAAAAGGCCGATGATTGGAGTCAAGCTGATTCAGAGTTTAATGACTTCCCCATGGCTGATCCGAGTGCTGACCAGGAGAATGGTGACTTTGTCCCTAACCCAGAAACTAATGATCCAAACCTTCCAGGCATAAGATTCGAAATAGGAAAGATATCCCGAGCATAGCTCTGGCCAGCATGCGACACCACACTGGTCTCAGAGAAACTGCAGAGATAGCAACAGCTGCCTGGATTTACGGTGGTTTGATGACACCTGATGATGTTCACCTGGTGATAGATCATAACAAAGTAAGGAGAGCTCAGGAGAAACTTGTCAGTAACCTAGAAGAGGAGTTTGATAAGGGGATAAGAGAAAATGGAATCAATTGCTTGTTCTTTGATGGGAGAAGGGATGACACTAAAGTGTTCATGAAAGTTGGAGATTCTGACAAGTTGTTCCCTGCCATGGTGAAGGAGGAACACTACTCCTGCTGCAGTGAACCAGGAGGGAAGTATTTGTGGCATTTCACTCCAGAGAAAGATGACATCAGGAAACCAGCTGAGATAGTGGCAGATAACATTGTGAACTGGCTCAGAGAGAGGAACGTAGACCAGACCCTGCAGGCCATTGGAGGGGACAGCACCAACACGAACACAGGGTGGCAAGGGGGGGGGGGTCATACAGTGGATAGAGCGGAAGATTGGGAGGAAGCTGGTCTGGATTGTTTGTGACCTTCACACCAACGAGTTGCCACTCAGACATCTGATCCAGGAGCTGGATGGCAAGACTCTTTCAAACAACAGATGGTCTGGTCCTCTTGGCAAGATGCTGGACTCTGCCACTGAGTTAGAAATAAATCCGAGCTTTGAAAAAATCACAGTTGGCCCTCCACTCGTTGAGCTTGCACATACTGTCATTGACGACCTGAGTACTGACCAGTACTATGGTTACATGATTTGAAGTGCCATCAAAACTGGGGTCATGCCTGATAGACTTGCTTACCTGCAGATAGGTCCAGTCTCACATTCTAGGTGGCTCACAACGGCTCTCAGGTTCTGCAGAATTTGGGTCGCTCATCATAAACTGAAAGGGAACCAGCTTCACAACCTGAGACTTATTGTCCAATTCATCGTGAGTGTCTACTTGCCAAATTGGTTCAACACCAAGGTCAAGTCATCGTTCTCCGAAGGTCCGAGGCATGTTCTCTTCCAGCTTGAGCTCCTGAGGAGTCAGCCAAGGAAGGTTGTTCAGATTGTGGAGCAGACTGTGAGGAGATCTTCCTGGTATGCTCATCCCGAGGCAGTTCTGCAGAAAATGCTCTGCAGTAAGGATGAGGAGGAGAGAACAGTGGCAGTCAAAAAGATCTTGGATATGAGACTTATGAGAGGATCTGGGCATGACTAATCAGTGAGTGACGATTCCTTCAGGGTCAGGAAGACTCCTGAAGTCAATATAGGTGGCAAGACCCTCACTGATCTCATAGATCTGGATAACATCCAGGCTGGCAGTGAGCCCCCTCTTACCTGCAGCCTCACCAATGTTCAAGTCAGAGCTTTCCTGGACAACCCCATGCATGTCCCTGCCTGGCCATCGCACACCCAGAGTATAGAGCGTTGTGTACAGCAAGTGAGCGAGGCCAGCAGTCACGTGTACAGCCAGGAGAGGAGGGAAGGCTACATCCGAGCTCAGGTGGTCAGCAGGGAGGTGATGAGTAGAAACAGAAGCAAGAAAGACATGTTCTCTATGGTGTGCAGCAACACCGGGTCGTAGTAGTAAAACCGGTTTTTGTATTTGATGATTTTGTTTTCTAAAGGAATATTAAATTTAATAAATGTGTCAAGATCATTCGTTTCACTATTCTGGATCATTTTCATCCTAATAAATTAACCTGATACATTTACTTTACTTTAAATAAGCTATTTAGTGGTGTTGGTAAAAGGGTGGGAATACTGAACTTTCATAAGAATTCAAGTTAAAATTTACCTAGCAAAAAATAAAAACTTTTCAAATCTGAAGATATCACATGATTCTGCACATAGAACTACATCATTAATACCATGGGCCCATTTTTCAAACTCAAAAAAAAAATTCGCCTCTGTATGACACACCCTAGTGGTCTGCCGTGTGTACTGTGTTATAGTGAAGATGTGGTCTGTTGTGTGGACTGTTATAGTGAAGGTGTGGTCTGTTGTGTGTACTGTTATTGTGAAGGTGTGGTCTGTTGTGTGTACTGTTATAGTGAAGGTGTGGTCTGTTGTGTGTACTGTTATAGTGAAGGTGTGGTCTGGTGTGTGTACAGTTATAGTGAAGGTGTGGTCTGGTGTGTGTACTGTGTTATAGTGAAGGTGTGGTCTGGTGTGTGTACTGTGTTACAGTGAAGGTGTGGTCTGTTGTGTGTACTGTTATAGTGAAGGTGTGGTCTGGTGTGTGTACAGTTATAGTGAAGGTGTGGTCTGGTGTGTGTGTACTGTGTTATAGTGAAGGTGTGGTCTGTTGTGTGTACTGTGTTATAGTGAAGGTGTGGTCTGTTGTGTGTACTGTGTTATAGTGAAGGTGTGGTCTGGTGTGTGTACTGTTATAGTGAAGGTGTGGTCTGTTGTGTGTACTGTGTTATAGTGAAGGTGTGGTCTGGTGTGTGTACTGTTATAGTGAAGGTGTGGTCTGTTGTGTGTTTGTTATAGTGAAGGTGTGGTCTGTTGTGTGTACTGTGTTATAGTGAAGGTGTGGTCTGCTGTGTGTACTGTTATAGTGAAGGTGTGGTCTGTTGTGTGCACTGTGTTGTAGTGAAGGTGTGGTCTGGTGTGTGTACTGTGTTATAGTGAAGGTGTGGTCTGTTGTGTGTACTGTGTTATAGTGAAGGTGTGGTCTGTTGTGTGTACTGTGTTAAAGTGAAGGTGTGGTCTGTTGTGTGTACTAGTTATAGTGAAGGTGTGGTCTGTTGTGTGTACTGTTATAGTGAAGGTGTGGTCTGTTGTGTGTACTGTGTTAAAGTGAAGGTGTGGTCTGTTGTGTGTACTGGTCATAGTGAAGGTGTGGTCTGTTGTGTGTACTGTGTTATAGTGAAGGTGTGGTCTGTTGTGTGTACTGTGTTATAGTGAAGGTGTAGTCTGTTGTGTGTACTGTTATAGTGAAGATGTGGTCTGGTGTGTGTACTGTGTTATAGTGAAGGTGTGGTTGTTGTGTGTGCTGGTTATAGTGAATGTGTGGTCTGTTGTGTGTACTGTGTTATAGTGAAGGTGTGGTCCGTTGTGTGTACTGTTATAGTGAAGGTGTGGTCTGTTGTGTGTACTGGTTATAGTGAAGGTGTGGTCTGTTGTGTGTACTGTTATAGTGAAGGTGTGGTCTGTTGTGTGTACTGTGTTATAGTGAAGATGTGGTCTGTTGTGTTTGTTATAGTGAAGGTGTGGTCTGTTGTGTGTACTGTGTTATAGTGAAGGTGTGGTCTGTTGTGTGTACTGTGTTATAGTGAAGGTGTGGTCTGTTGTGTGTACTGTGTTATAGTGAAGGTGTGGTCTGTTGTGTGTACTGTTATAGTGAAGGTGTGGTCTGCTGTGTGCACTGTGTTACAGTGAGGGTGTGGTCTGTTGTGTGTCCTGTTATAGTGAAGGTGTGGTCTGTTGTGTGACTATACTATGCACTGTAGTCCAATATTCACTGTTCACGATATGATACATTGTGTATTTTATGAAGCAGTAGAAGCAAGTCATAATTTTTCTGCCTTCATTTGGACTGTGAAATATTTAGCAATGTCCATCCACACGATTGTACTCCTGACATGCCATTATAAGGGACTGTGTGTCAGTAACAATTCTTTTTACTCTAATACTTATAATCATTGGTAGCATGACGAGAGGAGGCTCGTGGGTATATGTAATGATAGTATCAAGTAATAGGGAAGAAATAACGGTAGATAATGTAGGTAAATAATAGACACAATATACAAATACAAAATTTATTTAAACATTAATATGGAGGTAGGAGAAAGAATATATATGTACCAACAGACGAAATCTGGTACTATGCCCTCAGGCTCATCATACTCACACCACTACTGGGTGGACATACTCAATAACACTCACACCACTACTGGGTGGACAAACTCAATAACACTCACACCATTACTGGGTGGACATACTCAATAACACTCACACCACTACTGGGTGGACATATTCAATAACACATAAACTCTTATAGTCACTTAGCACCATAAAGACCAGGGGCAACTGCCACTACAACACTCAGTCGTCAGGAGTGATACTCAAGCAACCGCCATGGGGTCCTGTCACCATGGGGTACTTTCCGACGAACTCTGAAGATCCCAGTGGATTAACCCCGCCACACAAATAGCCCTACGGAGTTAGACACTCATCCACCAATGATGGGGGCTGGTAGTGGTGTGTGGCTTGGTGATCCGGGGTCACCTCGCAGGCCGAGCGTTAGGGCCAGACGAGCCAGCTATGGGATCATAGGTAGTCTGAAGTGTCTGACGGTCGGGTCTCACGAAGGTAACTGATCCTACTGGACCTCGGACATCTCCCCAGACATAGTGGATACAACATCCACGCTACAGACACGGCCTAGGCTGCGTTAGGGACCTGTATGGGTGAAGGGGCGAGCACTTACTAACAGTGACAACGACATCACATTTCAGGGGACGTTAAAGACGTAAATATGACTTCACTCAGAGCATATCAACTATGATACTGCAACACTTGCACAATCAACTATTAATTGGGTCAACTCACTTAAAGAAGGGCGAATTACAACACAGTGGAATGGCCTACCTGTATGGGTGAAGGGGCGAGCACTTACTAACAGTTGAAATGCCCGCAGCACCCTCACTCAAAATAGGTCAGGGAGTCCACCTACTTCTATTTCGATGAATTAATTTACTGTACACTCTGACGTTGAAACTGAGACTATGAACTCCGTTCATTCCCTACTATTATCCTCACTAACAATGCTCTGACTGAGCTATCAAAAGCAAAATTGAATTGATTACAAAGGGTTGGATGGCAACAGGTCCCAACATACAGCGTCTTGCTACGAAATCCGCAGATTATATTCAGAGTTCCCTTTAGACAAAGACGGCCTATCGATGTCGTCATCAAGGAAACAGAGAAAACGGGGGACGTTTCCACTGGGGGACTCAGAAGGTTTTGTGGACGTTTGAGCGTAATATGAATCCTTAAGGTTTTCAGGTTAGCCGTCATCTCGATCATGACACCATTACGACAGAAGATGTTTTATTAAAATCTCTCGATGTGTTAAGAATTTGTCTAGTTCATGTCACATACTATACTAAGCCATAAATGATTTATCTTTATAACACTAAAACACAATGATAAGTTTGATCTTGACTATGAGACATCAAGACCTGAAAGATGAATTCAAGGTTTGTAAAGTCTTATGTAAAACACTCGTCCAAAAAGTATCTTTACGGTTTTGTGTGAGACAATATGACACAACGGACGAAGGATTTTGACAACCCTACCGAGACAACAGGAGTCACAGTGTTCATTGTGAGATTCATGTAGAGTCTACATGAAGATACTTTTTGGGGTTGAGTGTATCTGAATTTAATGCCTTTTAGGATTAACCGTTGCATTAAACCTTAATACTCAATGGATTATCTCACAAAAACAGAGAAACTATTTTGTTATTGTGATTATATGGAACTTAAAGTACTGTATATCTTCCTCTACCTCAACATACAGTATATAAGCTTCACGTAGGTTAGGTTAGGTTACATTATGTTATCTATGTATACTGTATAACGTCTATGTATACATTTGCTTCTACGACACAATAATTCCAGAAATAGATTAAAATGATCACTGAGGCGACATTCCCTCAAACACTCGCGACGAATACTTATATAATCCACACACGTATCTTCCTCACATCAATGCACTTAAATAAATAACAAGACTCGGTGACACAGAACACGACTGTTAAGAGCAAAGTTATATTTTTATTTCATTAAATTAGATAGTCCTCGTGTACTTAGGTTAATTTTACTGTATTGAAAAACTCGACGCAGGACACACACTACCATACTCGACGCAAGACACACACTGCCATACTTGACGCAAGACACACACTACCATACTCGACGCAAGACACACACTGCCATACTCGACGCAAGACAGGCACTATCATACTCGACGCAAGACACACACTACCATACTCGACGCAAGACACACACTACCATACTCGACGCAAGACACACACTACCATACTCGACGCAAGACACACACTACCATACTCGACGCAAGACACACACTACCATACTCGACGCAAGACACGCACTACCATCTTCTGTTTACTTTTAACAATATCATCACACGGAATATTAACTCACACACAAAAGAGAATAACTCTACGAAATCTGGAACACATTATATCAGCAAGTTCTTTTGTACAGTTTATTAATAAAGTTATGACTATGACTATCACTCTCGTACATACATTTATATTTTTAACTAATTACAATGATAAAACAATCTGATACCATAACACATCACAAAATGTTATCACAATTAGGAGGTAATGGTTGAGGATTATGTAATTTTAAAGATGTGTTGCATAGTTCTCCTCAAATAGCCATATAGATATACCTACACGGCACCTCTCTTTCCGCAGGCGTTCATGACGATCTGTAACACTGCGCTGTACATCCCGTGTGGTGTGCTGAGAATGTTCTGGCCATTTGCAGTTCGATGAAAAACTAACCCAACCCAACCCAACCCAACCTAACTCAACCTAACCCAACCCAACCCAACCTAACCCAACCTAATCTTGTATTCCGAGGGGTAATCTCAGCACGCTTCAAGCCTTAATAATGTCATCATTGAACTGCACATATCCAGACCATTTTCAGTATGATACACTCTCACCGCACCACCCTCCTCTGTTGGTCATTCTCGTGGTCCGGTTGACACTACTAACTCTCCTCACTCCCCGCTGCCCCCCGAGGGACACTGTAGTAACATGCCACCTCCTCGTTTGTCTCAGTTACGTTGGTTTCAAACAGGAGGACGTGCAGTACATCACCCGGGTCATGAAAGGTGGTGAAACTCTCATAACAGTTATTCATTTAATCCTACTGCTGCTGGCTGGCTGGCTGGCTGAGTGGCTGGGTGGCTGGCTGGCTGACTGGCTGCTCACATTGCTCTGTCCAAATATCATAACACTAATGCCATACCTGACTAATCTCCAGTGTACAGCAGGACATGGTGGTGTATATGACGTAATAACTCCAGTGTACAGCAGGACGAGGCCATAACATAAACTCCACTTATCACGGAGACCAATATAAGACTTGACTGATCACACCTGTCACATGACCTACAGCGGCGACACTCTCAGTTGCATCTCACACTCCCAGTAATGTCCACCGTGCTACTGTCTTGTTATCTCCTATGTTTAACTATCATTCTCTCTTAAATTTATCTCACAATCTACATCTACCACTAAACGGACACCTTTACCCTGAAGAGTTTCTCCGTGTGTCTTAAACAAGCTATTTACCTCGACTTACCCTCCACCACCGTCTAGAGAGCACCGTGGATCAGTGTCAGCTGGTGTGGTTGTGACCCCAAACTTTTATACCTCTCTTAGTTCCTCTAATGTTTGAATCCTTTGTCTATCCCAGCTTAGTTTACTGTCGTACATATGTCTTTATCACCATTTTCATGATGTCTTTCTTCTATGCATTCGTTTCTTTATTTCTCTTTCCCATTCCTCTTCCTCAGGTGCTGTTTCTTCTTTCTATATTAAACTAATCCCAACGTCTCTGTCCCGCAGGTAACTCGCTCTCCATCACCTACATCAATCTTTACCTAATGTTCCCCAATAATGTCTTGGTCTATCTGCCGCCATTATATATGAAGTATTTCTCACATTTTGTATTTGATTGTCTTATCTCCCGCTTTAAAGTTCTGTACACCGATAAATCTGCGTCATTCTGTTCCTTTATTGATTACTGTTTCTTGGGAATATCTTGAAATTATGTAGCAAATGCTACAACACAAACCTTCTTTAAGTCTGTTTATCCCCACCTCCTGTTACCTGGTACAACCTCCCTCCCGCCCAAGCAACAAGATCTTACATTTTTACGTAAGACCTTGTGGTTCTAGCCCGGCCTTTATCAGTCTATCTCCTCTCGGTAACTGCCAACACTAATAGGTCCTCCCTGGCCCTCACTGTTCTATTTTGCATGTTGCCAACCTTATCTTGCGCGGATCATCCTCCTTTGGGAAGACACTAGTGTTCTCAGCTCCATTGCTTGGCTCCCCAGACGGCCACCGACGCTCCATCTCACTCTCATCCCTCTTAATTATCCTTCCTGGCCGTCCTAACCCACCCGCTCGCTCCTGACACACTCCCTGGAGCCTCCGTGTCTCTGTCTGTCTCTCACTCAGAATCTCCCCTTCCTGGGGTGTGGGTCATGGTGTCTGTGTGTCAACACCTTCATGTCCACGCCGCAGCTAGTGTTTGACAAATCATCACAAATCACTTTTATGTTGATTAAAATTCAGCACACGCACACACACTATATATATATATATATATATATATATATAATATATATATATATATATATATATATATATTATATATATATATATATATAGTGTGTGTGTATGTATGCATGTATCCACAATCAAACGTTAGCACAGGCAGTCTAGATATCCAGAAAGTGTACTACCAAAACATTCCAACTTGGCTGAAATTCCCCACAGAATAATTCCGGAAGCAGTGTTGGGAGCGAGAGTGCTTTTACAGTCTATTTTGAAACAACATCGCATGCATTTAAATCCACAATTAATGGTAAACATAGTGGGAACAGAAGCCAATGAGGAGGAGAGTCGCACCACCGCTCCCACCTGCGTCCAGCACCGTTCTTGTGTAATTACTAATGTAAACATGTTAATTCTTTCATTGACTTAGATGAAACAATAGCGGCATCTGAGGCTATTGACTATGAAAGGGCTGGACGACTGACACACGAGATCCAGTGCACATTTTATTGAAATCTACAACAACTAACTGACTGTAATAAACAACTAAACGAAAGATATGAAGCAGAAACAAAACAATAATTTATATGGATGAAAAAGTAAGTTAATTGATCTTAAACGTGAGGTAGTTAAGAGTACTACTGTCTCAAGGTATCGTAATATAATCCTGATAAAACTTTACTTTGTTAGTATCGAAATCAACAAACGTCGATGGTGTTGTTGTCTCGGGATACCGACAAATGGAGTCCAAAAATGATCTTATTTATCATTACACTAATACTGAAGCAACACTGGTCTATCTTCCTTATACTGACACTAATACTGAAGGTATTTTAGGTCACCTTCCTCATAATAAGTCATGTTAGCTTTTACTTTCATTTTCACGTTCATTGTCCCTGTGAGTGAGTGAGTGACTAAGTATGAAATTCTCACTTTCTGGTAAACTATTAAATTTCTTCTGGGAAGTTTGTCATAAATCCTGGAATATCTCAAGACAACTTGTGTATCGACGTTTCTCTGGTTGTGATGCAAAGATGTAATAACCCGTTAAATGTTTAGACAGAATCGCGCACAAACATTGCAGTTTTACAGTAGAGACCCAACTGACAGGAAAGATTACACGCACACAAGATCAAAAGCGACAGTGAGTGAAATGTACCATCAGACAAGAGTGTAGGCGGCGGGAACTACACTACGAGAAATTGTGATCACTGGCGGACAAAAGTGTGGAATGAAAAGCAAAATTGAGCAGTCTAGATTGAAAATAAAAGTGTGGAGAGATATATTCATAAATGAAAGTGAGAGCATATATATATATATATATATATATATATATATATATATATATATATATATGCTCACTTCATTATATATATATATATATATATATATATATATATATATGCTCTCACTTTCATATATATATATATATATATATATATATATATATATATATATATATATATATATATATATATATATATATATATAAACGCCTTGGTTAAGGACGTTCAGGTGGCGGGCAAGTCGAAGGGAATGATTAAAACTCGCCTCTTGACGCATTCAGTATTTATTGATGTGATCAAAACCTGCAGAGAACAAGGCGTTCATTAGTATTACATGGTGATCTATCTGATACATAATTAGTTAGTCTCAGACGATTTCATCTTCATTACAATTGATTATTAAGCATAGTGACATGATACAAAGTTCATAACTCTATTAATCTTAGTTACATTTCATCCCGCATTGTTGTATTTCTCCAGATAAGGCAGAAACGAGTGGGCATAATTAGTCAACAATATTTCAGTAATGAGGGGTATGTCATCACTTTGGCTGTACTTACAAGTGCGGGTCAATGCGAACCAGTATGGTGTTTCAAGGGACAATAGTACTGTGCAAATTGTTCCAGCACAAAACAGGGCCAGGAGTGGGAGTCGGTGTTTACCACAGAGGGCTGGTGGCTGCATGGTCCTCACAGCAGTGACTGCATGGTCATCACAGCATCACTTGAGAAGGCGATCTGCCTCATGGAGTCCAGGAGGCCACGCCACACTTTAAACCATACACTCAGCAGAGTCAGAGCATCTTGTTTGTGCAGGTAGCGTGGGGGGGGGGGGGGGGAGGGCGGCCCACGTGGTCCCAGGCTGATAGATTGAATGTTTGTTTGGGTAAGGCAACGCCAGCACAGGAGTTGAAGCCAGCGGCGATAATATATATATATATATATATATATATATATATATATATATACATAAAATCAACGACCTCACCAGCCAGGACTCGAACCCTCGACCTACTGGGTGGGACTAGGGAAAGCTACCGACCAACCCACAAGGACACTAAAAGCAGTCCTAGACTCTGTTATATTTCACACAAAGCCTGTTCATCGAGCTGATGGCGCCGTGAACCTCATTGGGAACTGCCCGTGCCGCGTATGTGGTGTCAGTAGCATTTTACCGAATCCAGCTGGTATGAAACACCACATACGCGACACGGGCAGTTCCCAATGAGGTTCACGGCGCCATCAGCTCGATGAACAGGCTTTGTGTGAAATATAACAGAGTCTAGGGCTGCATATAACACCATCCTTCATAACTTCATATAACACCATCCATCATCGCTACATATAGCACCACCATCACATCCATCACTACCACCACCATCATCATTACCACCACCATCATTACCACTACTATCAACCAGTTTCTACCACCACCACTATCACCACAAACATGCCGCTATCACCATCACCACCACTACCACTGTCACTACCACCGTCACCACCAGCACTACATATAACACCATCCATCATCACTACATATAACATGTTGTTTGATTCTGAGCTGCAGTGTTTTTCCTGTCTGTCCTACATAATTACAATTACATTTGCTACATGGAATACAATAAACACTTCCATTTACATTCAAACTTAGGCTATTCCTTATTAACATAGTGGTTTTCAAGTATGACTCAACCATTACCAATATGTAAATAAGGAATAGCCCAAGTTTGAATGTAAATGGAAGTGTTTATTGTATTCCATGTAGCAAATGTAATTGTAATTATGTAGGACAGACAGGAAAAACACTGCAGCTCAGAATCAAACAACACAAGTATAATATCAGAACAGCAACTGAAAGCAGTGCCTTGTTCGTTCATGTTAGGAATAATAATCACCCCATTGCTTGGGAAAAAAGCTTAGAAGTATTTAAATCATCTTGTGTCACAGAAAGACTTCTGGTTGAAGCTAGTTTGATTAAGGAATTAAAATCAATAAACCTTAGTGATGGTCAGTTCAAAACTGATAATATGTTACATAAATTTATTTGTCAGTGGCCCAAGGTTAAAAATGTTTTGAAAACCTTTGATCTAGATGTATGATAGTTATTTTGTGGGTCCCTTATTTTTGACCTGACCTGAATAGTCACGTCACCCCCCTTCTCTTAAGCTCCTCTACGTGTGTGTTGGTGTGAGGATTAGTGGATGACATCATTATGACCTGACCTCATGTTTTTAAGGTCACCCTGTATATTTAAGCCTCTCTCTGTCCATGTAATCCAGTTGCCTCTGAAGATGTCTTGAATAAAGACGAAAGCTAAGAAGAACATAAGAACATAAGAAAATGAGGAGTCTGCAATAGGTCGGTTGGCCTGTGCATGGCAGCTCCTGTCGAGAGTTACTACCACTCTCTATCATCCATGACTCTATCTAGCCTCCTTTTGAAACTTTCCAGAGTTCCCGCACTTACTACAAAGTTGCTAAGCTTGTTCCACTCGTCCACCACCATATTTGTGAACCAGTTTCTTCCTATCTCCCTCCTAAACCTAAACTTATCCAACTTGAATCCGTTGCTCCGAGTCCTATCCTGTTCGGATATTATAAGAACTTTATCTATATCCCCTTTATTGATTCCTTTCACCCACTTAAATACTTCTATCATATCTCCCCGCACTCTTCGTCTTTCTAGGGAATGCAAGTTAAGTTTCTTTAACCTATCCTGATATGGAAGGTTTCTAAGTCCCTGAATCATTTTTGTCATTCTTCGCTGCACCGACTCTCGTGAATTTATATCCATTCTATAATAGGGGCACCAGAACTGAACCGCATAATCGAGGTGCGGCCTGACTAGCGCAAGATATAGTTGCAATAAGACCTCTGCACTCTTGTTACTTACACTTCTAGATATAAAACCTAATACTCTGTTTGCATTATTTCGAACAATAACGCACTGTTTTCTAGGCCGTAGGTCCGGGCTTACAAGTACCCCTAGGTCTCTTTCACAAGTCGACTTCTCTAGGTTGATGTTGTTCAGGCTGTATACATTATAAGTATTTGTTCTTCCAATATTAAGTACGCTGCACTTGCTGGTGTTGAATTTCATTTGCCATTTTTCAGCAGCTACGTTCCAAACAAGAGTGTAAGACATCTCTCAAGAAAGGGAGAAAATGGTTATGTTATTAGAGATTGGGGTCAGGTCCATAGCAAAAAGAATCTGTGGTAAGAAAAATGAAGAAAAAATTGACTAGAACTGAATTCCTTATCAAGGCACCAGAGTGGCTCCTCCGTCGAGAGATGAGAATTTTTCCACCATTTGCTATTAATATTTTTGAATGTCGAGACACTGAATCATTTTACTTCTTCTTCAGGGCTGATAAATATAAAGTATTTGTTAATACCAAACACAGTACAGTGTTTATCTTTAACTGTGACTTCATGACATCAGAATACTTCTTTTTCAAATTTGATAAGTTATACAAACTTTATTGAATATTAAATGAAAAAAAGAGTCAATACTTATGAAGATTCAATTATCATGTGATGTATTGTCAGGACTCACTACGGAGACTCGTGGAACTACACAACATTAAATGGTGTACAGTCGCCTGCACTCACTGTATACCTGGTATAGTAGATGGAGCATTTTGTGAGATGTGGCAACTCTGTCTGGCTACTATTGTGAGGCGCCTTGGGATCATTCCGGGAGTTTTAATACGATGTCATTAAACACAGTTAGCACATCTCACAAAACGCGGCAGCCACTGTACCCATTATAAGTGCAGGCGACTGAACCTGTCACCACCAAGACTATCCACCTTTTACCCCCTGATGGTACATGACAACCTAGGGGAAGTACACCCACGCCCTCCATCACTCCCTTCGTCTCGAGAACTACCGACATTGGAGACGCATTTATTCGTCCAAGCTTTTCAGTGACGAGGAACCGTTCAAGGGGGCCAGTCAACCTCGTAATCCAACTTGATTAGATTGTCCAGCCCAGAAAATTGGCTGGGAAGGTCTTTCTTATTCTCTAAATGGCTGGAGGAGCAACAGGGGTCCGAGCTGCTCCACGGGAACACTTGCTGACAGTTGTCTACACAGAGAGACCCAAGCACAGACCAGAGAGACTCAAGAACACACCAGAGAGACTCAAGAACACACCAGAGAGACTCAAGAACACACCAGAGAAACCCAAGAACACACCAGAGAGACTCAAGAACACACCAGAGAGACTCAAGAACACACCAGAGAGACTCAAGAACACACCAGAGAGACTCAAGAACACACCAGAGAGACTCAAGAACACACCAGAGAGACTCAAGAACACACCAGAGAAACCCAAGAACACACCAGAGAGACTCAAGAACACACCAGAGAGACTCAAGAACACACCAGAGAAACCCAAGAACACACCAGAGAGACTCAAGAACACACCAGAGAAACCCAAGAACACACCAGAGAGACTCAAGAACACACCAGAGAGACTCAAGAGCACACCAGAGACTCAAGAACACACCAGAGAGACCCAAGCACACACCAGAGAGACTCAAGAACACACCAGAGAGACTCAAGAACACACCAGAGAGACTCAAGAACACACCAGAGAAACCCAAGAACACACCAGAGAGACTCAAGAACACACCAGAGAGACTCAAGAGCACACCAGAGACTCAAGAACACACCAGAGAGACTCAAGAACACACCAGAGAGACTCAAAAGCACACCAGAGACTCAAGAACACACCAGAGAGACCCAAGCACACACCAGAGAGACTCAAGAACACACCAGAGAGACTCAAGAACACACCAGAGAGACTCAAGAGCACACCAGAGAGACCCAAGCACACACCAGAGAGACTCAAGAACACACCAGAGAGACTCAAGAACACACCAGAGAGACTCAAGAGCACACCAGAGAGACCCAAGCACACACCAGAGAGACTCAAGAACACACCAGAGAGACTCAAGAACACACCAGAGAGACTCAAGAACACACCAGAGAGACCAAAGAACATACCAGAGAGACTCAAGAACACACCAGAGAGACTCAAGAACACACCAGAGAGACTCAAGCACACACCAGAGAGACTCAAGAACACACCAAAGAGACTCAAGAACACACCAGAGAGACTCAAGTACACACCAGAGAGACTCAAGAACACACCAGAGAGACTCAAGAACACACCAGAGAGTGGAGGTAGACACTGAAGGTGGAGGTAGACACTGAAGGTGGAGGTAGACACTGAAGGTGGAGGTAGACACTAAAGGTGGAGGTAGACACTGAAGGTGGAGGTAGACACTGAAGGTGGAGGTAGACACTGAAGGTGGAGGTAGACACTGAAGGTGGAGGTAGACACTAAAGGTGGAGGTAGACACAGAAGGTGGAGGTAGACACTGAAGGTGGAGGTAGACACTGAAGGTGGAGGTTGACACTGAAGGTGGAGGTAGACACTGAAGGTGGAGGTAGACACTGAAGGTGGAGGTAGACACAGAAGGTGGAGGTAGACACTGAACGTGGAGGTAGACACTGAAGGTGGAGCTAGACACTGAAGGTGGAGGTAGACACTGAAGGTGGAGGTAGACACTGAAGGTGGAGGTTGACACTGAAGGTGGAGGTAGACACAGGGGGTGGAGGTAGACACTGAAGGTGGAGGTAGACACAGAAGGTGGAGGTAGACACTAAAGGTGGAGGTAGACACTGAAGGTGGAGGTAGACACTGAAGGTGGAGGTAGACACTGAAGGTGGAGGTAGACACTGAAGGTGAAGGTAGGCACAGATGGTGGAGGTAGACACTGAAGGTGGAGGTAGACACTGAAGGTGGAGGTAGACACTGAAGGTGGAGGTAGACACTAAAGGTGGAGGTAGACACTAAAGGTGGAGGTAGACACTGAAGGTGGAGGTAGACACTGAAGGTGGAGCTGGACACTAAAGGTGGAGGTAGACACTAAAGGTGGAGGTAGACACTGAAGGTGGAGGTAGACACTGAAGGTGGAGGTAGACACTGAAGGTGGAGGTAGACACTGAAGGTGGAGGTAGACACTGAAGGTGGAGGTAGACACAGGGGGTGGAGGTAGACACTGAAGGTGGAGGTAGACACTGAAGGTGGAGGTAGACACTGAAGGTGGAGGTAGACACTGAAGGTGGAGGTAGACACAGAAGGTGGAGGTAGACACTGAAGGTGGAGGTAGACACTGAAGGTGGAGGTAGACACAGAAGGTGGAGGTAGACACTGAAGGTGGAGGTAGACACTGAAGGTGGAGGTAGACACTGAGGGTGGGGGTAGACACTGAAGGTGGAGGTAGACACTGAAGGTGGGGGTAGACACTGAAGGTGGAGGTAGACACTGAAGGTGGAGCTAGACACTAAAGGTGGAGGTAGACACAGGGGGTGGAGGTAGACACTGAATGTGGAGGTAGACACTGAAGGTGGAGGTAGACACTGAAGGTGGAGGTAGACACTGAAGGTGGAGGTTGACACTGAAGGTGGAGGTAGACACTGAAGGTGGAGGTTGACACTGAAGGTGGAGGTAGACACTAAAGGTGGAGGTTGACACTGAAGGTGGAGGTAGACACTGAAGGTGGAGGTAGACACTGAAGGTGGAGGTAGACACAGGGGTTGGAGGTAGACACTGAAGGTGGAGGTAGACACTGAAGGTGGAGGTAGACACTGAAGGTGGAGGTAGACACAGAAGGTGGAGGTAGACACAGAAGGTGGAGGTAGACACTGAAGGTGGAGGTAGACACTGAAGGTGGGGGTAGACACTGAAGGTGGAGGTAGACACTGAAGGTGGAGGTAGACACAGAAGGTGGAGGTAGACACAGAAGGTGGAGGTAGACACTGAAGGTGGAGGTAGACACTGAAGGTGGGGGTAGACACAGAAGGTGGGGGTAGACACTAAAGGTGGAGGTAGACACTGAAGGTGGGGGTAGGCACAGAAGGTGGAGGTAGACACTGAAGGTGGAGGTAGACACTGAAGGTGGGGGTAGACACTGAAGGTGGGGGTAGACACTGAAGGTGGATAGACACTGAAGGAGGAGGTAGGCACAGAGGGTGGAGGTAGACACTGAAGGTGGAGGTAGACACTGAAGGTGGAGGTAGACACTGAAGGGGGAGGTAGACACTGAAGGTGGAGGTAGACACTGAAGGTGGGGGTAGACACTGAAGGTGGAGGTAGACACTGAAGGTGGAGGTAGACACTGAAGGTGGGGGTAGGCACAGAAGGTGGAGGTAGACACTGAAGGTGGAGGTAGACACTGAAGGTGGGGGTAGACACTGAAGGTGGGGGTAGACACTGAAGGTGGATAGACACTAAAGGAGGAGGTAGGCACAGAGGGTGGAGGTAGACACTGAAGGTGGAGGTAGACACTGAAGGTGGAGGTAGACACTGAAGGTGGGGGTAGACACTGAAGGTGGAGGTAGACACTGAAGGTGGAGGTAGACACTGAAGGTGGAGGTAGACACTGAAGGTGGGGGTAGGCACAGGGGGTGGAGGTAGACACTGAAGGTGGAGGTAGACACTGAAGGTGGAGGTAGACACTGAAGGTGGGGGTAGACACTGAAGGTGGAGGTAGACACTGAAGGTGGGGGTAGACACTGAAAGTGGAGGTAGACACTGAAGGTGGGGGTAGACACTGAAGGTAGGGGTAGACACTGAAGGTGGAGGTAGACACAGAAGGTGGAGGTAGACACTGAAGGTGGAGGTAGACACTGAAGGTGGAGGTAGACACTGAAGGTGGGGGTAGACACTGAAGGAGGAGGTAGTCAATGAAGGTGGAGGTAGGCACAGGGGGTGGAGGTAGACATTTGAACGTGGAGGTAGACACTGAAGGTGGAGGTAGACACTGAAGGTGGAGGTAGACACTGAAGGTGGAGGTAGACACTGAAGGTGGAGGTAGACACTGAAGGTGGAGGTAGACACAGGGGGTGGAGGTAGACACTGAAGGTGGAGGTAGACACAGAAGGTGGAGGTAGACACTGAAGGTGGAGGTAGACACTGAAGGTGGAGGTAGACACTGAAGGTGGAGGTAGACACTGAAGGTGGAGGTAGACACTGAAGGTGGAGGTAGACACTAAAGGTGGAGGTAGACACTGAAGGTGGAGGTAGACACTGAAGGTGGAGGTAGACACGGAACGTGGAGGTAGACACTGAAGGTGGAGGTAGACACTGAAGGTGGAGGTAGACACTGAAGGTGGAGGTAGACACTGAAGGTGGAGGTAGACACTGAAGGTGGAGGTAGACACTGAAGGTGGAGGTAGACACTGAAGGTGGAGGTAGACACTGAAGGTGGAGGTAGACACAGAAGGTGGAGGTAGACACTGAAGGTGGAGGTAGACACTGAAGGTGGAGGTAGACACTGAAGGTGGGGGTAGACACTGAAGGTGGAGGTAGACACTGAAGGTGGGGGTAGACACTGAAGGTGGAGGTAGACACTGAAGGTGGAGCTAGACACTAAAGGTGGAGGTAGACACAGGGGGTGGAGGTAGACACTGAAGGTGGAGGTAGACACTGAAGGTGGAGGTAGACACTGAAGTTGGAGGTAGACACTGAAGGTGGAGGTTGACACTGAAGGTGGAGGTAGACACTGAAGGTGGAGGTTGACACTGAAGGTGGAGGTAGACACTAAAGGTGGAGGTTGACACTGAAGGTGGAGGTAGACACTGAAGGTGGAGGTAGACACTGAAGGTGGAGGTAGACACTGAAGGTGGAGGTAGACACAGGGGTTGGAGGTAGACACTGAAGGTGGAGGTAGACACTGAAGGTGGAGGTAGACACTGAAGGTGGAGGTAGACACAGAAGGTGGAGGTAGACACAGAAGGTGGAGGTAGACACTGAAGGTGGAGGTAGACACTGAAGGTGGGGTAGACACTGAAGGTGGAGGTAGACACTGAAGGTGGAGGTAGACACAGAAGGTGGAGGTAGACACTGAAGGTGGAGGTAGACACTGAAGGTGGGGGTAGACACAGAAGGTGGGGGTAGACACTAAAGGTGGAGGTAGACACTGAAGGTGGGGGTAGGCACAGAAGGTGGAGGTAGACACTGAAGGTGGAGGTAGACACTGAAGGTGGGGGTAGACACTGAAGGTGGGGGTAGACACTGAAGGTGGATAGACACTGAAGGAGGAGGTAGGCACAGAGGGTGGAGGTAGACACTGAAGGTGGAGGTAGACACTGAAGGTGGAGGTAGACACTGAAGGTGGAGGTAGACACTGAAGGTGGAGGTAGACACTGAAGGTGGGGGTAGGCACTGAAGGTGGAGGTAGACACTGAAGGTGGAGGTAGACACTGAAGGTGGGGGTAGACACTGAAGGTGGGGGTAGACACTGATGGTGGATAGACACTGAAGGAGGAGGTAGGCACAGAGGGTGCAGGTAGACACTGAAGGTGGAGGTAGACACTGAAGGTGGAGGTAGACACTGAAGGTGGGGGTAGACACTGAAGGTGGAGGTAGACACTGAAGGTGGGGGTAGACACTGAAGGTGGAGGTAGACACTGAAGGTGGGGGTAGGCACAGGGGGTGGAGGTAGACACTGAAGGTGGAGGTAGACACTGAAGGTGGAGGTAGACACTGAAGGTGGAGGTAGACACTGAAGGTGGGGGTAGACACTGAAGGTGGAGGTAGACACTGAAGGTGGGGGTAGACACTGAAAGTGGAGGTAGACACTGAAGGTGGGGGTAGACACTGAAGGTGGGGGTAGACACTGAAGGTGGAGGTAGACACAGAAGGTGGAGGTAGACACTGAAGGTGGAGGTAGACACTGAAGGTGGAGGTAGACACTGAAGGTGGGGGTAGACACTGAAGGAGGAGGTAGTCAATGAAGGTGGAGGTAGGCACAGGGGGTGGAGGTAGACACTGAAGGTGGAGGTAGACACTGAAGGTGGAGGTAGACACAGGGGCTGCAGGTAGACACTGAAGGTGGAGGTAGACACTGAAGGTGGAGGTAGGCACAGGGGGTGGAGGTAGACACTGAAGGTGGAGATAGACACTGAAGGTGGAGGTAGACACTGAAGGTGGAGGTAGGCACAGGGGGTGGAAGTAGACACTTAAGGTGGAGGTAGACACTGAAGGTGGAGGTAGACACAGGGGGTGGAGGTAGACACAGAAGGTGGAGGTAGACACTGAAGGTGGAGGTAGACACTGAAGGTGGAGCTAGACACTGAAGGTGGAGGTAGACACTGAGGGTGGAGGTAGACAATGTAGGTGGAGGTAGACACTGAAGGTGGAGGTAGACACTGAGGGTGGAGGTGTTGATTTTTGATTTTGACGCTTGCAGCGGCTACTTTACTGTGCACCCCACACTCATCCTGTGAGCGGTAGCGCAAAAGAATTACAGAGTAGAGTTTACAAAGGGTCATAATAATTAACCCCAGGTGTCAGGAAATTATGGCACTGAATGTTACACAGTATTTCAATTACATTATTTGTTTAGTTCTATACATAAAGGGTAACTTATTCACAAATGCGTGAGTACAGGCGTGTGAGGCAGTATGTCTGGCCTCACACTTTGTTATTCACATTTACGTGGGAGGTATTCAAGCACATTGCGTATTTGGTTCTGTACATGAGAATTGATATAGTTACTAAGTGCAAAAAAGTGGATACAATCTTAATATGTCGGCTACCTTGCCACTAGAGATGAAGTGTTGTGCCATTTCACACACAGTGTGCTTGGACCTGTCCCTAAAAGGTTCTATCTTCACACAGTCGAGGACGTAGTGTTCAAGTGTGTGGCCATATGTATGGCCACACACTTTATATTTAGTCTTGTTTACATCTGCTTGAGGAACATACTGCCAAAGGTACTTATATCCTAACCTTAATCTAGCGGTTACAACATCTTGTAATCTAGTGATCTTGTTACTTGCTCCATATACATGTTTCATTTGATACATCTCATCATGGTAACCTATGGATCGACTAGTGCCTGTTTGCACTTGTCTACTAGCGTCAAACTCATCAATAAGTTCTTTCCTAATTACAGTTTTAAGGGTTCTTTTTGACAGACCCAAATTGTATTCAACGGTGTCTTTGTTAGACGCGAGTTTGGCGAGGGCATCAACTCTGTCATGTTTTATGAGGCCTATGTGAGAGGGGATCCACAACATTTTGACCCTGACACCCCGGTCAACAAGGCACGCATAATTGTGTCTGGCTTCAGAGACAAGAGCGTGACAACCTGAGTCGAGGGTACCAAGGGCAAGTAGTGAGGATAGAGAGTCAGTGATGATGAGACTGTCAGTAACAGTGGTTTCAATGAATTTAATAGCTGTGAATATGGCAACTAATTCAGTTTGTAGAGTGGATGCCCAGTTGTTAATTCTAACTCCTTTCTCAATTATATTACCGTCAGGTTGAGTCACAACAATTGCACTTCCAGCCCTCCCACAGGCGGTGTTTAGAGATCCATCAGTGTAGATGGTCTGTGTGATATTATCATCAGTCTGTAGAGTGTGTATGTGTTCAAGAGCTCTCAATTTGGCAGTGTGTTGAAGATAAATGCTTTGTATAATTAATTTTTTAGGCGGATACGTCGGTATTGTGATATCGAAGGGAACTGTCCGCCAGGGTGGCAGGAAGCGCTGTTGTGTCTCAACTTTGTACAGGTGGTCTAGTCCAAACATCTTCATATGTGTAGCTGTAGTTTGGATCCATTTAGACTCAGTAGTCCCATGGTTCATACATTCTAGCAATTTTAAGGAAACAATGTTATCAGGATCACCACGCAGAAGCCTCAGGGCTATCATGAGGTTGACTTCAATTATTCTATCTTTAACACTGGGTATACCTAGTTCTTTCCTCATATTAAGTACTTTAGTGCTCATGGGACATCCTAGGATAATTCTGAGGGCTTTATTTTGCATTTTCTCGAGCTTGTCAACGCCTTTCCCGTCACGAATGACCAGGGCTGGTGCGTGGTAATCTATCAGAGATCTTATATAGCCTAGGTACATTGTTTTAACAATTCTAATATTAGCACCATAGTGCGGGCTGTACCCCGCTACACTTCTAAGAGGTCTCAGTCTGTCAGTACATTGGAGGGTTAGCTGTTGTATGGCAGGTAGGGTACAAGGGACGGAAACACCAAGATATTTAAAAGAAGAAACATAGTCAATAGTGTTGTTACCTATCTTGAACTTGGCGGGGCCGCGTTTGCGGTTACCAGCTTGTTTGTTGAATACCTTAGTTTTCTCAGTGGAGATAATAAGACCGAGGTGTTCACAGGCTGCGTATACATGGTTCAGGGTGGTTTGCATTTCACGATGAGTTTTAGTATGTATAAGAATATCATCAGCATAGCTGATTGAGATATTGCTGGGGTTGTCTGGTATTAAATTTAATAATGCATTAATAAGAACATTGAACAAAGTAGGGCTAAGTACTCCACCTTGAGGGGTACCAAGTTGCATATCTTTAACTTCACTTTTGTAACCCTGAAACAGTGCAGCAGCCCTTCTGTTGGTTAGGTAACCACTTATCCAGTGCAGCAGCTTACCTCCTATATCCATTTTGGCTAGTTCGTACAATATCAGTTGCCTATTGGCAATATCAAATGCAGCTTTTAGGTCAAGAAATGTGGTGTATCTGTGCCTTTCATCACCATGCACAGTTAGGAATGTGGTGATGCAATTATGTACACCTTTACCATGGGTGAAGCCATTTATGTTAGGAGACATGTGTTCTCTGATTCTATATAAGAGTCTGCCAAGAACCATCCTCTCAAAGGTTTTACACAGGCAGCTGGTTAGTGATATGGGACGAAAGGCATCAGGCTGTCCTGGTTTCGGTATTGGTACAACAATACTGCTGGTCCATGATGTGGGTAGTTGGCCCTCGGCATGACTCATATTGTACAATACCAACAATGGATTGCCTGGCACGCGCCTTAGTAGTCCAATGATGTTGTAGGTGACTCCGTCCTCTCCAGGGGAAGTAGACCTACCCCTGGCGAGGGCGGCGTCAAGCTCCCACTCAGTATATGGAACATCACACTCATCGTGCTGTTTGCCCAGCATAAAGCTAATAAGATTACTTCTCTCTACAGACTTCGCATCAAGGAGTCCCCGAGTCCTAGCTGGTAACATGTCATAGCTCGACACATGAGCCCACTTTGTTATTAGCTCATTCGACTTTTGCAGAGGGTTTGGATGGGAGACGTGTCTTCTGTGTTTACCTCTGATTATGTTTATGTCTTTCCAGGCTTTGCTGAGGGATGTGTGTTGGTTCAGGCTGTTGACATACGTCTCCCATGCATTTTGTCTGAGTTCGTTTACACGTTCCCTGACAGCAGCAAGGGAAGCTTGATACAATTATAACATTTGAGGTGTTCTAATATGTCTGTAACCCTTACCCACCTCCTGACCCTAGCCCTGAGTTTTTTCAGCTCAGGGTCATTATAGCACTGCTGTTGCCTGTTCCCATTATGCTGACCACGTTTTCTCCTTTTTTTGGTGGAGGCATTGTTGGTGAAGTATGCATAAGTCCTATCTATCAGATCGTCATGGAAACTTTGGTAGTTGTCAGGCTTGTAGTCCTTGTACCAGTCATGGATGAATTCTATGAACTGGCTTTCATGTTCTTGCTTGACTGTGATTCTACATCTGTTGAGTTTACCACCAGTGGGGGTGTCATTGGCTACATGTATACTAGCTTGGATTGGGCTGTGGTCAGACATAAGATCAGTGACAACATCAGAGCTATGAGTTGTGTATGATAGATTAAAGCCAATACATTTGTCTAGACCCCCGCCATAGATGTGTGTTGGTTCATTATTACCTATAATTTGAACATCTTCATATGCACTGAGAAGTGAGATAAGTCTCCTACCATTGGTGTTAGTGGTGGAATCACCTAATTTCTTGTGTCTAGTATTCAGGTCACCCATGAGGACAGTGGGATCAGTGTGTAAAAAATCTGGGAGATCTGTGTACTGAAGCTGATCTGAGGGAGCATAGGCGTTTTGCACGTTGAGTGTGGAGTTGCCCAGGTGGATAGTGATCCCATGGTACTGAAGGTTGGTAGTCTTTTTGGATACAAGAGGTACATGCGGGAGTGACTTCTTAACATACATCAAACATGTGTGAGTAGAACTAGGATCATAATACACATAATTGGGCAGACTGGGTGGGGGCTTACCATAAGGTGTGAGACACTCCTGCAGACACACAATATCGATGTCCTCAGTCACAACTTTGTGGTGTAGGTCAGGGTATCGTTTTCTAAGGGATGAGATGTTCCAACTCATCACCTTCACCGCTCTGTATCTTTGCCTGGTATTAACACTGGCCATTATGAAATGTATTTGGAACTTTGTCTGGTATTAACACTGGCCATTATGAAATGTATTTGGAAAGAAGCAAAAGGCACTGTATGATACTGTTCTCTTCTGCTCTGCCTGTCCCTTCGGCAGGCAGTAGGCCAGTTAACCTTTTTGAAACATTTCTGGAGCATGTACGGCTCAACAATTGTTGTATTTCAGTGGCAGACAACAACACACTTTGGTTACACTCGACATCACCACCATTTTCTGTTTGTGTTTGTTCATCTTCACTGACCATGTTCACAGAGGCATCAGTAGAACTGTTACCAGTATCACTATTTTCCTCTGCGTGGACACTAGTTCCTGGTGGGTCTTGAGTTTCCACATCTGGTACTGACATCTGAATGTCTTCAGTTTGACTGTAATTTTTCCGTAGCTGCTGCACTGTGTTGGTGGTGTTTTTTTCCTTTTGTGTATCACAGAGGCTCCTTAACATTTCAGTTTGAGCTGTAAACTGAGCTTTGAGTTCTTTAATTTCATTTTTCAAATCATTGATCTCTTCACGTTGTGCGTGTTCACGGAGTGTGTTGGTAGCTACCTGTTGTGTCGGTACGTCTGTGTTGCCCCATACTGATCTTTCGATGACTGCTGGTGATGATCCTGGAGCTTTGGTGGGGAGGGCGGGCCAGGGGTTGGTTGTAGGGAGTACCCTAGCAGCCTTAGTGTTTCTTGAGACCTGCCTGGGTGGCGGGTCTGGGCGCTGAAGGGGCGTAGGAGCTCTAGAACAGTCAGGGTGCCATACAGGAACTCCAACTGTTTTGCAGTTAATACACTTCTGTTGGATGACACCCCCTTGAGCAACTGTATCTCTGCAAACCTGTGTTGCATGTTGCCTTGAGCAGAGACCACACCACGGCTTAGTCGAGGGGCATAACCGGGCCACATGGCCCCAGTGCTGACAGTTGTAACACCTCCGGTTAGGGGGCTGATAGAGAGTTACCTTCAGAGTCCGATAGGCACCACGGACTCGAATGGTCTTGGGTGGGTCTTCCGAGCCAACCCAGTCTGCAATGACTGCATTCTTGCCCCTGAGTCGCTTCGTCCTTCTGATGTAGGGATGACCTTCTATTAGTGTAGGGGTCTGGTACTGGTCGAGCCCTATGATTAAGATGGTTTTCTTGCTCGATGGTTGGGATGATTGTTCCATGGTTATTCCCCTTATACTATTGGTGAGGAGATCCTGTATGACTGCTGGTTCGTTTCTAATCAGAACATGATCTTGTGTACCGACTCTGAACTGAAACTCAGCCTCAGGATATTTGTCTTCCGCATCGTTCAGCCAGAGATACTTGTCTTCAGGTGATGTACCTTCAGGGAAGTATAATCTTACTCTCATGGGGGGTTGTGGTTGTAGTTGATGGTCTCTAAGTCTTTCTGCCTTTTCGGCCTTCCGCTTGTTCCTGGACTGAACTAGTTGAAAGCCATCCTCTCCGTTGGTGTCAAGGTCAACACCACAGTCGCCTGGCTCACTCAGTGCATCAGGAGAGTTAAAGCGAGTAGCTGGGTCTCCAGTCAACTCAGACATGGTGGAGTTACAGGGCTCGACTTACATGCCTACGTCAGAGGGCCGAGGACTGCTTGGCACTCCTAGGAAGTCAGCGGTGGTTGGGAGGCATAACCCTCTCAGAGGACAAAGGAGACTGGCATCTATAGCGTATTAGCGATGTGAGGGGAGGCCATGAGCGGGCCTCCCGCGGAGGGAGTGTGGTGTCGGGGGGACTAAGGTAACAGGAGTTTTCTCAGTTTATAAACACTTTTATTACACTACACTTGTTCTTAATAGTATCTCTGTTTTTCTGGTTAGATACAGTATCAAAGTCAATTTTAGTTTCAAAAGAACTAACCAGCTTGGCACACTAGGAGGAGGGGGGTTTGTGTAAACAAACCCCCACCACATGGCCGAGCGTGACCACAAGGGCATAGGCCTTGCCTCGCGGGCACCTACACCTACACACGACACAGTGCTCAACCCACGGTAGTTCACTTGTTATACAGGCAACATATTTGCAGTTGTTGACCTATCCCCACCCTACTGGGTGGTGTTGTGTTATTTCGAAGTCAAGTGTGAAGCCGACCCACTGTTGTTCTCAGGGTGGACTGATTAGCACCTCCTTGTAAGGAGATGGCGGTCAGTTCCCAGGGGTGCTTATCTCACTGGTGAGTCACGGTTCTCACTGGTACTGTCTAGTACTGAATTCACTGGCTTAAACACTGTTCTTAACTGTTCAACACTGGTTCCTCGTCTTTCCGAAACGAAATGTCACTTTTGATTATGTTGATATCCCGGTGGTGAGGATGGGTCGGGGAGAGGGACGTGGGGAATGGGCCGAGAATTGGCCAAGGGTCAGAGCTGCTCAGCAGGAGCAGCGCCTAAATAGGTCTTGACCCTACGATGGTCAGGTCATCACTGGGGTGGAGGTAGACACTAAAGGTGGAGGTAGGCACAGAGGGTGGAGGAAGATACTGAATGTGGAGGTAGACACAGAAGGTGGAGGTAGACACAGGGGGTGGAGGTAGGCACTGAAGGTGGAGGAAGGCACAGAGGGTGGAGGTACACACAGTGGGTGAAGGTAGACACTGAAGGTGGAGGTAGACACTGAAGGTGGAGGTAGGCACAGAGGGTGAAGGTAGACACTGAAGGTGGAGGTAAACACTGAAGGTGGCGGTAGACACAGGGGGTGGAGCTTGACACTGAAGGTGGAGGTAGACACAGAAGGTGGAGGTAGACACAGGGGGTGGAGGTAGGCACTGAAGGTGGAGGAAGGCACAGAGGGTGGAGCTAGACACTGAAGGTGGAGGTAGACACTGAAGGTGGAGGTAGACACTGAAGGTGGAGGTAGACACAGGGGGTGGAGGTAGACACTGAAGGTGGAGGTAGGCATAGAGGGTGGAGGTAGACACTGGAGGTCGAGGTAGACACAGAGGGTGGAGGTAGACACTGAAGGTGGAGGTAGACATAGAAGGTGGAGGTAGACATTGAAGGTGAAGGTAGACACTGTAGGTGGAGGTAGACACAGGGGGTGGAGGTAGACACTGAAGGTGGAGGTAGACACTGAAGGTGGAGGTAGACACAGGGGGTGGAGATAGACACTGAAGGTGGAGGTAGACACAGGGGTTGGAGGTAGACACAGGCGGTGGAGGTAGACACTGAAAGTGGAGGTAGACACTGAAGGTGGATAGACACTGAAGGAGGAGGTAGTCAATGAAGGTGGAGGTAGATACTGAAGGTGGAGGTAGACACAAGGGGTGGAGGTAGACACTGAAGGTGGATAGACACTAAAGGTGCATAGACACTGAAGGAGGAGGTAGACACTGAAGGTGCAGGTAGACACAGGGGGGTGGAGGTAGACACTGAAGGTGGAGGTAGACACTGAAGGTGGACGTAGACACAGGGGGTGGAGGTAGACACTGAAGGTGGAGGTAGACACTGAAGGTGGACGTAGACACAGGGGGTGGAGGTAGACACTGAAGGTGGAGGTAGACACTGAAGGTGGAGGTAGACACTGAGGGTGGAGGTAGACACAGGGGGTGGAGGTAGACACAGAAGGTGGAGGTAGACACTGAAGGTGGAGGTAGACACTGAAGGTGGAGGTAGGCACAGAGGGTGGAGGTAGACACTTAGGGTGAAGGTAGTCACTGAAGGTGGAGGTAGACACAGGAGGTGGTGGTAGACACTGAAGGTGGAGATAGACACTGAAGGTGGAGGTAGACACTGAAGGTGGAGGTAGACACTGAAGGTGGAGGTAGACACTGAAGGTGGAGGTAGACACAGGGGGTGGAGGAAGACACTGAAGATGGAGGTAGGCATAGAGGGTGGAGGTAGATACTGAAGGTGGAGGTAGGCACAGAGGGTGGAGGTAGACACTGAAGGTGGAGGTAGACACTTAGGGTGAAGGTAGACACTGAAGGTGGAGGTAAACACCGAAGGTGGAGGTAGGCACAGAGGGTGGAGGTAGACACTGAAGGTGAAGGTAGGCACAGAGGGTGGAGGTAGACACTGAAGGTGGAGGTAGACACTTAGGGTGAAGGTAGACACTGAAGGTGGAGGTAGGCACAGAGGGTGGAGGTATACACAGAAGGTGGAGGTAGACACTGAAGGTGGAGGTAGACACCGAAGGTGGAGGTAGGCACAGAGGGTGGAGGTAGACACTGAAGGTGAAGGTAGGCACAGAGGGTGGAGGTCGACACTGAAGGTGGAGGTAGGCACTGAAGGTGGAGGTAGGCATAGAGGGTGGAGGTAGACACTGAAGGTGGAGGTAGACACAGGGGGTGGAGGTAGACACTGAAGGTGGAGGTAGGCATAGAGGGTGGAGGTCGACACTGGAGGTGGAGGTAGACACTGAAGGTGGAGGTAGACACAGGGGGTGGAGGTAGACACTGAAGGTGGAGGTAGGCACAGAGGGTGGAGGTACACACTGAAGGTGGAGGTAGACGTAGAAGGTGGAGGTAGACATTGAAGGTGAAGGTAGACACTGTAGTTGGAGGTAGACATAGGGGGTGGAGGTAGACACTGAAGGTGGATAGACACTGATGGTGGAGGTAGACACAGGGGGTGGAGGTAGACACAGGGGTTGGAGGTAGAAAACAGGAGGTGGAGGTAGACACAGGGGTTGGAGGTAGACACTGAAAGTGGAGGTAGACACAGGGTTTGGAGGTAATCACTGAAGGTGGATAGACACTGAAGGAGGAGGTAGACACTGAAGGTGGAGGTAGACACAGGGGGTGGAGGTAGACATAGGGGATGGAGGTAGACACAGGGGGTGGAGGTAGACACTGAAGGTGGAGGTAGACACTGAAGGTGGACGTAGACACTGAAGGTGGAGGTAGGCACAGAGTATGGAGGTAGACATTGAAGGTGGAGGTAGGCACAGAGTATGGAGGTAGACATTGAAGGTGGAGGTAGACACAGGGGGTGGAGGTAGACACAGAAGGTGGAGGTAGACACTGAAGGTGGAGGTAGACACAGAAGGTGGAGGTAGACACTGAAGGTGGAGGTAGGCACAGAGTATGGAGGTAGACACTGAAGGTGGAGGTAGACACTTAGGGTGAAGGTATACACTGAAGGTGGAGGTAGATACTTAGGGTGAAGGTAGACACTGAAGGTGGAGGTAGACACTGGAGGTGGAGGTAGGCACAGAGGGTGGAGGTAGACACTGGAGGTAGAAGTTGGCACAGAGGGTGGAGGTAGATACTGAAGGTGGAGGTAGATACTGAAGGTGGAGGTAGGCAGAGAGGGTGGAGGTAGACACTGAAGGTGGAGGTAGGCACAGAGGGTGTAGGTAGACACCGAAGGTGGAGGTAGGCACAGAGGGTGGAGGTAGACACTGAAGGTGAAGGTAGGCACAGAGGGTGTAGGTCGACACTGAAGGTGGAGGTAGGCACAGAGGGTGGAGGTAAACACTGAAGGTGGAGGTAGACACAGGGGGTGGAGGTAGACACTGAAGTTGGAGGTAGGCACAGAGGGTGGAGGTAGACACTGAAGGTGGAGGTAGGCACAGAGGGTGGAGGTAGACACTGAAGGTGGAGGTAGACACTGAAGGTGGAGGTAGACACTGATGGTGGAGGTAGACACTGATGGTGGAGGTAGACACTGAAGGTGGAGGTAGACACAGAAGTTGGAGTAGACACTGAAGGTGGAGGTAGGCACAGAGGGTGGAGGTAGACACTGAAGGTGGAGGTAGACACTGAAGGTGGAGGTAGACACTGTTGGTGGAGATAGACTCAGGGGGTGGAGGTAGACACTGAAGGTGGAGGTACACACAGAAGGTGGAGGTAGACACTGAGGGTGGAGGTAGACACAAAGGGTGGAGGTAAACACTGAAGGTGGAGGTAGACACTGAAGGTGAAGGTAGGCACAGAGGGTGGAGGTAGACACTGAAGGTGGAGGTAGACACAGGGGGTGCAGGTAGACACAGAAGGTGGAGGGAGACACTGAAGGTGGAGGTAGACACTGAAGGTGGATGTAGACACAGGGGGTGGAGGGAGACACTGAAGGTGGAGTTAGACACAGGGGGTGGAGGTAGACACTGAAGGTGGAGGTTGATGGTTATAAGTGTTCCCTGAAGAATGCAGTGATGGGTAGGGAAACACCGGGTAACACTGAAGTCAGTTTATTAAGGGATAGGAGAAATACAAGCGGTGACTAGCGTGTGCCATGCACGGCTCACACAGTCAGACTGAGGCTGCCTTGCCATATGGCAGCCTCGGGACAATGCTGCCACATAACACGTGCAGTGTTGCCACGTAATTATATATATAAATGCTACTCGGCACAGTAGCTTATTTACAAGGTTGCTACTTGGCACAGTAGCATAGATACATAACCTACATCTCCCTGCCCCCCTCACGCTCATAGTCTTTGTCTTGAGCGGACTTCTTAGTCCTAAGTCGCTCCGAGCGTCGAGGTGCACTGTGGGGCCGATCCTCGTGAGGTGTAGGTGACTCTTCCTCGGTCAGGGGGCCAGCAGCAGGGGGTGGGACTGGCCGGAGGAAGCGGTGGTTCCTCCGCTAGACACGGCCACTCGGCATCCTGACCTTGTAGTCCCGCGACCGGCCGACGCCTATCACTATGTCCACCTTGTCCCAACGTGTCGTCGTCGGGTCCTGGACGCAGACAAGGGCACCAATCTCCAGCGGCTGAAGAGGGCGGGCACGGTAGTCATACCGAGCCTTGGCGTCCTGGGCACGTGTAGCGGCGCGGCGGTCGCAGCTCTCGGCTCTGGTCTGCCAGTCCTTCGCAAAGGCCTTGGCGAGTGCAGGAACGCAAGAGCGGAGAGGGTGACCATACAGGATCTGGGCAGGGGAGCGTCCTGTGTGGGTGGGAGTGGATGCGGGTTCTGGGCAGCTCTGTGTGGCAGCGCCAGGCGTGTCGCTCGTCGGCTCACGCACCCTGCTGGCGGTGTAACGAGCAGCTGGGATCTGCTCAGGAAAGTCTCTGGGTACCACGCATAACTCCTTGAGGTGCTCCTACGACAACAAGGGTGTAGCGAGAGTAGGCTGCACGTTGATCCATCCGTGACACAACCTGTCGCCGTATGTGATCTCTGTTTGAAAGGACCCCACAGTGTCTGGCATCTGGGAACCGTCCGCATTGTAGTACTGCAGCTGCGGTGGTGGTCCCAGGTCGCGTTAGGTGAGGCCCAGTTTCCGGAGGCGCTTCAACCCAATCACCGTAGCATCAGCGCCGGTGTCCGGTATCACCTCGATGTGACCCGACACATCACCGTGTGTGACGGCGACGCGGATGGTAGGAGAAGGGGTAGCCCTGGGGCGTGTGGTCGATTCCACCCTCCTGATGTGACTCCGCTGCTGCTTGGGGCTGCGTGGGCCATATGGAGGGGGCTGCGTGCGAACCACCCAGAGGAAAGTGTGCTGCTTTCCTCCTCTTCTCGGGCTTTTGGGCTTGGGTTGGCGGCAGCACTTGTCGTAGTGTCCATAGCGACCGCAGGCCTGACACTTGCGGCCTCGTGCAGGGCACCTGTCTGTGTTAGACCAGTGGCCCTTACGGTCACATCCGCGACACAGTGCGTCGGCGGCCGGGCAAGTCTTGGGGCTGTGCTGCTTTCCAGAGCTGCCACAGGAAGCACTAGGCGGAGGCGTGGAAGAACGTGTGGCAGCCTTCGCGTTGTTGGCCGCCTTCTTACCCTTCTTGTATTGTGAGATAGCTCTCACAGCAGGTGGGGCCCGTAAGGCAGAGGTGGCGGACTTGGTGGCCTCGTATGACCGACATTCAGTCACTACCACCTGGAGTGTGGAGGAAGCGTCCAGGGGGATGAGTCGCTGCACCAACTCTTCTTGCCTGACACCTGTCAAGATCCCGTGCTTGATCCAGGCTTCCTCACATTCCCGGCTGTGCGCCTTGCAGACGTCGATCTCCTCCGACAAACTCTTCAAGCGTACAAAAAAGTCGTCAAAGGACTCATTCTCCCCCTGCTTGCAGCTGGTGAAGGCGCGGCGACGCAAGGCCTCGTTATTCCAACCCTTAACGTGCTCCTGCAAAAGGTCGAGCACATCCGTCACTGAAGATGTAGAATCGGGAGGCACTTGCAACGTGTGCTCCAAGACTCTCTGGGTCTCCAGCGACAAACACATCCGCAGTTGGATGAGCTGTTTGTTTGGAGGCATGCTGTCAAGGTCCACCATCGTGGAGTAATCTGTCCAACGCCGCCTCCACTCACGAAAAAGCTGAAACGTGACGTCTGGTGAGAGGGCGGGTGGGCTTTGAACAGATGCCTCGGGAGCTGTTTGTTTGGAGGCAAGAGTACCTGGAGGACATTGGTGTGGTGGAGGAGGGAGGATGTAATGAGACAAAATCTCACATGAAGAGGTAAGTTAGGAGTTTATAGTAGTAGAGTATTATAGCGAGAGGAAATGGTAGCGTGTCTCGAGGGTGTGATGTCAACACTGTATATTAACACAGGCACAGCACAAGTGTAGTATATAAAACACCAATGCGTGTTACAGCTTTATTTTACTAGTTCAATAGGGGGGATTAATAGGGGGGTTCGTACACAATTTATGATAGACTATGGTATTCTCGTATAACCTAACCTCACAATTAGAATGGGCACTTCACTAAGTCGATCGTTGGGGAGGTTCGGGATCACTGCACTACTACAGTCTACACAGCCAGCACTTACTGTTACACGTGGAGTTGACAGCACTCTGTCGATGGACCCGGCTGAGGCTTCGTTACACTAAGTGGCGGGCTTCTCTCGAGTGGGACTGGGGACGTGGTAGCTGGCTCTCCCTGGTTACAAGACAACTCTCTGAGGGAGGGCTCGGACGTCCTATATATTGGAAGACCAGCCGTCAGGTTGAGCTGATCGGGGGGGGGGGGGCGGCGAAGGGTCCCCTTACATTTGCCCTCGCTAATGTAGGGTCAGGTCTGGACTTTGTTCAGAGACTATAAGTTATATCTTCTGGAAAAGTCATCAGGTGGGGCCGTGTGACATGAGAGGCCCTGGTTGATTTGTGGCCTCTTGACTTGAGCTCGAGGGTTACATTTGACCTGGCTAATGTGAGGTCAGGTCTGGACTTTCTCTGGGATGTAGGTTATTGTATATTGGAAGAGAGTCGGCTGGTGCCTCCTTACATGTTTTGTTGGGGCCATGTCACATGGGAGGGAAGCCTGGCTGATTTACAATCCTTGGTCAACCGCAGAGTTACCCTATACTTTTGACCTCCCTAATGTCGGGTCAAGTCTGGACTGTTTTCAGAGACTATAAGTTATATCTTCTGGAGAAGTCATCAGGTGGGGCCGTGTGAGTTACCCTACACTTGACCTCCCTAATGTCGGGTCAGACTGGAGTTTCTGAGATGTAAGCTGTGGTCTGACAACCCATCACTACACCTCCCGCCAAGACCAAAGCTTTCATGCCATACACAATTGTTTACAGTGGATGACAATAGCGAGTGCCCAACCTGAGAAAAATAGCTACTGCGGTGTAAAGTATGCACCTCACATCCTACCATAGTCTGGTAATATTTATAATATCTAAGCGGCTATCTAAGGATACGGAAACGGAAAGGTGAATGTAGATATGAAGGAGAGAGAGAGAGCGCCTTAGCAGGAGCTTGTCGGAGAGCGTCACTTTAGGGAGTTAGATGAGGGTACACAGTTGGAGGTTTGAAAGGTTATGCAATGGTGTTGCTTGCCCTGGCTTATTTCTGCTTAGGTTCCCTAGTGTTAGTATCTTCAAGCCTGGAATAGATTTACATACTTGTTGCTTCAACTGTTAAACTCTTGTGCAGGGCAGCACATACAACATATATAATAATAAGATACATGGCCGCTTAAAAAAAAAAGGGGGGGGGGGGGAAGTTGGGGAAAAATACAACTTGTGAACAAAAAGAAATATTTGTACATACTAAAAAGGCAGCAGAAATTATTAACAAGATACAATGGCAAAAACAAAAACTCGTCAGCATTCGTCGAGATCCCGGGTGGCGCGTAGTCCATCACCACCTCCACCAATCCGTGTCCAGCATCAGGGTGGACGACGCAGTAGATATGGTGGTTGGCGTTTCCTGTCCCGTCCTGCGGTCTGCCGCGGTGTGTCGCGTGCCTCACTTCCTCCACTTGAACTTCTGTGTAGAGCGGCAGTTCCTGACGCATTCCAGATGGATTTTTCTAGTCCCATCTGAGTTTCCTCTGTAGAGTCTCATTTTCCGTCGTGGTCCAGATGGATTTTTCTAGTTCCATCTGAGTTTCCGCCCTCCCCGGCCGGGATCAAAGCCGGTCCACTGCTTGGGGTGTCATCGCTTTGGATGGCGTGTAGGGCAGGGTCCACGGACAAGAGTTCGCCCTCCGTACGTGAGTGTCGGCGAGACCCCTGACCGTCCTGTCCCACACCCTCACAGTGGTGAATCCCTCCCTAGGTGGGCCCCCCAGGGTTTGCTTGTTTCTTCCTCTACTTGTAGTCAGGTCACTTCTGTTTCGTCCCCGATGGTGTGGTAAACACCGGCGAGGCAGATCCCGGGTGGGCCGAGGTCAGCCATTACTTGTCTGGTACCTGGTGGATCCATTCCCGGAGTGGAAGTGTGTGGGACCAGTTGACAGGTCCTGAAACGTAGGGAGCTGTCGTCTGTATCGCCACTGGGACCTCTAGTTGTTTGTTGCCTGTTGCTTGCTGCTACTGAAGTTGCAGGTCGGGTTTTCGGGATTTTCTCCTGGGTTCCAAGGGGACGGCCTGATTCCCTGCCTGGAGCTGGGAGCTGCGCTGGTCCTGCATGGCGTAGCTTGCTCAGGCTGATGGTACCCATAGATGTTGTCTGTCAGTATTGTGGGCCGTGAGGCCGTAGCCTCGGTGCGTGTCTTCAACCAGATCGAGGGCCAGCATTATGCAAGCCCGTTTCTGGAGCTTGGGGCTTGCAGTGTCGACGTGAAGGCGTCACCCATTCGCCGCGGGGTTGCCCGCTGCGTGTCCCGCTCGTGTCGGGCATCCATTATGAGTCAGGATGCGTTGGTCTCAGCTCATCTGGTAGGGGGTCAGCTGCAGCTGTGGTGGTGTCATCTCCGACTTTTGTGTGGAGTCAGGGAGACCTCGCCCAGGCCCGTGAAGAGCAAGGGCAGTGATGACTCTGTAGCTTAGTAGAAAGACAAGATCCCGGGGTGGATAATCAACAATTAGAAGTGCCCCTAGACTCGTTACTTTAATCTATGTTCTGTGACCTGGTATTATATCTATGAGCCCTAATCTGATCAGGTCTTGCTGGTACAAGTGGGGCAGTAGCTTGGGGAGTTCTCTGATTATTACTTGGGGTGTGAGGCACCTGATTGTTCTGAGGGCGGTGGTCAGCTGCTGGTGGAGGGATAGGGTGTTGGGAAGGGAATGTTACTCCTCGAGGGGGCTGGTTGGTGAGGCCTGATTTGTTCAAGACGTCATCGTCGACAGTTGCCAGCTTCAATCTATTCACATGCACAGTTTCCTGACGTCCCCCCTGGCAAAGCGGGGAAATAGTGAAGTTTACTTTGCTGGGTTGGGCGGTTACTCTATATGGGCCCTGCCATCTCTGTTGCAACTTAGAGGGGGTATCGGGTGGAGGATGATTCGTTAGTTAGGAAGACCAGGGTACCTACGGTAATATTGGAAGGGGTGACCCTGAGGTTATAGTAGGTAGCGTTGTGTAAGTGACCTTTCCTGTTTAGTTCCTGCACCCGAGTAAAGACCGTTTGTAACCTGTTTTGCAAGACAGAAGGGTAGTCCTCGCCATAGGATAGGGGTGGGGGGTTGATTACACCAGCAGGAAGGTTTGGATCCCTACCAAAGTGAAGGAAGTAAGGAGTGTTATGCAGGGTGGTATTAATTGCGGTGTTCATGGCCAGTTGTGCAAGATGTAGCTGATCGTCCCAACCGCCGTACTGATTATTAACCAAAAACGACAAGTGATCTTTCAACGTGCGGTGGGAACGCTCAACCATGGCATTAGCCTGTGGGTGGTAACTAGTGGTTAGATTTGACTTAGCCCGCAGCAAGTCGCACGCCTTCTGAAAGATGCCCGAGGTAAACTCTGTCCCTTGATCACTTACAATGACCCGGGGACATCCATGAGTACCAACGTATTGTAAAAGGGCTTCACAAACTGTCTCTGCGCGTTTATCGGGGATGGGTATATAGGTTGCAAAACGTGAATAGTGATCGACGATGGAAACAACGTATCTGTTTCCCCGGTGTGAACGTATTGACATGTCAGTTAGATCGATCGATACCCGTTCCAAGGGCTGAGAGGCTGGTGGGAACTCCTGCAGCTCTCCCTGTCTCTTTGGCGTACCCTTCCTTAACTAACACGGCAGACATCCTTTGACAAATGCCCCAACCTTCCGCGCTAGATTGGGCATGAAAAACATAGAGCGTGCACGTGCATATGTGCGACATTCACCCGGGTGGGCTGCGAATTGGGAAGAGTGAGCTACTTCTAGGGCCGAGTTTTCCAAAGATGCGGGGATGACTACGAGTTCTGTGGGTTGTTCATCATCCTGTTTCATAGTAACAAGATACAGGACTCCGCTTAAAAGACTGAAATCACAAAGTGAGGCTTTGTTGACCTTCTTGGGGAGCGGACCCCCCTCAAGGAACTCAATGACAGGACCCCACTGTGGGTCTTCGAGTTGGTGTTGGCGCACCTCGTTAGGTGATAGGTCCCCAAAAATGGGCTGAGTCATGCTGCTAGGATTCCCGACATTATTTATAGGTAATACATTACGGCTCAGTGCGTCTGGTACTACGTGGTTCTTGCCTGGCTTATGCAAAATGGAGAAGTTATACGCATTAAGAAAGACTGCCCAGCGTGCTACCCGTGCATTAGGAGTTTTACCTTGGAAGATATATATTAAAGGACGGTGATCAGTGATTACATACAAGTGTCTACCAAATAGGTAAGCATCAAAGGAAGTTACGGCCTTGACAATAGCCAAGGCTTCTTTCTCAGTTGTGGAGTAGCGTAGGGCAGCTCCGCTCAATTTCTGGGAAAAATAAGCAATAGGGATGGGGTTATCTTCACCACCTTGCATGAGACAGGCTCCCAGTGCTTCGTCGGAAGCGTCAGTGTGCACGTGAAACGGCTGCGTGAAATCCGGCAGTGCTAACACTGTTGCCGACTTCAATAAGTCCTTAAGATGATTAAAAGCTTTATCTGCCTCCCCCGACCACCGAAACTGAACCGACTTCTTTGTAAGTTTCGTAAGGGGGAGGGCCGCCTCTGAAAAGTGAGGGATGTGACGTCTGAAAAAATTGGCGGTGCCGAGGAACTGTTTCACACCCCTGGCTGTGGTGGGAGGTGGCATCTCTGCTATCGCTTTCACTTTCACCGGGTCGGGCCTAACGCCGCCATGACCTACGATGAATCCCAGGAATTTAACTTCTTGGCGCGCGAACGCGCATTTCCTAAGGGACACTTTCAGTCCGGCCGCTTTCATGACCGAGAGAACCTCATCTACATCCCGCATGTGCGAATCCATGTTATTACTATAGACGATAACATCGTCCAGGTAAGCCATAGTGTTCCGCCCAAGCACGGGTGTGAGACTTTAGTTCACAGCCCTCATGAACGTGGCCGGTGCTCCCTTTAACCCGAAAGGCAACCTGTTGAAACAAAATAGACGGCTGCCGTCCGCGAAAGCAGTTTTGGGGCGGTCAGCCGGGTCAACTGGTATACTCCAGTACGCATCCTTACAGTCTAGAACTGTGAATATAGAAGCTCCGTTCAATTGGTCCAGTGTCTCGTCAATTCTGGGCAAGGGATAGCTATCAGCAATGGTGTCCTTATTAAGTTCCCTATAGTCTACACAGAATCTAGTTGACCCGTCCTTTTTTCTGACTAATACGACCGGGGAGCAATAGGGGCTAGTGTAAGGGAGATGACGCCACGTTCCTCCATTTGGTGACATAAGTCCCTAATTTGAGTTTTAGCCGCCTCAGGAAGCCTCCACTGCCGTACTCTGGTGGGGGGAGCGGAGCCGGTATTAATTTTGTGTGAAGCTGACATCAGGCCGAGGTCCTGATCTGAGGTTGCAAACAGATCTTCATGCTGCTTTATTATAGAGTGTAGACGTCCTCTAATAAGGGTGGGTACGTAATCTATGTCAAGGGATTCTATTGCAGTGGCGAACATTTGCTGTGACTCTACGAATTCTGTGTCACTCCTAATGTTATACCTCGTAGAATCAAAATGCTCCAGATCCTCTACTTTATCGACGGCACAGACTGTTCCCACTGAATGACCAGGAGTAAGTTTAAATTCCCTGGGGGTGGGGTTTATGACTGGGACGCTAGGCTGCTGAGTGTTAATGAGCCCCGACTGCACGTATGGGGACATTTTATGAGGGGTTTCAACAAATACATACTCCTGATCCTCCGTGGAACTGTCGAACGACCTTGACCATCGAACGGGCAGAACAACTCTAGAGTGGGGAGGGATGACAGTGGCGCGCGTCGGGTGTAGCTGGGGGGCTTGGGGTGCGGGGGGCTGGGGACGTTTAGGCTTAATGAGGTGGACGGGCAGACCAGACCTATTCCTAATAGGAGTACCTGCATAATCTCTACCATCTAGTGTTACGGTATACCAGCTCCCATCAAACTGGATTCCATACTTAACCCTACACAAGAAATCTGACCCAATAAGAACATCCCCTGGGAAAAGATCACCGCTTACCACAACCAGCGCGTGAACAACTATCTTATCTCCTAAGTCTACAGTTATATCTCTGGAATCCAATGTTGAGAGGCGGTTCCCCGTGACGCCACGTAACTCAGGAACCTTATGCTTTCCCCCTAGGCTCATCTTGGAGGCCACGTTCTGTTTCACCAAGGACACCGAGGAGCCTGTGTCAATGAAAGCTTCAACCCTTTCCCTCTCATTTTCAACTTAATAATTGGCCTGTCATCCCTAGTCACCATCAACGCCTCGCCCTTGTCTTTAGTAGTAGGGACATAACCTGCGAATGTGTCCCCACTCAGCACATGCGTAACAACGCATTCCGGTGTATGGACACTCTCTGCGGGTATGTCCCTGGTCGCCACACCCATCGCACTGGTTTCCCTCACATTGAAAAGGACATCCGTGCACCGCGTGGGACCATGTCCCACAGGAGGAGCAGCGAAAAGGCTTCGGAGCTCTATACCAGCTATCCCGCATGGGCGGGCCCGGGCGCGCACTTGTGACTGCCCGGGGGCGGGGGTCAATCCCAGCCCGCGCCCCGCGGGTCCCTGCCCCGGACGGCCGGCCGCCCCGTGGCGCATTACCCAACGTGTTTATACCTACTGTATCTAACCCTGATTGCTCCCGCCCTTCCTCGTGGAACGATGACTGTTCCTGTCGCTTCCTTTCGTCCCGGCTGAGATTCTCCACCATCAGTCTCAAGAATTCATCCTCCCAGACAGAAGGGGTGTTACGTGTAAGGGTGGGAGGGGCGGCGTGAATTGTCGACACAAAACGGGAGGGGGGGGGGGGTGGGTTTCCTGAGCTGTATATACCTCTGCGCTGCTTTAATTGCGTTCTCGATCGTAGTTATCCCGCTTGCCTCCATGTACGTACGCATCTCGCCGGGTAAGCCAGACAGAAAGTAAGAGAGTACTAGCTCAGGTGGGAAGAATTGTGGGTGATTCACTCTCGCCATCTTCACAGCACTCCCTATGCATGATAGGTAAACATTTAGTGATGAACACTCCTCTAGCTTGATATTAGCTAAACGTGTCGTGTGATCTTGTAATGAGTCACCCTGGCTGTAAATTTCCCGTAATCCGTTCGCGAACGTGTCCCACGTGGTAGCATTCTTTACTGTCGGATTAAATCCTAGCACACCTTTCGCGTCACCGCCCAATCGCATACGTGCCGTCCTAAGGCGGCATTCCTCGTATTCCTGAAGGGTATCCGGGAACGCACTTTCAATGTCTCCTAACCACTGTTCCAGCCTATCGGCTGATGTCGCAGGGTCACGGCCATCGCCCTCAAACATGGGTATCTGACTGATTACTTGTGCTGCACTACTAGCTGAGACGGACGTAAGGAAGGGGTCTGGCATGCTGTAGGAGTTGGGAGGTGCTAAGGTGTACGTGAGCGTGGGGAGGGGAGCGGCGAGAGAGGGTGCAGGGTGGTTAAGGGGTAGGGGGGGAGAGTAGGTACTAGTGGATTGTTCAGGGAACGGGAATAAAACGGAAGTCGTTGGTGTAATGTTAACAGGAGTCATATTAGCTTGCGAGGAGGGCTGGGAAGTACTGATCGTGGAAGTCGAAATTGTCAATGTTGACGATGACGTCTGTGGGTGGGACGAGGAGGGGGTTTTACTGACACTTGCCCTGGTTGAGTTCTCGACCATTGTTCCCCGTTACCCAACAATATGTGAACTAGGGAGGGGGGAGTGGATACTGTCACCACTTGTACCACACTGAGGGACAGGAATTATATTACAAATGCTACCACCCTTGTACTGCCTGCTTCGTCAAGATAGTTAAGAGTTTACTTTAAAAGGTTCTAACAATCACTGTACTGAACACTAAGGGGAATAGGCGTGAGTTTTACGTTAAGTGCGCTGCCACCATTGTAATGAGACAAAATCTCACATGAAGAGGTAAGTTAGGAGTTTATAGTAGTAGAGTATTATAGCGAGAGGAAATGGTAGCGTGTCTCGAGGGTGTGATGTCAACACTGTATATTAACACAGGCACAGTACAAGTGTAGTATATAAAACACCAATGCGTGTTACAGCTTTATTTTACTAGTTCAATAGGGGGGATTAATAGGGGGGTTCGTACACAATTTATGATAGACTATGGTATTCTCGTATAACCTAACCTCACAATTAGAATGGGCACTTCACTAAGTCGATCGTTGGGGAGGTTCGGGATCACTGCACTACTACAGTCTACACAGCCAGCACTTACTGTTACACGTGGAGTTGACAGCACTCTGTCGATGGACCCGGCTGAGACTTCGTTACACTTAGTGGCGGGCTTCTCTCGAGCGGGACTGGGGACGTGGTAGCTGGCTCTCCCTGGTTACAAGACAACTCTCTGAGGGAGGGCTCGGACGTCCTATATATTGGAAGACCAGCCGTCAGGTTGAGCTGATCGGGGGGGAGGGGCGGCGAAGGGTCCCCTTACATTTGCCCTTGCTAATGTAGGGTCAGGTCTGGACTTTGTTCAGAGACTATAAGTTATACCTTCTGGAAAAGTCATCAGGTGGGGCCGTGTGACATGAGAGGCCCTGGTTGATTTGTGGCCTCTTGACTTGAGCTCGAGGGTTACATTTGACCTGGCTAATGTGAGGTCAGGTCTGGACTTTCTCTGGGATGTAGGTTATTGTATATTGGAAGAGAGTCGGCTGGTGCCTTCTTACATGTTTTGTTGGGGCCATGTCACATGGGAGGGAAGCCTGGCTGATTTACAATCCTTGGTCAACCGCAGAGTTACCCTATACTTTTGACCTCCCTAATGTCGGGTCAAGTCTGGACTGTTTTTAGAGACTATAAGTTATATCTTCTGGAGAAGTCATCAGGTGGGGCCGTGTGAGTTACCCTACACTTGACCTCCCTAATGTCGGGTCAGACTGGAGTTTCTGAGATGTAAGCTGTGGTCTGACAACCCATCACTACAAGGATATTGGCGCCTTGATGCGCGCTACCTGCGAGTGAGGGAGGGTGGGTTAGCGCCAGGGTCGCCAATAGTGCCTCAAAACGCAACTTTTCCTCCTCTCTTCGTGTCTCCTCCCTCTGAAGTTCCATCTCTCTGCGTCTCTCTTCCCGGTCGTCCATCCACCTCAGAATTGTGGCAATGTCCGTCACTGGAGGTGGAGGATGAGAGTCTGCGCCCGGTGGAGGGGAAGGTGGTGGGGAGTCGTGTCTCCCATCTTGACGTTGTCCCTTCTTACCACCCATCTTAGTGTGTGCGTGGAGTGCACTGTTTAGTATATAAAGTGGCGCCTCAACAGCTCGAACCACATATATATGACATAAACAGCGCAGAAATAACGCACAGAGTCCACTGTTCTGTCCATGAGTGAGTGCGTGTGTGTGTGTGTGTGTCTGAGACAGCAGATGCACTTCGTGGTGGCCTTAATGCCGGTGGCTAGAGACGCGGCGGGGGGGGGGGGGTGAGACCGTCAGTGTCTCCCGGGATGTCACACGAGAAGGGTGTACGCCTGCGTGCTCCTTGGGTACCACTAAAAAACAGGCCAATGCTCAACTCTCAGCTCTAGACACACACTAATACACTGACACTAACACTGCCACGGTCACTAAAAAGCACTGTGACGGCCCAGCACTGCACATCGCGGCGAAACACAGCACAACACAACACAACACACTATGAGTCGACGCGCATATCGCCGGCAGATGTAACCGTCGGCATCGTTCACACACTTGTAAGTCCACAGATCCTAGTCACTGCGCCATGATGGTTACAAGTGTTCCCTGAAGAATGCAGTGATGGGTAGGGAAACACCGGGTAACACTGAAGTCCGTTTATTAAGGGATAGGAGAAATACAAGCGGTGACTAGCGTGTGCCATGCACGGCTCACACAGTCAGACTGAGGCTGCCTTGCCATATGGCAGCCTCGGGGCAATGTTGCCACATAACACGTACAGTTTTGCCACGTAATTACATATATAAATGCTACTCGGCACAGTAGTTTATTTACAAGGTTGCTACTTGGCACAGTAGCATAGATACATAACCTACAGAGGTAGACACATGGTGTGGAGGTAGACACTGAAGGCGGAGGTAGACACTGAAGGTGGAGGTAGATACTAAAGGTGGAGGTAGACGCTGAAGGTGGAGGTAGACACTGAAGGTGGAGGTAGACACAGAAGGTGGAGGTAGACACAGAAGGTGGGGGTAGACACAGAAAGTGGGGGTAGACACAGGGGATGGAGGTAGGCACAGAAGGTGGAGGTACACACTGAAGGTGGAGGTACACACTGAAGGTGGAGGTAGACACAGGGGGTGGAGGTTGACACTGAAGGTGGAGGTAGACACTGAAGGTGGAGGTAGACACAGAAGGTGGAGGTACACACTGAAGGTGGAGGTAGACACTGAAGGTGGAGGTACACACTGAAGGTGGAGGTAGACACAGGGGGTGGAGGTTGACACTGAAGGTGGAGGTAGACACTGAAGGTGGAGGTAGACACAGAAGGTGGAGGTAGACACTGAAGGTGGAGGTAGACACAGGGGTTGGAGGTAGACACTGAAGGTGGAGGTTGACACTGAAGGTGGAGGTAGACACTGAAGGTGGAGGTAGACACTGAAGGTGGGGGTAGACACTGAGGGTGGAGGTAGACACAGGGGGTGGAGGTAGACACTGAAGGTGGAGGTAGACACAAAAGGTGGAGGTAGACACAGGGGGTGGAGGTAGACACTGAAGGTGGATAGACACTGAAGGTGGAGGTAGTCATTGAAGGTGGAGGTAGACACTGAAGGTAGAGGTAGACACAGGGGGTGGAGGTAGACACTGAAGGTGGAGGTAGACACTGAAGGTAGAGGTGGACACAGGGGGTGGAGGTAGACACTGAAGGTGGAGGTAGACACTGAAGGTGGAGGTAGACACAAAAGGTGGAGGTAGACACAGAGGGTGGAGGTAGACACTGAAGGTGGAGGTAGCCACAGAGGGTTGAGGTAGACACTGAAGGTGGAGGTAGGCACAGAGGGTGGAGGTAGACACTGAAGGTGGAGGTAGGCACAGAGGGTGGAGGTAGACACCGAAGGTGGAGGTAGGCACAGAGGGTTGAGGTAGACACTGAAGGTGGAGGTAGGCACAGAGGGTGGAGGTAGACACTGAAGGTGGAGGTAGGCACAGAGGGTGGAGGTAGACACTGAAGGTGGAGTTAGGCACAGAGGGTGGAGGTAGACACTGAAGGTGGAGGTAGACACAGGGGGTGGAGGTAGACACTGAAGTTGGAGGTAGACACAGAGGGTGGAGGTAGACGGTGAAGGTGGAGTTAGGCACAGAGGGTGGAGGTAGACACTGAAAGTGGAGGTAGACACAGGGGGTGGGGGTAGACACTGAAGTTGGAGGTAGACACAGAGGGTGGAGGTAGACACTGAAGGTGGAGGTAGACACAGAGGGTGAAGGTAGAACTGTATGGGTAAAGGGGTCGAGGGTGAGGTGAGGTATAAGGGGCTGGGGGGGGGGGGGGTATGTTACTCAAGGGTAAGTCATCACCTTCATCAGTTGAGGGAATATCAAGGCGACGGAACCAACACCCCGATAAATTAACCTGTTCAGCGACCCCAAGATTGAAGTGAACATGCTGGAATTGGACCTGGTAGTGATAAGTCGATGTGTGGCAAACAACATTATGTCTTCATCTTTACTTTGTTACCTCAGATACCACAAACCTACAAATGGTAAGATCGTGAGTTTTCGTATACATATGATGACACTTTCAGCTACTGGTGTTAGGCGTTAGTATACATGAGATGATACATACACCTCCAGTATATTTTGTGTATATAATAAGTTTTTCAGTAGATAATAAGTAAAGCTTCTGGCACCATTTGTGTTCATATATGGCAAAAAATTTTGTGTTTAGATAACTTAATAGCATTACTCCTTCTCTTCTCTGTACATTAGAAAACATAGCAACCTGTACTCTTTACCGCAGGTGCGTCTCAGCATGCAGGGTACATTATAGTATACTTGAAAACAAATCTTAGTTTAGTTTCGCCTTTCTGAATCACTATATCGTCTTAACGTCTCAAAACAAACACACTAGCGAATTGGTTTCTGATACAAATGTCGGATGGCGAGAAATGATCTGTTGTTATAGACTGTGTGGGAGACATTCTATACTTGTTCAACTTTTTAAAGATTCTTCAACATGACCCTTATCGTTCAGTGAGGTGTTGCCTTTCGCGGGTTTTAGTTGGATATTTCATTTTCTGCAGCCAATTGAACTTTTCTTTTTAATTCATTAGTCAGTCAGTCAGTGTGCCACGACTGAGCGGTTTAAAGAAAGATTCCATTAGACCGAGTTTAATCTCCTACAGCAACACTGAACCATATACGTTGGTTTTGATCAGTTAATGTGGCCAAACCGAGCCGAGCACCTCCCTGCTGGCTGTCTGTGGCTGAGCCTAGCCGAGCACCTCCCTGCTGGCTGTCTGTGGCTGAGCCTAGCCGAGCACCTCCCTGCCAGATGTGTTTGGCTAAGCCGAGCCGAGCACCTCCACGCTAGCTGTGTGTGGCCAAGCCGAGTACCTCCCTGCTAGCTGTCTGTGGCAGAGCCGAGCCGAGCCGAGCACCTCCCCGCTAGCTGTCTGTGGCCGAGCCGAGCTGAGCCGAACACCTTTCCCCTACCTGTCTGTGACCGAGCTGAGCTGAGCACACTCCCTGACAGCTGTGTTATAAAGCTAACTTTATAATATTCACTTAATATCAGGATGTATCTACCTCAGTGTGACCTAAACGCACATCTCGTCTGGTGTTGTCTTTATGTTACTCAGGCTACCCGTATGTCTGACAGTGACGTTACACAAGGTATACTGCCCTACTCAAAAGACTTCCAGGTGAGAAGTAGTGAAACCAGTATTCATTATGAGTTCATTTACAATCAAACTTGCCTGACAAATGTAAAAAAGTAAATCAGTACAGAAGAAATATAATAAAATCCTGTTTATTTGTATTAAAAGTGTACCTGAAAGAATCTCATTAGCAATAAACCTCAATTTACTGCAGATATTGTAGATAAAGATTTTCGTCCTGCTCTCACCAGCCATCAGAGAGAGAGAGACTATATATAATTCATCACCAGTTTTATATCTGACAATAAGAGAATTAAAGCATTTAGACTAAAGACCTGTGACCACTAAGAGCTACACAATATAACACGTTAAGACTATTATTAAAAAATGTGAAAGAGTTTTGTACAAAGCGTATCAAATAATATTCCATTTGAACTTGAACCGACTTTTGAACGTATAAACTTAAAGACCCACCTCTTAAAATTTAAAGACCCACCCCTTAAAATTTAAAGACTCGTCCCCCTTAAATGCAATCGCACAGGTGTATCTAATATTCCTCTCGTAGCTCTACACTACACTACACTAGACTACACTATTCTAACATATTGGTCTTATAAACTCCATTAACCTGTCCTATATAGATAACATCACTCATGGGTTACACCTGCTCCGTGGTTACCTGGTGGTTTAATGAAGTATTACCTGTCCCGCGCCTCCAAGTACACGCTTCCGACCTGTGTTTTTTATCATCTTACAACAATATTATCCTTTAAGTTAACATAAGTCTGCTACAACAAGTAAGATAGTTCCTGGAGTCATGGTGAGGGAACGAAACTTTTAATATAGTTAGTTAATGACGCTACGTGATATAAAGTGACTTGGTACAGAAGGTTTAAACATAATACATTTCACCGCGTCAGCTCAGGGTCTTCGAGATAAGGTGGAGGCCTCACTCAAGAAACATAATAATACTTGGATTCAGTTTATAATAAGTCGTAATTAAGGTTAAAAGTCACTCATAATTTATTTTCCATTAATATCTAAAATTTTCACAATGATATTCGATGATTAGAAGTACGGAAGAATATCTAAACTTGTACGGTAGGTGATCGTAAGCTCGTGTGCCCTGCTGTGCTTGAAAGAGGAGTGGTTGTTACGTCACCTGACGACGAAGCACGGTATAAGACCATTCTGATTTCACCACATTCATTTGGTATTGTTCCCAAAAAGGCCCACTTCTTTCACGACCACCCACTTCTTTCACGGCCACCCACTTCTTTCACGACCACCCACTTCTTTCACGACCACCCACTTCTTTCACGGCCACCCACTTCTTTCACAACCACCCACTTCTTTCACGGCCACCCACTTCTTTCACAACCACCCACTTCTTTCACGGCCACCCACTTCTTTCACGGCCACCCACTTCTTTCATGACCACCCACTTCTTTCACAACCACCCACTTCTTTCACGACCACCCACTTCTTTCACGACCACCCACTTCTTTCACAACCACCCACTTCTTTCACGGCCACCCACTTCTTTCACGGCCACCCACTTCTTTCACGGCCACCCACTTCTTTCACGGCCACCCACTTCTTTCACAACCACCCACTTCTTTCACGGCCACCCACTTCTTTCACAACCACCCACTTCTTTCACGGCCACCCACTTCTTTCACGGCCACCCACTTCTTTCATGACCACCCACTTCTTTCACAACCACCCACTTCTTTCACGGCCACCCACTTCTTTCACGGCCACCCACTTCTTTCACAACCACCCACTTCTTTCACGGCCACCCACTTCTTTCACGGCCACCCACTTCTTTCACGGCCACCCACTTCTTTCACGGCCACCCACTTCTTTCATAACCACCCACTTCTTTCACAACTACCCACTTCTTTCACGGCCACCCACTTCTTTCACGGCCACCCACTTCTTTCACGGACACCCACTTCTTTCACCACCACCCACGTCTTTCTCAACTACCCACTTCTTTCACGGCCACCCACTTCTTTTACCACCACCCACTTCTTTCACAACCACCCACTTCTTTCACAACTACCCACTTCTTTCACGGCCACCCACTTCTTTCACGGCCACCCACTTCTTTCACAACCACCCACTTCTTTCACAACTACCCACTTCTTTCACGGCCACCCACTTCTTTCACGGCCACCCACTTCTTTCACGGTCACCCACTTCTTTCACGGACACCCACTTCTTTCACCACCACCCACGTCTTTCTCAACTACCCACTTCTTTCACGGCCACCCACTTCTTTCACGGCCACCCACTTCTTTCACGGACACCCACTTCTTTCACCACCACCCACGTCTTTCTCAACTACCCACTTCTTTCACGGCCACCCACTTCTTTCACCACCACCCACTTCTTTCACAACCACCCACTTCTTTCACCATCACCCACTTCTTTCACAACCACCCACTTCTTTCACGGCCACCCACTTCTTTCACGGCCACCCACTTCTTTCACAACCACCCACTTCTTTCACGGCCACCCACTTCTTTCACAACCACCCACTTCTTTCACGGCCACCCACTTCTTTCACCACCACCCACTTCTTTCACGACCACCCACTTCTTTCACAACCACCCACTTCTTTCACGGCCACCCACTTCTTTCACGGCCACCCACTTCTTTCACGGCCACCCACTTCTTTCATGACCACCCACTTCTTTCACAACCACCCACTTCTTTCACGGCCACCCACTTCTTTCATGACCACCCACTTCTTTCACAACCACCCACTTCTTTCACGGCCACCCACTTCTTTCACGGCCACCCACTTCTTTCACAACCACCCACTTCTTTCACGGCCACCCACTTCTTTCACGGCCACCCACTTCTTTCACGGCCACCCACTTCTTTCACGGCCACCCACTTCTTTCACGGACACCCACTTCTTTCACCACCACCCACGTCTTTCTCAACTACCCACTTCTTTCACGGCCACCCACTTCTTTTACCACCACCCACTTCTTTCACAACCACCCACTTCTTTCACAACTACCCACTTCTTTCACGGCCACCCACTTCTTTCACGGCCACCCACTTCTTTCACGGACACCCACTTCTTTCACCACCACCCACGTCTTTCTCAACTACCCACTTCTTTCACAACCACCCACTTCTTTCACCATCACCCACTTCTTTCACAACCACCCACTTCTTTCACGGCCACCCACTTCTTTCACAACCACCCACTTCTTTCACGGCCACCCACTTCTTTCACAACCACCCACTTCTTTCACGGCCACCTACTTCTTTTACCACCACCCACTTCTTTCACGGCCACCCACTTCTTTTACCACCACCCACTTCTTTCACGGCCACCCACTTCTTTCACAACCACCCACTTCTTTCACGGCCACCCACTTCTTTCACAACCACCCACTTCTTTCACGGCCACCTACTTCTTTTACCACCACCCACTTCTTTCACCACCACCCACTTCTTTTACCACCACCCACTTCTTTCACGGCCACCCACTTCTTTCACGGCCACCCACTTCTTTCACGGCCACCCACTTCTTTCACAACCACCCACTTCTTTCACGTCCACCCACTTCTTTCACCACCACCCACTTCTTTCATCATCACCCACTTCTTTCACAGCACTAAATCTGAATATTATTTTTTCATTACTAAGCGAATAAATCACAACTCCTGTTTAACCAAGGACCTGTGCACACACTCCCGGTACTACAAGTGTGTAGACAAATGTACCTGAGGGAAATTATCAGTCTTAGTGGTGGTTAGGAAGGGTCGACCATGTAAACAGATGCCAATACCTTATACCAGTTGATAATACCGAGGCAGAGGTGAAGGTCGTTTAATATATTGGTGACCTAACCTAACCTAACACGTTTACTACATTCCCCCTCTTTCCCTCTCTTATTCTTCTCCTCTTCCTCCTCGCCTCCCTCTTTCTCTCATTCTCCTCCTCCTTTCTCTTACTTTCTCCATTCATTTTCTGTCTCCCCCTCCGGTCACTATCTTTCTCTACTCTAACTTCATTAATTTTTTTCTCTCACGCTCCTCTTCCTCCTCCTCCTTTCTCTCACTCTCTCCTTTAATTTATTTTCTTACTCTCTCCATTTATTTCTTTTCTCTCAATCTCTCACTCTCCCTCCTCCTCCTTTATCTCACTCTCTCCATTCAATTCTTTTCTCTCAGTCTCTCACTCCTCCTCTCTCCCTCCCTCCCTCCCTCACTAAAAATCTTGTTTCATGGTTGGCTGAAAATGGCGTCAGAATTTAACGAAGTAAATCTCTCTCTCTGACGGTAGCGAGCAAAGAGGTGATATGTTCTCAGGTCCAATGTTAACTCCAAAAGACGGTCTTGCTCTGTACCATTGTTACCTATATATAGTGAAACCTCTATTTAACGGACTTATGTGAGAGATTAATCCGTTAAATCAAAGTCCGATATATAGGAAATCCCTTCTAACGGACTATATGAAACCATCTTCTAAAGAATTATATATAGATAAGTTAGTCCGCTATATGGAGGTTTCACTGTAGTAGGTTAGGTTAGGTTAGGTTATATATAAATTAATGAATAGACAGTATTCATGAAATTACATCTGGACGGACAGTCGAAACTCAGATGTGAAATTTCCTGAGTTTCATCCCAGATTTGTGGACGGCCGCCACTTGTGTCAGTCGCTGCTATAGTTCGCTGTCCACGTTTGGTCGATGGTTATTTGTTGGCCTTTGTGTGTGTTGACAGACGCAAGTGTTGTGTGAGATCAGATGTAGGAGGCCAACACTAACATAGTTACAGGTTGGCTAAATAAAATATAACTGTGTTGATAAGACAATAACAATATTGCCTAGATTATGAAATGAGTGTGTGTGTGTTTTCTTGGTCCCATGTTAGTTATGTCCCGTTGAAAATGTGTTCCCAATATCATTTGTTATCACACCTGTGAATATTTACCACTACGCTGTTCCAGGAAACATTGGAAAGGCGCTTCACTCACCACACGCTAATAGAATGGTGTGTGTGTGTTTTTGTTATCGGAATTTCATTTAAACTTTGGAAAAGTGTTCATAGCCAAAGTTTATTATAATCATACCGGCTGCCAATGAACAGTATTCCTATTTGACGGTTTGGGCAACAACATTTACTCTATTATTTATTTATTTGTTTATTTATTTATTTATTTGTTTAAGGTTAGGCCTCATTAACTATCAGACATAACCATAACGTGAAGCTGCCACACTAACTTGTGTGTCGTCACTTGTTAAAGTGATAAGTGTTATGACAATAAAATAAGTGAGTAGATATTAAATATGATACACGTATAAATTACTCTATCAGTTAAGAAACAGACCAGTTAACAGGCAGTAAACAGAGGAAACAGCTTCCTCCTGCGTCAAGCTTTTTAATCTTTAGTTCTCACTCGTCATAATTATTGTTGTAGTTGTTTATGGTCGGTCGGTTCTTACAGTAAGTTCTTGTCAAGATTAAGATTGATGTCAATATAAAAGTACACAATTAATGACACCTCTCTATCTCTCAGGTGACTGAGAGAAGTCTACTGTCCACCCGGTATGTGCAACGTGTTGTGAGTCCCTTACACCCAGGACCACGAAACTGATAAAAATAGAAACATTACATATAACCCGGGTTGATGCAATGAGGATGGTGGTGGCAGATCAGAGGACAGCTTCATGGTCTGAATTATCGAGTATCAAATCGTTTACATTGTTTCTGTAATTGTGTGAAAAGAAAACAAATCGAAATATAAGAGAAGCTTCGTATCAAGTGGTTACCAACTCCATGTCGTATCTTAAGAGAACTCTGATAGAGAAGGAGTGTTCTCAGTTACAGCTACAGGCTCTAGTGAGATCAACAACACATTTCTACGCTAGAAAAAACAATTGAGACACGCAGCATTTTGTTAAATCTTAATTGAAATATATAAATGACTGTAAAAAGCCAATATATTTTCCCAGGTTGTAGATGACATTATGCGAGGGAAGGGTGGAGGGAGAGACGGATGGGGAGAAGGAAGGTTTAATTGAATTGAATTGAAACAGTTTATTTAGCCAGAAAAACACAGATACAGACTGGATAATAATAACAAGTTTATATGACCAAAAAATTAAATTTTTCTAAGTAAGAAACTCAGGCACGTGTGTTAGTTTTTAATATTTGTCGTAAGTTAACTCAATAAAATATATAATAAAAACTGAAAACGATCACAGGTAAAACTCTTCTCCTCACTACTCTAATATTTAAGTATGGAAATTACATTGTGGGAGACCAATGAATAGTTTGTGAAGCATCAGGTGAAACACACGAGTTTTAACCACCAGTTTCAGTATCACAAGGGCAGATATACCGTGTATGTAAACTGTATATTATAATGTATTACTGTGCTTCAACAAATAAGTCTTCAAGTGTCTAGTTTTTTTTTGAGAACATAAATGAGTTATCAGAAATTAGATATTATGACGTATATCTAAGTGTGTACATCTCTCTCTCATGCTTACACCAGTGCGGTAAGTTTGGTCGTCTACGCTGCCTCATGAGCCTGATGACTTCATAAAGATGTAAGCGTCGAGGCGAGGAATGAGAATTTAATGCCCAACCAAAATGAATCTGGGACCTGGCACAGAAAATAATAATGGTCGGGAGGAATAATTTATATTACTGGAATATTATGATCACTTGTTGTACTGTACACACACACACACACACATACTACCAGCAGTACGGTACTGTGCGTAAGTCCACGAGGCGACCTTACTAATACCAACATGAAACGCCTCTTAAGTGCACGGGTGGGATTTGTAACCTTCTGCACTGTACCAGGCAAGAAGAAACTACTTTACAATTATAATTTATCTAAATTATCCTTCGTCCCTTATTACCTTCCCTCTCCCTCTTCTCAACAACACCAAGAACAGGTAATTGTTAATTTAAATTGAATGTCCCACTTATTCGTCCAAACCTTTCTATCACAGACTTAAAACGTGGAGTGAAATTCTGATAATATCGTATCTTTCATCAACACCTCTTTGGGTAAAATTATAAAAGTCTTCAGAAGCACAAAAATCGTCCTCTTTCAACACCCGAGTCTGAACCTTGTCTCTGTTTATATTCACCCTAGTATCAAGTTTCTGCTGAAGGAGTCTTTTTTAAGTTTAACAAATTTATTGGCAGAGCTTGTAATACAGTTTGCCTATTCTGAGTAATTCAGTCAGGTCTTGACACTGCCACGCAGGACAGAGGTTCATACACAAAGAAATACATCATATTCATTAACAACTATAAATGTATAGAGGTCAGATTCATATGGGTAATGTCACTGTTCACTGCCATGCAGGACAGAGGTTCGTACACAAAGAGTTGCATCATATTCATTGACAGTACATATACATACAAGGAGTCGAGGAGACGTTTACTAACACTTAACCAACCTAAAAGAAAACAATTAGGGAAATACAAATAGAAAAATCATTCAATTTCCATCAATACATTATTATTAATTTGCTCTTTACAACAAATTAATCCCATAAGTTAACATATGAGCTTTTGAGTTAATTTTATCTCCATTCTCATCGAGTCATTGTTATTATAGCCTTTTGGGAGCCCATATCCTTCACTGAACAACACATAACCCTTGATGTGTACTGTACAGTCACTCTAAAAAACTATCTGTACTCCGGGTGATCGATGAATTTCAGAATAAACACTACGACTCCTGTTGTCTCGGTAGGGTTGCTAAAATCCTTCGTCCGTGGTGTCATATTTTTTCAAAACAATTTTGTATAGATAGTTTTTTGAGTGACTGTATAACTAAACCCTAGAACACTCTTTTTGTAGTACTGTCCTAGCTTTCACGATGTGAGTTTCCAATAAAACTTAACTTTTCACTCTTTAAAAACTCTAAATCATTTCCACTGACTCTAAACACTGTCACTTTTACACCTCTAAGTTACTGAAATGGAAATAAGGATTATGATAATCGAAGATGGCGTGAGTAGGAAGATTAGACAATTTTGGCGGCATTACTATACTGTACAGACGGGAGATTAGACGGATGAGAGGAGTAGTAACGTCAGGGCTGGAGGACAGAAGACAGAAACATGTTGGTGACGCTCACCAAGATCAACATAGATGGCAATAAGGAGTTGTTGAGATAATGCAGAAGAAAAAAAAAGTTGAAACACAGGTGAATATAAATGATGTACACAGACGCGAGAGAAGAGAAGAGGCAGCAGGACAAAAGGAGAATATGATTGTGATGTGAAAAAAGAGATAGCAGAAGGGGGAGAGTATAAACGTGAACTGAAATGAAGGAATGTTGGAACCAAAAACTTAGATGAAAGACATAAGGGTAAGAGAGGAGGATGAATGAGTGAGTGTTGTGACCACCTGAGTGTGAGAGTAACAGACCCAGCTGTCCTGTGTGAGTGTTGTGACCACCTGAGTGTGAGAGTAACAGACCCAGCTGTCCTGTGTGAGTGTTGTGACCACCTGAGTGTGAGTAACAGACCCAGCTGTCCTCTGTGAGTGTTGTGACCACCTGAGTGTGAGTGACAGTTTCCACCAGGTAATCTGAGCACCCATCTTCATCTGTTACAATGAGCACTTATCAACACTTGTTAAACCAAGCATCACGGTTGATGTAGTGACTGAACTGTTGCATTAAACTCAAGACAGATATGGAAAAAAAATTACCTCGCGTTTCAGTAGAATTATGGAACAAACATATTCTGGAGACACTACAGAAGGCCTTGTGGCACGATGATCACTCTTCCTCACCACCTCCACTACCACTCCAGTGAGCGAGTGAGTCAAGCCTGTGTCAGAGTGGCTGGGCCGGAGTGGGCCGCGTCTTTGATCCCAACAGATGAAACTCACACACTGGTAACACCCACGGACTCATAACTTTGTCTCGTGTCTCCTCCCTCCTACACATTCTAACTTGGTAAGAGCTTTTGACTATATACACAAAAGTTGTCTTATGCATCAAGTTGAAGTGAAACAAAAGTATAACTAGCACAATCTCGGACAAAACGTACTTCGAATAAAAAAGAATCATTGCTAACGTAACAGGAAATGGTGAGTGACACTAAAAATCGAATTTCCATACAAGACAAAAATTATACAAAGTGGCGTTCCAAATTGGGCAGAATTTCTTAGAGTAAGAGAATTATCTCAAATAAGGACAACAACTGGTGTAAACATCTGTATTGGTAAAAGTACAATGTACACTTATAAGCCACACATACAGACGGCCTCGAAATTCCCAACCGGCAACTTGACTGGGTGCATCCCTCCCTCACCCCACCTCCACCAGACAACCCCAGCAATATCTCAATCAGCTATGCTGATGATATTCTTACACATACTGTTACGAGTTGGGGCTTTAGAATATAGTTAAAAGTCTACCCAGATCCCAACAGGCAACAACAAAAAAAAACAAAGACAATCGGACTATAAAAGGGTAGACAAAGGATGCGAGTTTTTGTTGTGTATAATAAAGTACCATAAATTCCTTAACAAAATATTCAGCTTTCTATAATTTACCCTTAACCGTACTTAACCTAAACATTAACAGTATATACATATTTATACAACATAAAACAATCGTGAAGCAAGGTGGACGCAGGGAGGCAATATAAGATTACAAATACTTAAGTGCGGAGCTGAGATGGCTGACGAGTAAGGCCGAGTATTGTAGAAGACGGTAGGTAGTCACTGTGCCGTAGGTTTTCAGGATAGGTGACCCTGTGGTCACTTCCCAGAGTGAACTGAACTCTCCTCGAACTCAAGCTGACAAAGAAGACTTGGAGGAGGTGACGCAACAACCAGGATATGGAGAAGGGAAACCCCAGAGTGGTAACCAAGACCAGTCATACTCGGGTTTCGTCCCTAGATAGCGTTGCTCGTGGTGCTGGGTAGGTAGATCAGGACAATAGATGGCGTGGTTCGTAGTGCTGGGTAGGTAGATCATGACAATTGATGGTGTGGTTCGTAACACACCCCCCCTCCAAAGACCTCCGTAGCGTGTGGGCGAAGGAGGTGATCACCTGGTGCGTCTGGAGAGTAGCTGCTGCATTTCCACTGGAGCTCGGGATAAGGAGTCCGCAATCAGGTTGTCCACCCCCTTTATGTGTCGGACTTGTAGATTATAGGGCTGGGTGAGGAGAGCCCAGTGGAGGATTCGCTGGTTGGAGGTCTTGTTGGTTTGGATGAACGTGAGTGGGTTATGGTCGGTGAAGACTAGGGTTGTTTGTGGGAAAGACTGGAGGTAACATTCAAAACTTCTTTATTGCCAACACCAGAGCCAGGGCCTCCTTCTCTATGGTTGAGTAGTTGGTCTGATGTTTTTTCAACTTGGCGGAGTAGTATGCCACAGGGTGAAGGACATCAGTGGTTGGGTCGGGTTGTAGGAGCACAGCCCCCACTCCGACACCGCTAGCATCGATTTTCAGATGGAAGGGCAAGGTGTAGTCAGGGGGGTGGACTACAGGCTTGGAGGCAAGGAAGGCTTTGAGGCGGTGGAAAGACTGGTCGCACCTCTTGTTCCAGATGTAAGGGACCGCAGAACTGGTAAGGTCTGTGAGGGGTCCGGCCACGCTGGAGAAGTTACTGCAGAACCGACGGTAGTAGCCGCACATCCCCAGGAAGGGCACGAGTTCCTTCCTCGTCCTTGGAGTGGGGAAGGATAAGATGGCTTTAACGTTTGTGTCCTTGAGTCTCACCATACCATGCCCAACGATATGTCCCAGGTAAGTCACTGAGGCCCGGCCAAAAGCAGATTTAGCCAGGTTTATGGTGAATCCAGTCTCTTGCAGTCGTGAGAACAGTATCTCCAAACGCACCAGATGTTCGTCCCAGCCGTCCGACACCACCACCAGGTCATCCAGGTAGGCGAACGTCCCACCTTGGTCCTGAATGAGGTGATTGATTGCCCTCTGGAATGTGGCCGGAGCATTAGAAAAGCCAAACGCCATAACCAAACATTGAAAAAGACCAAATGGAGTTATAAATGCCGAGAATATTTTTGCCCTATCGGTGAGTCCCACTTGATAATATCCTTTCAACAGGTCCATGGTACTGATAAATTTTGCACAGCCTATGCTGTCTATTATATCTTTAATCAAAGGTAAAGGGTAGGAGTCTGAGACAGTGACCTGGTTCACTTTACGATAATCGGTACAGAAACGAAAAGTGCTATCAGGTTTTGGAATGAGAAGACAAGGTGAACCCCAGGGGGAGGTACTAGGCTCAGCCAAGTTATGTTTTAACAAAAAGTCTACCTCCTTTTTCATAATCTTTCTTTTTTGTGGATTTAGTCGATATGCTGATTGCCTAATGGGTTGTACATCATCTGAGATTAGCTTAATGTCATGTTTAAGTATAATGCAAAACCCCGGGAGGTCTGACGTGACTTTCTGAAATGTTGATAATAACTTAGTGAGATGTTTTGCTTGAGATGGATTCAGAACAGAAAAATACTCATCCAAGTTGTTGAGTATGTGACTGTTAGCAGGGTTTTCTTTAGGTAGAGGGAAGTCTAAATTCTCCAATAGGTTCATGTCATCTGTCTCCGGCTCCGGCCCTGACAAAACCGTATGCAATACAGGTAGGCTTATAGCCTCTGGGATGTCTTCCTCTGACTGCCTGGAATGGTAAAGTTTCACGAGATTAATGTGAACAAGTTGTGTATCCTTTCTGCAATCAGGAGTATGGACTATATAGTTGAGAGGAGATAGTTTATTTGCATGGATTTGAAAGTTTTCATGGAACTGTTCCAAGCAACCTTGGGAGTGTGGGTGGTAAGCCGAAGATGTACAATGGTCCACACTGAGGTCTTTCATCACCTGTTTGAACAAAGATGGATCAGATTGTTGGGCTTTAATGAGCTCATCCTTACTAATGGTCTTATTGTACAGATCTTCTGTGGGTAGGAAGATATTGGAGGTGGTTTTAGATGAAGAGGGCCCATTTCGCACACTCTGTGACCGGGTGACAGCACAAGATGGGAAAAGGTGAGGAATAGTTTCTTCAAGGTCAGTGGTGGAGTTGACAGGTAAGGGAGAGTCGACTGTCTTTATGTTGGGAACCACTAGATCTCCTACCAAGTCATTACCCAATAATAAATGAATGCCGCTCACAGGCATTGGATCTTTCCTAATGGCTATTTGCACTTCCCGAGTAATCAAGGGACATTGGAGGTGCACTTTAGCTAAGGGATAGGAAGAATGGGATGAGAGATCTGAAATTAGAACACTCATTAGTAAATGCGGTAGATATATCAGGAATGACGTTAAACAGGAGGATAGATTGTGCTGCGCCGGTATCACGTAGTATACGAATAGGGAAACAACGAGACCCCTCTATGATTGAAATTTTGCCCTCATAGGTGAATGAAGATAAGAGATCCTGATGGGGCCTTTCCACATTGGTGGTTGCTATTGGTTTAGATTTGGGATTCAGGGAACTACTTTTAGCAGTTCGACACTTTGGGTGTTTATAAGACTGGATCGTATGGCCTGGGTTTTTACAGTAAGAACAATAAAACTTGGTTGCATCAGGGGGGGGGGGGTAGGTGTGGGACCTTTCGACCCACCACTCACGTCCCCAAGGTTATCATCAGAGGAGAACCTAACATTCCGGAAAGTACCACGTTCCCTACGGCACAGTGACTCCACCAGCAAGGCGTACGCATCAGCCAGCTCAGCAGCACGCCCTAAATTTACCTCTCCACGCTCCTCCACATGCTTCAAGATGTGAAATGGTATCTTGCTCTTCCACTCCTCCAGGACTACCAAGTTTAACAAATCCTGAGGTGGTCATTAAGAAAACCTAGATAAATTAATTAATGGTCAAAAGATAAGATAAGTGGATTACCCTAGAAAATATCACGGCAGTGGATAACCAGAAATTCCCGGAAACTACCCAAGTTATACCTAGGGAAATTACACTTATGAATATTGTTCTTCTGAGAATATCCTTAGATAAGGATAAGAGACTTGAAAGGGGAAGGGCGTATTACGGCATTAATATAAAGATCCGGATTAACAACCCTTAGATACTTGAAACAGGAAGGGGGTATTACGGCATTAATATAAAGATCCGGATTAACAACCCTGAAATACTTGAAATAGGAAGGGAGTATTACGGCATTAATATAAAGATCCGGATTAACAACCCTTGAGTTTGGCATGAATGACCCCGAATGATGTAATGAGAAGAACAATAATAATTGAGGCTTTATAATTATGGGGTCCTGGTAGAGAGGGGCGTCCCAAGATATCACTTCACCCTAAACTAGTGACTATGGAACAGCCTACTCTGGAGTGAGGGTACGGCATTAAACAGATCCGGATTCTTCCCTACACTCGATAAGACTTACTACACGACTGCCATTGTAATAACAGGTAAGCCTTATGACACTTGGAACCTAATATCCTACGTCTGTCACTCTTATTGTACGGTAATACCAATATATGCACACACATATGAAGGAAACTTTAAACCACCGTAAAGCAATTGTGAACAGAAGTGACTGGGAGGAATAATTAACAAGGAGTAACAACAGGGGAAGAAATATGGTACTTAAGGTCGTGTCCTGTCACGGTCGCCATTTGTTACGAGTTGGGGATTTAGAATATAGTTAAAAGTCTACCCAGATCCCAACATGCAACAACAAAAAAAAACAAAGACAATCGGACTATAAAAGGGTAGACAAAGGATGCGAGTTTTTGTTGTGTATAATAAAGTACCATAAATTCCTTAATAAAATATTCAGCTTTCTATAATTTACCCTTAACCATACTTAACCTAAACATTAACAGTATATACATATTTATACAACATAAAACAATCGTGAAGCAAGGTGGAGGCAGGGAGGCAATATAAGATTACAAATACTTAAGTGCGGAGTTGAGATAGCTGACGAGTAAGGCTGAGTATTGTAGTAGAAGACGGTAGGTAGTCACTGTGCCGTAGGTTTCCAGGATAGGTGATCCTGTGGTCACTTCCCAGAGTGAACTGAACTCTCCTCGAACTCGAGCTGACAAAGAAGACTTGGAGGAGGTGACGCAACAACCAGGATATGGAGAAGGGAAACCCCGGAGTGGTAACCAAGACTAGTCATACTCGGGTTTCGTCCCTAGATGGCGTTGCTCGTGGTGCTGGGTAGGTAGATCAGGACAATAGATGGCGTGGTTCGTAGTGCTGGGTAGGTAGATCATGACAATTGATGGTGTGGTTCGTAACAATACTAAAACTCATCGTGAAATGCAAACCACCCTGAACCATGTATACGCAGCCTGTGAGAACCTCGGTCTTATTATTTCCACTGAGAAAACTAAGGTGTTCAACAAACAAGCTGGTAACCGCAAACGCGGCCCCGCCAAGTTCAAGATAGGTAACAACACTATTGACTATGTTTCTTCTTTTAAATATCTTGGTGTCTCCGTCCCTTGTACCCTTGTACCTGCCATACAACAGCTAACCCGCCAATGTACTGACAGACTGAGACCTCTTAGAAGTGTCGCCGGGTACAGCCCACACTATGGTGCTAATATTAGAATTGTTAAAACAATGTACTATCGTGCACAAAAATCGTGTCCACTACCCAGCCACAGTGAGGTTTCGAATAGCCTTGAGTCTGAAGTTTCGAAACAGCTGGGGGAAATGCTATGGTCGGCCAACACATGTCGCCCACTGTAGTGTGTGTGTGTGGGGGGGGGGGGGGGGATAGAGGAGGTAGGGGGTAGTCTAGTAACAGGCTGTGTGTAGGTGGAGCATAACATCGTGAATTCCGCAATCACTGATAACAATAAGAATGTCATGAAGATAGTTAATATTATTCAGCATGGTGAAACATGTGTAACGGGTAAATAAAAGCACTACAATGACCATATCTCTGCCATTCATGGCTACGACGGTGCGAATGATGGGCACACCAGTAATTAATTCTCCGTGACTACCAGTAATGGTAGTCACGGAGAATACACAAGTTGTTACCAAGGTTGGCGCCACCCACACCAGGGGAAGGAAGTGATGTCGAACACTGAAACATGCCGAGGTCTCATTCCTACCATCGTCGTCACCAACAGGTAAGTCACATTAATTTGTCAGCATAGCCCATGTCGTCCTTATACTATTGCAGGGTGTCCCATGAGTAACAGCAGATATTTGTAGAGGTGAAAGAATATGTGATATTGAGTTGAAAATCTTCTATACACATAAGCATTTATAGGTTGGCAAAAGTCCTGGGAAAATTAACCAACAAGTCATAAGCTAAAAATGATCAAATCATCAGTATATCCTTGGTCACCATCAAAACAATCCTCTCGACATCACGAAACTATTCTGAATCGTCTAAGAATTGGGCATACGCGATTGACACATAGCCAACTCATGTCTTCCCCTAATGGAGCCCCACCTATATGCTTCAACTGCTGAACACAAATAACAGTCCAACATATTCTCATTGAATGCCCTATTTATAATCGGTATCGAACAATGTGCTTCACTAACCCTACACTGTAAGATATTTTAGCAGAGACCCCAAAATTTTCCCTAAGTTCAGTTTTGACCTTCTTGAAATACTGTAATCTCCTCCAAACAATATAACGCTAAATTATAGAAACACAAATATATGTTAAATAATCCTTCTGGCCAGCCCTAAGAGAGACTCAAATGGGTGTCAGTGGTCTGGTTAAACTAAATCTTGATGATGATGATGATTATCGGCGAATGTTCACTCTACAGTCGCAGGGGTGGTGGTGGAGGATTGGGGGGGGGGGGGGAGGGATCCACTTGCAGTTCACTATGAATACATGAAATAGGAAGGGTTTCTTGGGCAGTTGATTCTAGGAGATTTACCAAAACGTTATGTCAGAATAAGAGTATTTAACCTAGGTGTTACTAATACCATTAATTTACTCTAGTATATAAAAGCCTGCATCAGTTACCACAACATAATATTACTCTGCCATTTCAGCTATGCCTACAAGATGAGCAAATTCGTCAGCAGTGATTGCGGAGCGAGGCCAAATCATTGGGATGCGGAGAGCCGGGGCAACTGTGCAGAACATTGCTCTCGAAGTGGGGAGGAGCACCAAGACGATTAGGTGGTGGATCCGCCGGTGGGAGGAAGAGGGCTCAGTGGAGACGAAACCCCGAAGCGGGAGGCCACGAGTAACGTCGGCAAGGATGGACGCCATGATCGTGGCAGCTACAAAGGCATATCCAATGCGAACATCAGTGGAGCATACAAGAAATCTGGGCCTCAACTGCCATCACATGACGACGAGACGCCTACTTCATAAAGCTGGGATCGACTGCCATATTCCAGCTCACAAAGGGTGGCTAACACCTACTCACAAGGAGTGTTGACTCGGCTTTGCATTGGAACACCTTCCACATAGAGAAGAATACTGGAGAACCATTATATATACCGATGAAACGGTGTTCAGGTCAGTGGGAGCCGAAGCAAGGCAGTGCTGGTGGCCCCCCCAACACACGCTACCATGAGAAACACATTCAACATCGCACAGTGAGTGGTAGGGTGTCAGTGTCATTCTGGGGGTGGATGTGGGCACATGGGCCTGGTGAACTGGTCAAGATCAATGGCCGTTTCACTGGTGAGCAGTATGTAGACATCCTGGAGCAAGTGCTAATTCCTACAGTCCAGGCTATGGCAATTCCAGCCCCCCCACACTATCTGGCTGGTTCATGGCAACAGTCCCATTCATACCAGCAGTATAGTGAAGGACTACCTCCAGGATCACCCTGAAATTGAGGTCATCGACTGGCCAACACTAGGATGTGATATTAATCCGATTGAACATATTTGGGCCATGATGAAACGTGATTGGGATATTGGGGAGCAGCGAACCTGTGCAGCAATAGAGGCCAAAGCTTACGACGTGTGGGAGAGTATACGTCGATGACCAGGGGTGTGCCTGAAGCAGGTCTACTCCATCCCTAATCGCCTTGATGAAGTCCTGAATGCAATGGATGGCAGGGACCAAATACTAAGATGTGTGTATTGGTGTACTGTTTGAATTTTAGGATTGTTTGTAAATACAATTAATATATATTAACTCACCTACAGTGTTATCTTAAATCCATGTCCTTAATGATGTCTTAAACTATATCGCATGAAAATTCATAACAAAGTAACTTAACAGCCACAAATTATGTATTGTGTGGTATACAATGATCTGTATGACACGTCATGGAATGTGTTGTCTTATAATACAATATAATTATATAGTTACAATTGCTACCGTCATTGAAATGTTCATGATGTTCAGCACACAATATTAACGGTAACTGAGCACACTCCAAAATATATGAAGCTTGCATATTGTGGTGGGGTGTTTAAACACTGGAACTTGCAAGAATTGGGACAGTCACCTAGATTAAGTCTAAATACTATTTTACAATATTGATAACTTTTTAACTCCACACTTTTTAACATAAGTATATAATTATATAATCTTGCATATTATCACAAATATTTATTAAACAAAGGATGGGTGGAATATAAATAAATATTAACATAATCTCTTTGTCGGAATAACAAAAAAATTGTGACTTGGTCGCTGAGTAAAACTAGCTGACCAAGGCCCTTCACCCTGACCCTTGCATATTTCACTTTTATCCTTAATATATTCCATTCTTTAAAGTATCATTGTGACCTGAGTGGCAATAAGCACCCAGAGCACTGCACCTGTTCCATGAATTCTTAACCATAAAAAACAATTGTAAGACAAAACGTAGTTAAAAAGGCAGCTTGAAGTTATGGTGGTATAAATAATAAATAAACCTGCCTCTCATCCAGCCCTCACCTCCTCTACCGCCCCTTACCCCCCCCCCCCCCCCCCACACACACACACACACTACAGTGGGCGACATCTGTTGGCCGACCATAGCATTTCCCCCAGCTGTTTCGAAACTTCAGACTCAAAGCTATTCGAAACCTCACTGTGGCTGGGTTGTGGACACGACTTTTGTGCACGATAGTACCTAGGCTATATAAGATCTCTAATAGATTACCACGCACCAGCCCTGGTCCTTCGTGACGGGAAAGGCGTTGACAAGCTCGAGAAAGTGCAAAATAAAGCCCTCAGAATTATCCTAGGATGTCCCATGAGCACTAAAGTACTTAATATGAGGAAAGAACTAGGTATACCCAGTGTTAAAGAAAGAATAATTGAAGTCAACCTCATGATAGCCCTGAAGCTTCTGTGTGGTGATCTTGATAACATTGTTTCCTTAAAATTGCTAGAATGTATGAACCATGGGACTGATGAGTCTAAATGGTTCCAAACTACAGCTACACATATGAAGATGTTTGGACTAGACCACCTGTACAAAGTTGAGACACAACAGCGCTTCCTGTCACCCTGGCGGACAGTTCCCTTCGATATCACAATACCGACATATCCGCCTGAAAAATTAATTATACAAAGCATTTACCTCCAACACACTGCCAAATTGAGAGCTCTTGAACGCATACACACTCTACAGACTGATGATAATATCACACAGACCATCTACACTGATGGATCTCTTAACACCACCTGTGGGAGGGCTGGAAGTGCTATTGTTGTGACTCAACCTGACGGTAATATAATTGAGAAAGGAGTTAGAATTAACAATTGGGCATCCACTCTACAAACTGAATTAGTTGCCATACTCACAGCTATTAAATTCATTGAAACCACTGTCACTGACAGTCTCATCATCACTGACTCTTTATCCTCACTACTTGCCCTTGACACCCTCGACTCAAGTTGTCACGCTCTTGTCACTGAAGCCAGACACAAATATGCGTGCCTTGTTGACCGGGGTGTCAAGGTCAACCTGTTGTGGATCCCCTCTCACATAGGCATCATAAAACATGACAGAGTTGATGCCCTCGCCAAACTCGCGTCTAACAAAGACACGGTTGAATACAATTTGGGTCTGTCAAAAAGAACCCTTAAAACTGTAATTAGGAAAGAACTTATTGATGAGTTTGACGCAAGTAGACTAGTGCAAACAGGAACTAGTCGATCCATAGTTTACCATGATGAGATGTATCAAGTGAAACAAGTATATGGAGCAAGTAACAAGATCACTAGATTACAAGATGTTGTAACCGCTAGATTAAGGTTAGGATATAAGTACCTCAGGCAGTATGTTCCTCAAGCAGATGTAAACAAGACTAAATGTAAAGTGTGTGGCCATACATATGGCCACACACTTGAACACTACGTCCTCGACTGTGTGAAGGTAGAACCTTTTAGGGATAGGTCCAAGCGCACTGTGTGTGAAATGGTACAACACTTATCTCTTGTCATGGTTTTGGTTGGTTCAGTGGTAGGAGGAGTGGATTATATTATATAAAAATAATAATATGTCGTATTTCTTATTTCTTACCGTAGAGTCCGATACCTTCACACTGATTACTTGCAGGAGATTATGGCGTATCTACGTAGAAGTTCACTCCACCACTCGACATTCCATGATTTATACTTGATAAATGATGATTTAATGAATTCATTTAATTTTCAACATCCATCTAAGTTATTGGTTATACTATGTCATAACCAATCAGTCATTACCTTTAGTAATAATAAGATAGGATCACAGATACGGGCAGATAATTGCACTTACATTTATTTGTCAAGCTTCCATACAATGATTTACAATTTGCATGGATATATGATTTACTCACGTTCACGATGTAATAAAATTAATCTTCTAAAACAGGGAATTTTTAACTTGGGGACACATGTGGTTACTCAACTATGGGTGTGACTTAACAGAGCCTTAATTCTTCAAGTGATACATTTACTGCCAGCCTGGATTGCTTTTGTTGCAACCAGGCTTCATCACAAGAACTTCTTCCCACGGCCATAACAACAAAAGGTACTCTTGGTGTACCACACATAGTCTCGCGTCACTGACAGTCACTGTGGACGGTTGTCGCGGCAAGTAGAACTGGTAAGCGTGACTTGAATTAACCATTGGGTGCAATAGACCAGCCTGGATTGCTTTTGTCGCAACCAGGCTTCCACACGTGATATTTCCACGGGGATAACCAGCCTAGGTTAACACGCTTAGTCTCGTGTCGACGACGGTTCACAGGACGGAGTGCGGTGGAGGACTCTGTGTGGTGTGGTGTCCCGCCCCCCCCCCCCCCCCCTTCAGGAGGGAGAGGATGGAGACGACGTCTTAACTAACCCATGGCTCAGGGAATACTACTTAAAATGAGGTTTTTGGGTGTGAAGCGATGAACAGTACAACACTGTTTCACTGCCCACCCCCCTAAAGGCTGGCTGACATACACTAATTGAAAAATACATGTCCCAGTTATGCCTCGCCGGGCGTCTTACCTCTGGTTAAACAAACTTTGGAGTTGGTTGCGTGGGTAAGCCTAACGCAACCCATGACATCTCTAATGGCAAGATAGCCGATATATTAAGATTGTATCCACTTTTTTGCATTTAGTAATTATATCAGTTCTCATGTACAGAACCAAATACACAATGTGCTTGAATACTTCTCACTTAAATGTGAATAACAAAGTGTGAGGCCAGACTCACTGCCTCACACGCCTGTACTCACGCATTTGTGAATAAGTTACCTTTTATGTAACATTCAGTGCCACAATATCCTGACAACGGGGGTTAATTATTATGACCCGTTGTAAACTCTACTCTGCAATCCTTTTGCGCTACCGCTCACAGGATGAGTGTGGGGTGCACAATAAAGTAGCCGCCGTAAGCGACAAAAAAAATAAATAAATAAAAAAAATCAGAAGTCAACGCTTACCCCCTGAACACGTTAGTATGGATAAATAACTTCAACAATTTATTCTAATTTAGTTTCTAAAACCTATCCATGCATTTGTTTTAGTTACAAACATGATAGACTATATAACATGATATTGGAGCTTCCAAACAGGTCACTGGTCATTTTAACACTCAGCATGTAAACTTTGTGATAAACCTTTAAAGCATACACTTGAACACTATATTATCGAATGTGACACTGTCAAAGACATCAGACCACCTGGCTTATTGAATCATGAACTTTGTAATTGCTATATTGAATCAGGGGTGCCTGAGGATATTTTTGTTGTTTATCCCAAATTTGCAGGCCCACACTGATTAGTCTTCAATTAGAATATGACGTCCAATTTATATGAACCATTGTCCTGAATGGCAGTGAACAGTGACATCACCCACATGACTCTGACCTATATATACTGCTAATGAATATGATCTATTCCTTTGTGTATGAACCTCTGTCCTGCGTGGCAAACTGTACTCCAAGCTTTGTCAATAAATTTGTTAAGCTAAAAAAAAAAAAATACACCGGATATTCCACCAATGAGAGTTGACCAGAGATTGACAGACGCCCAGGGGGTGCCTCGAAAAGGAGGAGGAATTTTAGGCAAGAGTACTGTAGTGTTCACCGACGAAAAAACATTTTCGATCAACAGCTATCCCCGTATCCATGTGTGGAGCCGAAATAACACAAGGTAGCATACTTGTTAACGCTCATAGGAGCGTTATTGATTTGTGTTGGAGAATATGACCCACAATGATGACGCGTACCATATAATTCGGTCAAAACCAGTTAAAGAACAATTCACATATAACAAATGCTGTTATCTCAGGACACATAGTATGAATAATACAATCAATATACAGTACATAACCTGTTAACATCTTAAATATAACTCACATGTTACAACTGTTGATATATCAGGAGACAATTTGTATAATATGATCAAAATACAGTACATAAATATACTTATTAAAGTTATTTAGAGTTTTTAGAGGATTTAATAGTTCACAATCACACTCACGCTTTAGAGTCTAGGGTTTGACCAACGAGAACCGGTGTAATATCCTCTTGGTATATGTTAGTCGAACGAAGATGTTGTCTGTACTGCAGAAAGCGATAGACTGCCCTTCGAGCATTCGCAGTTGCCTGGGCCATCGCCTATTTAAACCACCTCAGCAAAATTCGTTGTCAACACTATGTCTCTCCTCTCACCCCCCCCCCCCCTCTCTCTCTCTCTCTCTCGTCTAGTTTATCTTATTGTGGCTATCCTTCTCTTTCTCTCTCTCTTCTAGTTTTTCTTACTGTGCCGGTAACTATAACCGCCAGTCAGGCGGTTAAGGATATTTAGATCTCTTCACGTAGTACACGAACATTATAATTCAGTCAAACCTGTTGAATACAATGCATTTAGTATTTCAAATAAGTCATACATAGGCACTCCTACATAAATGTTTAATCCAATATATATTTACATAACAATCATGGCTATGTAATTAGTCTAATCTTAACACAAAAACAATGAGTGCTCAATTTGCCATATTTCTATATTGTCACACTGATCAATTGACACAGTCTACCTGTGTACACAATAAGTACTAGTTAAACTTACGTGTTGAAAGTCTAGAGAGAAGCCAGGGTAGGTGTTGACTCTAAGATATGGGTAGCTACGTATACTGAAATGCCCACCCTATAGCCTGGCCCCTTGGCTGGTCAGCTATGGCTGAGTCAGGGGAGTATAATTATACAAAAACAAACTCCCTTCACACGCTCCAACCTCCTTCTGGGCCTCTCATCTTCCACCATCTCAACACTCTACACTCTACATACTGCATATGGGCACGCACACCCAATAAACATGACATGACTTGCAGTCTAACATATTATGTGTTTATGTGTTTGCTGCTTGCGGTAACAGTAACAGTACCCATAAATTTATGTTTGCAGTCTGTAACGCGGGTAATTTAAGGATACTGTATATATATCAAATTACTTAAAAAATCCAGCATATCTTGCAATAGGTAACAAATCATAATTTCACATGAAAGTAAAGCATATTACAAAGTGATATAGTCAACATTATTTTACAGAGATATGACCGGCATAACTCTGAAGAATAACGGAGCGGCCGAGTGAGGGTGAGTGTGTGGGGGTGGATGACTCCCCACGGCGTCGGGGATGTCACAGAGATTCAGGGACAGTTTAGTGCCGAAAGATATGTTGACATTCTTAATGATTTTTTCCTCGCCTGTTGGACTGGCCTAGCAAAGAGGCAGACATGAACCTGATCAAAAAGCTTTGGAGTTCAATTGTGAACACCTGGGAGCCGGAGAGGGAGAGGTCAGCGGTGGAGCCGATGGTCCACACAGACCTTGTTCATAACCACATGAGGTCAAGACTGCCGTGATAGACGCGGGAGGCTGGACAAGCTACTAAATAAAGGGAGAAATAATTGTTTTTAAATATCCTCTTCCAAATGAGTGGTGGTAGGAATAATAACGAAGGAAAACTGTATGTCTGAATTATGCTCTTCTACTCCAAATATAATTAACTCTACACATCCAGCTTAGAAAAGAAAAAACCCTACGTAATGTTATAGAAAATTATCCTGAAAATAATTAAAGAATATGTTATTTTATGTTGCACAAAGTTTCGTTCATTAATGAGACGTTCATTTGGTTTCAAAATATTGTGAAATTGGATCGGATGAGTTACAACCACTTGCGTCCCGTTGTTGCTGTGAAACACACCAGGGGAGTGGTGAGGGATGTCTGATATGTGTCTATATTGGGAAATAACACAGTTGCTGTTGTTTACGGAAACTTTACCATTGTTAGGGTTAGTCAATTAGATATCCGAAATAGCCTTAATAGATTGTAGAAGACAAAGGTTTAATCTCTCCATTCTATAATGTGACCTTAAGGTTAGGCTGTGATGGGGGTAAGCCATACCAATACCAACCTTACGCTCACGACACTTAGCAACCATATTCCCCTGTGCTTAACCTATTTTGGATAGAACCTTACTCTTCCGGGCTCGGCCTTCACACACAGTGGCTTGCTGGCTCAGTATATAACTCAATACAGACAGACCCCGACTTACGACCGTCGGGACTTACGACCGCCTCAGATATAGATAAATTTTTATTTTTTTTTATTTATTTTTTTTCAAATGACACGCATTTTCTATACCGAAACGTTTCCAGTTAATGTAGTCTCCATGTATAATTAGAAAATTATGGGGGGCCCATGTGCATTCAGCTGACTACATTAAAGGTAAGTGCTCAGTCACACTAACCATTCCTTATTATTTATTACTTTCACTGTACTGTATCCATTCCTCATTATTCATTACTTTTACTGTACTGCATTTCATTGTAGATTACACAGGACAACAAATTTTTTATAATTCCCAGTTGCATGAGATTTCTTTACTGTTTCTTACCATTTTTGATCTGCTGATTTCATATTTGAAACCAGTTTTGTTCTGCATGCTCCAGTTTTCATGTAATTTGAGGTTTTACATTCTAGCCGTTTGCGGTCAAATTAATTAATTACACGATTATGGTATCAATAGGGAGATATAATTTTGTCTGTTTTTTCTTTCAGATTTGGTCATGGCTACAAAGAGAAATCAATGTGTGAACAAACCTGATGCCTTCTGTTATATTTGTGGATACTTCACGCTTATTCGTCAGAGGCGCAATATAACATCGTTTGTGAGGCGCGGCTATAAAGCGTACTTCGGACTTACTCTTGGCGACCAAGACAAAAAATGGGCTCCACATGCTGTGTGTCATAACTGCGAAGAAATGCTGCGTGACTGGACAAAAGGAAAACGTAAGGGCTTACCGTTCGGAAATCCCATGACCTGGCGAGAACCGAAGGACCACACAACTGACTGCTATTTTTGTCTGATCAATACGAAGGGTGTTGGCAAGAAAAACAGACATAAAATATCGTATCCTAGTATCCCTTCAGCAATTCGACCTACTTTGCACTCTGATGAGCTACCAGTTCCAGTTTTTAATGGGTTGTCTCCAGCTGAAGAGGAGGGAAGCGACAAAGACCAAGAGAGTGAACATGAAACTCAAGAAATACTTGCAGATTCCGACGATTCTTCTGATGGTACACCAGAGTCATCAACCCCTCAGAAGTTTAGTCAGCCAGAGCTGAATGACCTTGTGCGTGATTTGGGTCTCTCCAAAAATGCAGCAGAAGTTCTAGCTTCTAGGTTGCAAGAAAAGGCTCTACTGAACCAGACCACAAAAGTTTCAGACTTCAGAAAGCGGGAACAGGATTTTGTGCCATTCTTTACAAAGGAGAATAAGTTTGTTTACTGTCATAATATCCCGGGTCTTCTCCAGGAATTAGGGATTCCATTGTATATGTTAGGTTCTGAATAATAAGTTCTATATACAGGAGAGAACACAAACACCTGTATAGTTTTGTAGGTTCGGTTTACTGGATAAGAGTATGTACACAGAGGGAAGCAGCACTCAACCTTGGCTAGGCTCCTTGTCAACTGCTATAGGCGACGTATGGCAAGTGATACATTAGCAGCTTCCATACGTCGCCAGGCACATTAATTAAGCGTGTGGGATATGGTAATAACATTGCCACACGCTGCTAGCTAGGCTGAATAAATAATACATAAATGGAGCACATACATAATATACATACATGATATATAATCTAGCATACATAATATACATACACCTCCCTCCCCCCTATACGCTCATAGCAAAGTCTTGAGCGGACCTTTTCTTTTGGATCCGTTCTGAGCGTCGAGGGACTTCATCACTGGGAAGGGTATAGGACTCAACACTGGTGGTGGGGCCAGCAGAAGGCATTGTTACGGGTCGGAGAAAACGGCGGTTCCTCCACCACACACGACCACTGGGTAACCGCACCTGGTAGTCCCGTGACCTGCCGAGACCCATAACTACGCCTACTTTGTCCCAACGTAGGGAGGTCGGGTCCTGAACACGGACTTGGGTGCCGACACTCAACCTGGGGAGAGAACGGGCGTGGTCATTGTAGCGGGCGACGACGTCCTGAACACGTTTGGCGGCTCGGCGATCACAATCCTCTGTCTTGGCCTGCCACTCCTTGGAGAAGGATTGAGGGTGAGCAGGGACACAAGAACGAAGGGGGCGTCCATACAAAACCTGGGCAGGGGAGCGTCCGGTGTAGTTAGGTGTGTTGCGGAGTTCAAGAAGACCCCTGTCGAAGGCCTCGCAGTCAATGTTCCCAGAAGGGGCCACCTTAAGGATGAGGTGCTTCAGGGATTTGACAGCAGCCTCAGCGTGGCCGTTGGACTGCGGGTAATGGGGCGATGACAACACATGCCGGACTCCCCATCGGTCAAGGAACACAGCAAAGTCCCGGCTTGTGAACTGAGGCCCTCCGTCGGTTCGCAGGCGTACAGGAACGCCCACGTCACGGAAGTAGTGGCGGAACTTGCTGATGGTGGCGGCAGACGTCGTGTCATTACCGCACTTGATGACAACCGGCCAACCAGAGAGACGGTCGACGATAACGAGGAAGGACTTTCCTGACACATAGAAAAAGTCGGCCGACACAGACTCAAAGGGGCGGGTGGGGTTGTCGTCACTCATAAAGGGTTCCTGCTGCTGGCTGGGTTGTAATACGTGGCGGGGCTTACACGCCTGGACAGCATTGGAGATGTCGGGGTCGATGCCAGGCCGGAACACAGTCTGTCTTGCACGCCGTTTGGTGGCCTCGGCTCCACAGTGACTGTCGTGGAGGCGAGCCAAGGCGTGGAGACTTGAAGCAGCAGGGACAACTACCGAAGGAGAGGTGTCACTGGCCAGAGGTAGGGGTAGGGCGGCAGCAGGGTAGTTGCTGCTCCCTTCGTGCACCCTGTTGGCGTGTTTTACCTCGAGAATCGGTGTTGGGAAGTCCTGGGAGATGATGGCCAACTCTTGGCAATGTCTGTAGGACAGCAAAGGAGTCGGGACGCCATTATGCACATCAATCCAGGCTTGACACGACCTGTTGCCAAAGGTGACTTGTGCTTGGAGTGAACCCAGGGCCGGGGTCATCTGTGAACCATCTGCCATAAAGCGGAGATCCTTGGGGGGCGGTCCTAGATCACTTGGAGAGAGCCCCAAGCATTGCAAATGCTGGGGACCGATGACTGTAGCATCAGCGCCGGTGTCGGGCAACATCTGAAGACGGGATGACACACCACCGTAGGTCACAATGACACTGATATACTGAGGGACTTTGGTCCTGGGACGCTGGGGGGAGCACACATTCCTAATGTGGCTCGAGCGTTGTCAAGAGTCGTCGTGCCTCTGATTGGAAGACTGTGGGCGGCCCTCTCTGGTGGAAGGGGGCTGAAGCTTCCGCCGACGCGGTCCCTTGGGTATGTTGGAAGGGCAACACTTGTCATAGTGGCCCAGACGACCACACACATTGCACTGGACGCGTTTGGCTGGGCACCGTGCTGTGAGTGACCAGTGGCCCTTACGGTCACAACTGTTGCAGGTAGACTGAGCAGCTGGACACACCTGTGTTCCGTGCTGCTTACCACAGTTGTTGCAAAATAAACCGGGCGTGGGCGTGGTGGGCGAAGGCGTAGGAACAGACGTCTTGTCTTTCTTGTACCGGGACACAGCACGTACAGCTGTAGGGGGAGCACAGATGGCAGAGGTGGCACACCTGGCAGCCTCATAGGAGCGACATATCGTCAACACATCCTTAAGAGAAGAGGAAGAGTCGAGGGAGGTGAGGCGTTGGACAAGTTCCTCGTCCTTAACACCCATCAGGATCACCTGCCTCAACTGGGTCTCCTCGCACTGCTGGTGGTGGCCTGGACATATATCTACCTCTTCCGAGGCTCTCTTAAGACGCACGTAAAAGGCATCAAAAGACTCACCCTCCATCTGTCTGCAGCTAAACAATTCCCTCCTGCGCAGAGCTTCATTCTGCTGTCCTTTGATGTGCCGTTGTAGAACGTCCAGTACCTCCTCTACAGACAGCAAAGAGGTTGGGGGTACCTGCAACGTATGTTCCAAGACACGCTGAATTTCCAAGGACAGGCACATACGCAGCTGGATGAGTTGTTTAGGCTGTGACAAACTCTGGAGATCCACCATTGTAGAATAATCAGTCCACCGTCGCCGCCATTCACGAAAAGTCTGGAAAGTCTCATCAGGCTTCAAGATGGGCGGCGTTTGAGCTGCTGCATTAGGTGGGGCTGGGGGGTGTGAAGGAAGCATGGATGAGGTATCTGAACCAGTCAGTACCGAGGCAGTGTTAGAGCCAGGGGCTTGGTTAGCAGTGAGGCGAGATATCAAGGCTTCAAACCGTTCACTGTCTTCCAATCTCCGTTGGTGGTCTCGTTCTGCCTCTGCTTGCCTTCTGTGCTCATCCGCCAAACGTCTGTGGGTTTCATCCTCGCGTTTCTCATCTCTCATAAACTTCAGTAAAGCAATTATCTCTGGAGACAACGCTGAATATTGAGGTGAGGGACTGCGCGATGTGGGGGCTGGAGCGTCGTGGCCGGCCTGGTCATCCATCTCTGCGGGGCTATCACCCGCCTGGCTCATCCAGACGCTGGGTCCACGGCTACGTAAGGCGTGAGACATAACTACTTCATCTGTGTACTATGTCTTAAATCAGTGTTGACCGGTCAGCCCGTCGTATCAACAAGATTTCAGACAAAAAAAATTAATTAAATACACAGATAAGTAGGTTATATATATAAAATATATATAAGGAAGCCGCACGGTCAGCGAGTGTTAGTACGTGTATGTGTGGTGTCCCGGGCGGGCAAAGCGTCTCACCCCAGCTGTGAGGGGGGGTGGAGGCGGCGCTGTGAGGGGGTGGAGGGAGAGGCGCGGCGACTCCCAGTCAGTCCAGTTACCCTCAGAACGCGGTCAGAGAAGGGTGCACTGAACTCTACTCCTTACAAATGCCCAGAACGTGCCGTATACCTTGGGAATCCTTTAGAACAAGGTCACACATGAATGGCACGAAACACACAATGCACTAAACACTTCACAGAAAATCACTGTCACTGACACTGCTCAAAGTTGCTGAAATTCTTCGAGGAGAGGTAACGCATGGGAGTTGACCCAAGCGAGAGGAGTCCGTACGCCGGCTTTCCACAGACTTTGCACTTTCACTCATAATTATCCAGTAAGATCGGATCACTGCGCCATGTTAGGTTCTGAATAATAAGTTCTATATACAGGAGAGAACACAAACAACTGTATAGTTTTGTAGGTTCGGTTTACTGGATAAGAGTATGTACACAGAGGGAAGCAGCACTCTCCCTTGGCTAGGCTCCTTGTCAACTGCGATAGGCGACATATGGCAAGTGATACATTAGCAGCTTCCATACGTCGCCAGGCACATTAATTAAGCGTGTGGAATATGGTAATAACATTGCCACACGCTGCTAGCTAGGCTGAATAAATAATACATAAATGGAGCACATACATAATATACATACATGATATATAATCCAGCATACATAATATACATACAGTATAGTCCAAATGACTGGCGATTATTTCTAGATAGTTGTAAGCGTAGCCTGAAGTGTGTGCTACTACATAATGGTAATGTCTATGCAGCTGTTCCAGTGGGTCATTCTGTGTGCTTACGAGAGGAGTATAATGACATTAAAACTGTGATTCACCTGCTAAAATACCATGAGCACAACTGGACAATTTGTGTTGACCTCAAAATGGTGAACTTCCTTCTTGGCCAACAAAGAGGATTTACAAAGTATCCCTGCTTTCTTTGCATGTGGGACAGCCGAGCTAGAGACAGGCATTGGAACCTGAAGGAGTGGCCCTTACGTGAGACTCTGGAAGCTGGTATGCCAAACATTGTCAATGATCCAATCGTCAGTCGAGAAAAGATCATATTTCCTCCTCTCCATATCAAGCTGGGCCTGATGAAACAGTTTGTCAGAGCATTAAATACTGATGGTGAATGCTTCCAACACATAGTCTCTGCTCACCCTGCTTTGTCATTTGAGAAGATAAAGGCAGGTGTGTTTGATGGACCACAAATTCGTGCACTTGTACGTGATCAAGACTTTGTCAGAAAGATGGACGACAAGGAAAGGGGTGCATGGCTTTCATTTGTGGCGGTAATGGAAAACTTTCTTGGTAATAAAAAGGCTGACAACTATGAAACCCTTGTAGCAACCATGTTGTCAGCCTTTCATGACCTTGGATGCAATATGAGTGTCAAACTCCATTTCCTATATAGTCATCTTGATAGATTCCCTGAGAACCTAGGGGCAGTAAGTGACGAGCAAGGCGAGCGGTTTCATCAGGATCTCAAGACCATGGAAGACCGCTACCAAGGGAGATGGGACAAACATATGATGGCAGACTACTGCTGGAGCATTAAACGAGAGTGCCCTGAGACATTTCACAAACGCAAGAGCTTCAAGCGCAAATTCCTACCTGGCTAAAATGTGATTGGGCTTTGTCTCCTCATAGTAACAAATTTCTTACCTAACAATGAGTTTTATACAAATTTCAACCTTTGTTTTAGATGGAACATGTTTCAAATTGTGTTGTTGAATAAATTTAGAATATGTAATATTTTATTGTTTATTACCCAGCTAATTTAATGACAGTTTAATGACATATTTTTCAAGATAGACGACGAGGTCAATAAGACGAAGACGAAATTTTGAAATTTCAAAATACCTTGATTGCAAAAAAACTAGAGCTTACAGAAAGAAACTAACTTCAGATATGAGATCAGCACACCCAAATTAGGTAGAATCAAGTGTTTATAGCAATGCAACAAAAACTTTGTTGACCAGTGTTATTTATTAAAAAAAAAAAAAAAAAAAAAAAAAAAAAAAAAAAAAAATTATCTATGTCGGACTTACGACCTGGATTTGGGTCCTTAACCCCGTCGTAAGTCGGGGTCTATATGTACAGTTATGTTCTATGTTAGCCATTTTAGAAAGTATTTGTTGTTATTTCTACCCTGGAACTTATTCCTCATTAATATTAATTCTAATTGTGTACTGAAAATGGCTTCATTCGTTTCCGTAAATGCTCTTAATTTGTAGGTCTTTAAAACTTTACAATAGAAATAATAAAATATTTGAAGTAGGTTAACCCCCAAAACAAAGTCGTTTTCCAAGCCCCCCCCCCCCCACCAAAAAAATAAATAAATAAATAAATAAATAAAGACAACCTTGATCTGAAACACTGAACCATCAACACGTCCAGTACTGCCCAGTAAGACTCTGCCATAATTTACGCTCTCACACTAATACTGAAATGAATCCATCACGTCTGTGGCGAGTGCCGAAAGGATACGAAGCCGATCACGGAAGGACTGACGGACACACGGACTTACGGGTGGACTGAGGGATGGACAGACGGATGAACAGACGAATGAACGGAAAGACAGAACGGGCGGACAACATCATTGCTATATATCCCCAACTTTCTGTCCGGTAGGAACACCGAAAGAAAATTTAACGCGGATCAACAAGGAAAGGTGCTCCCAGTGCAGTAAAACGGATGACTTTCTATCTCCATAAAACTTTGAAAAATTGGTGTTTGATGCAAGCTTAGGAAAACGTGGCATCCCTAAAAATTACTTCGAAAAATACTTTAATGTTCTTGAAACACGAGGAGGTGGTCTAATGCTCCCGAGGTGTGAGGACGTTCCTGAGGCATGGAAGTGGGGACGCTCCCACACATCTAAAACGGGAGGAGACCCAACTCACCGAAAACATTGACTGGTCTCCGATACCGAGCTGTGACTAGGTCAACACTGAAAATATCAAGACTAAATGGTTCTCTGTCCAAAAAGATCTTATTCCTAATCGCCCCTGAGGCATTACGGTCCTGAGCATTACGGTTGGAGCTCATTAAAATTGGGATCCATTGGAATTATTACTTACTGGGATTGGAACCTGTTATTACTAAGCTCCAATCCCAATGGTTAAGTTATGTGAATACCAATTAGGATTGAGACCTATTTGGCGAATCAACAGCTGATACAGAGGACAGGACGCCCCCAAACCACGAAGCAGATTTGTTAATAGCCTGTAAAGCAGGATAATGAAACCATGACAGCATGGTGAGGTCATTTTATCTCAGTGTAACAAAAGCTTTCCAGGAGAGATACGGATTCCTCTAAAACAGGCGAGTGTGATCACTGTGCCCACTTGAATGGAAGAAGTGAGACTCTGACGGAAAGGTGGGGGGGGGGGGGGGACTCCGAAACCCTCATAGACGGCGTGAGGGAAGGGGAGGGGGAGACTTTCATATAGACAGAGACGGGAACACAGACGACCATTAAGACGGTGCAAGGACAACGAGGGAGGAACACCGACGTCCTCAACGATGGAGGGAAAAGCGTAACGTTCCTTTAAAACTATTGTGAGATGGGAATGATTCCAGACTTAGCTGATGAATAAAACGATAATCAACAAGTATGATAACTTGGACGTACCTGAGATATGGTGTGTTAATGTCCCACAAAGACCTGTTTTAACTCGCACTTACCTGGAAAGGGAAAAGGAAAAATCCAGTTAAAATTACCTGCCGTCTATCCCACACACACACCTTTATGATTATTCGCACTTAACTTACAGGAACAACTAAGGCAGAACCAATGATCTTAAGCATTAGTTTATGCCAAATGGATGACTAAGAGAACTTGTTCAATCTGTCAAGAACACAACAGTAGTATTATTAGTAGTTACCTTGTGCTGGTGGTCGCGGGAACCCTGGTGCCATACAAGGTCACCTCCTGGCACCGTCTTGACACTTTTATGACACCCCATGGCTCTTGACGACACCTTGCTGGACTTCATGACACACTTTACACCTTGTGATAGTTCGACACTGCAACTCTTTACGTCATTAATGACAATTTATGACACTGCGAGACTTTAAAGCATTAATGGCACTTCATTAACACTTTACTGCATCAATGGCACTTTAAGACACTTTGATCGACTTCACAGCACCTTGCGACACTTTTCGACACCGTATGACACTATTGTATGTTGCTTGGACACTTTATAACTATTCGAGACTTTATAACACATTATACCACTTTATGAGACTATAAGGCTTTTTACAACACTTTAGAACACTGATACTTTAAGACACTTTAGGACACTTTGACACCTTTGGACACTTCATGACACCTCAGACACTCCATAGTAATTTTTTATTGTACACCATATCTTGCGACACAATACGACACTTATTAGACTTAATGACACTTTATCAGACATACTGGCACTTAAAAGCACTTTATAAAACTTTTGGATATTACATGATTTTTGGGGGTGACATAACGTGACACTTAAAATCACTTTTTGATAATAAAGACCACTTTGAGACACTTACTTTAAACACTTTATAACACTTGATGCACTTTACGACACTTATAAACACTTTGTGACACTCGATACACTTCATGACACTTACAAACACTTTACTACACTGGACAAACACTTGACGATACTTTTCAGTCTCCGTCAATTTCAGTCACTTCACAGGTTATTTGTTTGTCTATGCTCCCGTACACTCCCTTACCGGCACTAAGCAGAGGCAGCATTGCGTATTTTTCGTCTTGTTAGAGGCCTCTGTTGACATTCTCGTGAATCCGAAACAGCGAAACGAATCAGATGCAAGACTCGCACCAACCGGCCTAACCTCGTCCCAGTGTTATTAGGACTGAGTTTGGTCATGTTTTACGAATCTATACATGTAGCTTTGGAGATCTTTGTATTTATCAGTTCTAATTATAAAGTATAAGGCAATATATTACATAAGATTATAGTGCCAATATTTTAGTTCGTATAATGACTCGTTTTTGGATGATTGAGTCTGATGTATCGAAAATCTGTTCCTGAACCCTCAAAACACGCCAACAATGTCTCAAAGTGGTGTCAGTCAACTGGTGGTAAAAAGCATCCAGATTTGTTTATATTGTTTATACCTCTTTATTTGCTTAATAAAGACAAGCAACCAAACCGGAAAGTAACGGAAATAAGATATATCTCTATTAAATATAACAAATAAAGATAGAACACACTTTAAATTATATTCCGAAAGTCAACGCTGTCTAAGACGTGTGTGTTGTCTCAGGACGCACAATCCATATCAGGACTAAACCAAAGCTACCAACAGTCTCCACACATCTGTCTGGTATATTGTGTGGTTTAGTATTTTAGACGGACTACAGACAAACCAAAGAAAGTCAATCACCTTAACTTAATCCATGAAAGATGTTAAAAGACGTCAGGCGTTTCCTACGTTACTCTATTAACTACTGAAGGAAAGGAAGCTCATCACCCCACAATCCACACAACTATTAAGATATACATGAGACTTTTTCCGTAACGATGAAAGATTTTGATTGAACCACTATCACAGGCCGTCGATAAATCAGGAACCAGACGATTATAGAGTAAAGCTGAGTTTGGTAGTAGTTCGCTTCCTCTACTTTAGCCTGATGCAAATCCTATTCCAATTCTGCCCCTGATTTTCACATCAGAAAGTGAGAGCAAATCTAGTATTCCACCAAACTCTTCAGTTTTACAAAGTTCACGTTTGGATTTTCATAAACGGATTGTATGCCTTTAAATATATACAAAGGCTGAAAACTCCTTAGCCTTGCTCTGAAGATGTCTAAATACTGTACATCTTAGAAGATCAATAAGAAAAAGTGTCAAAAGTAAACAAGACATTAAGCACATTCTACGTCTATTTAAATGGTGATGGACTTTCCTCTGTTGGAATTTGCAGAAGAATAAAATCATCGGCTGATGCACTGAATGTGAATATCATGGACCTTACGACCTGTTAGAGGCAGTGTGGATACAGCACACTGTACACTAAGCCTTTTTTTCGGCACACAAGGTGGTAGCATTACACTCTGCCATCTTCCTCTTCCTCGGTTGCAACGTTAGATATCGGTTTATAATCAGGTGGACCAGGGGTGACCTGGATGCCAACCAATACTCGGCCTCCGCACTCCACGGTAATACATTAATATCAAATAAATATTCATTAGCTACAAATCTTAGATTTTTTTTTCTTTTTTACAGAGATTAGCCCATCCGGGCACAGGTAACTGACCCACATCGGAGCCTGGGGGGCGAAAATTGTATAATAATAATAATAATAATAATAATAATAATAATAATAATAATATTAATAATAATAATAATAATAATAATAATAATAATAATAATAATAATAATAACAATTATAATAATAAAATACAACAATGAAAAAAGATCAATAGTGAGAAACGAAATATGTATGTTGTGTTGTCACTAGTAAGAGAAACAATTGAGACCCTGCAAATGTATGTAAATGAGGCAGAAAGTCAGATCAGCAACCTGGGACTTGGTCACAATTTTCGTGATGTCATAGGGCAGCAGGGTCTACCATTAGACAATACATTATGCTTCCAATATCTTCCAAGGCGGTAGTACCTCCCTGTTTGATAGCTGCCTACTACCTACTACCTGGTAGTGCTTTGAAATATCTCTCATGATTTTTTTTTTCTGAGAAGACCAGTGAAAAATTTGTTCCCAAAACTGGTCTTGGAAAACGCCCCTTAAAGTTTAGCTTTCGTAGGTGACTTTACAAAAGACTCTTGCGAGGGTCTCCGAAAAGTATAAGCTTGGTTCTAAATTTGGCCTCAGATAAGTGATCTTGAAAATCACTCTCACATAAGAACAAAAAATATATATATTTTAGTAATTCCTTCCTTAAACGGATCAGTGTTAGACATAATACTGAAGCTGTGACTAAAAGTTAAAATCAGTAGTCCACAACTACTGCAGTGGAATAAGTTGTCAAACATCCTAAATCATCTGAGATGAACTTGGTCTTTAACTATGATCCTTAGAACGTTATAAAAGAGTTGAAAATATCTATTGGGCGTTTTTTAATAACGGAAAATGCCTATACGCAGTTGACAGTTGGCAGGTTGACGCAGTCAATCAATCAGTTAATCTTGTTGACTGATGAAAACGTCAAGTAAAAATGGCCAAACTAGCGTTAAAAATTGAATATAGACTTCTCAAAAAGAATACAGACGCGTTCAATAGTGAAGACGTTGTTATGCCAGCAGGACGGAACATATCCTTAGCTTTGTCAGACATCAAAACAATACGGTATTTCCCCCAAAACGACCGCCTGCAACACACACCTCCTCGGCACAACTGACATCAAATTCCTGCTTCCCCCTCCAGTTGTAAACATCCAAATGACAAGAGGAACAATTACATTAATTTCCAGGTAAGATTAACTTGTTTCCAGATATGATGACTCACCGTACAAGAGCCAGAGGGACACAAAAGTCTACCAGCCACTGTGGGCCCCAGGTTCTCTTATCTGGCAATGTGACAAAATATATATGTGAGTAAATATCAAATTCGCATCAATCTCAATAAATACAAACTCTTGCTGTGGAATACATACATGTATTTTTCATCATAGGAAATTTTAAATGAAATGAAAATTCCGAAACCAAAAATGTACATAGGTTGTATGATTCTTTTTGTCATTGTTAATTACACAAACGAGACGAAACAAACGTCAGTAAAATCATTTCCTTTTCCTATTTTACCTGTGGATAGTGCCAGTGTTGTGGTGATGTGAGTACTGCCAGTGTCGTGGTGATGGTGAGTACTGCCAGTGTTGTGGTGATGTGAGTACTGCCAGTGCCGTGATGATGGTGAGTACTGCCAGTGTTGTGGTGATGGTGAGTACTGCCAGTGCCCTGGTGATGGTGAGTACTGCCAGTGTTGTGGTGATGTGAGTACTGCCAGTGTTGTGGTGATGTGAGTACTGCCAGTGTTGTGGTGATGTGAGTACTGCCAGTGTTGTGGTGATGGTGAGTACTGCCAGTGTTGTGGTGATGGTGAGTACTGCCAGTGTTGTGGTGATGGTGAGTACTGCGAGTGTTGTGGTGATGGTGAGTACTGCCAGTGTTGTGGTGATGGTGAGTACTGCCAGTGTTGTGGTGATGGTAAGTACTGCCAGTGTTGTGGTGATGGTGAGTACTGCCAGTGTTGTGGTGATGGTGAGTACTGCCAGTGTTGTGGTGATGTGAGTACTGCCAGTGTTGTGGTGATGGTGAGTACTGCCAGTGTTGTGGTGATGTGAGTACTGCCAGTGTTGTGTTGATGGTGAGTACTGCCAGTGCCGTGGTGATGGTGAGTACTGCCAGTGTTGTGGTGATGTGAGTACTGCCAGTGCCGTGGTGATGGTGAGTACTGCCAGTGTTGTGGTGATGGTGAGTACTGCCAGTGCCGTGGTGATGGTGAGTACTGCCAGTGTTGTGGTGATGGTGAGTACTGCCAGTGTTGTGGTGATGGTGAGTTTAGTTTACAGTGTCAATATGCTCAGGCTTTATCGCCAAACTTGATACATTTCTCTCATTAAAAACTAATGTTATCACCAAGTTTTGTTGTTTGTCAGTGTGTTTAAGATAACAGTGAGAGAGGCCATTAGGGAGATGGTCTTCCTCTGTGCTTCATTATAAATACCACAGTGCAACCGTTTATCTCGGCGTAAGGAACCTTAAGTAACAACATCAGTGACACATTGTTTACAGTAAAAGAAATTTGAGACAACTTTTGTAATTTAAGAAAATTTTTGTTAAAATAAAGTGTTCCACAGATGTTTGTACAGACGGTCTTCATCCTCAATTTAATCAACAAATCTTCTCCAAATTGTTGTTGTGGTTTCAATCGACATCTTGTCTTTCGAATAGGCAAACAAAACGAAATTTCTTTTATCGCAAACAAAGGGTAAAATTAATCCATAAGTCCTCCATTACAGAACACTCTTAGAGGTATAACCATATCGTAAAAAATAATGACTTAAGAATGCTGGGTGTAACAGCTTACGATTCGAAATTGTTTGTTATGGGGAAAGAAGCCACAGTTGAACTATTATTTGTCTGATAATAATATCGGTTATTTTCCGATATACTGTAGTTCTTAAGAACATAAGAACATAAGAATGGAGAAAACTGCAGCGGCCCTATTGGCCCACACTGGGCAGTCCCATTTACACCCAACACCTTTTGCTCATATATCCATCCAACCTATGTTTGAAGCTATCCAGCGTATTCGAGTTAAATGATGATATTTGGTAACTTGTTCCGCTCGTCCACTACTCTATTTCCAAACCAATGTTTACCTATTTCGCGCCTAAATTTAAATTTGTCTAATCTAAAAACCATTGATACGAGTTCGCTCCTGGTTGGATAGTTTGAGTACCTTTGTAATGTCCCTGTGTTCAGCCCTGACTTCCATTTATATCGACCCTCACTCTACGTCTCTCGAGGGAGTGCAAATTAAGATGCTTTAACCTGTCTCTGTACCCCACGTTTCTAATGCCCGGGATTAGTCTTTTCATTCTCCTCTGAATTATTTCCAAGGATTCTATATCCATTCTGTAATACGGTGACCAGAATTGAACTGCGTAATCCAAGTGAGGTCTCACAAGCGCAAGATATAGTTTTAGGATGACCTCGCTAGTCTTGTAACTAACACTCCTTTGTATGAACCCAAGTACTTTATTAGCCTTGTTTCGAGCAAATACACATTGTTTACTTGGCTTAAGATTCCTACTTATCATTACTCCTAAATCTTTCTCACAGTCGGATTTCTCTATAACATCGTTGTTCATCTGATATCTGGTTTCTCTGTTTACATCTCCTGGACTAAGTACTTTGCATTTGTCCACATTGAATTTCATCTGCCATTTTTCAGACCATTCGAAAAATTTGTTTAGATCTTCCTGTAGTTTGCGGAGTCCTCGTCAGATATAATTAGACGCCCTATTTTAGTGTCATCAGCAAATTTACTTATGTTGCTGTCTACGCCGATATCTATGTCGTTTATGTATATAATAAATAATAATGGTCCAAGTACTAAGCCTTGGGGTACTCCACTAGTGACATTACTCCAATCGGATTTAGTGCAGTTACTGCTCACTCGCTGTTTCCTGTCCTGTAACCACGCACTGTTCGTTGGTGGTGGCATCACACCCATTGGTGATGATGTCACAGCAGTTTGTTTAAAATTCAAAGATATTGGAGGCAAATATGCTTTTTTTTTATAAGTTTGAGATTGCTGTAATATTTTATCCTTAATAAAGAAGGTCAAGGTCATTTTGGAAACTCAAAGGTCAAGTTTATGTTAAAAGCACTCATTATGATTATGACCAAAGCTAAAAGCGTCAAAATGCATTGGTTAAAGTCGAAGATTAACATGTAGGGCGCTGACCGTATTAAGCCGTGACTCAGCAGCCCGTGTGGTCAGAAAAGGCGACCCATTGAATTTTATAAATGTGGAAGTCTAATATTATACTTAACATTTTGTCTACTCGTTCATATCTTAATATACCAATTAAACATAGACAAATAATTGCTCGTTTTAAGATTTTTTAATTGATGTAAAATCTCAAACTATTCCGACAACTGTGGGTAAAACAGTTCCAATATTGGTTCGTCTGTCTGCATATATTTCTAGCCTCGCTGTTGCTCATTAAGAAAATAAACAAACCTCAGAATTCAGCAATTGATGTGAGTTATCGTGTGTTGTTTTCGCCGCTGTATACGCCCTCTTTACCCTGTCCCTCCTGCTAAGCCCACCAAACATATGGTAATTCTAGGCTATTGAATATTCAACTTGTTAAACCGACAAAAAAAGAGAAGTTTGATCACATAGCCTGTCATAATTTTCTTAGGATGTTTGTGATTATTTTGAGATATTGTTTGAGAGATGAGATTGGAATTCCCCTCAGTGTCTGATATGAAATGAGAAGACTACCATGATCTACTTATATCAGGCAAAGATTAGTTTATCTTTCGTTAAACTATTCAAGATAATAATATCAATAATTAATTATTGATACAGTGGAAATTACTACTAAGCAGAAAATATCACTATAATAATACATGTTAAAATAAGTTATGAATACGATGATAAAATGAATCAAACATAAAGAATAACTCATGTGTGTTATGAAGACATTTAGTTAACCTCAAGGAACTAATTCGTCTATGATTTCTCAAGTTAAGTCCCTCACTGCTTGAGGTTATAAAAACAAAAAATAAGCTGGTGTTTGGGAGTAGCGCATTACTTAGTTTGGTAAGAGTTTCGATAGCAAGCAAGTGGCTGGGCTAGGTGTACTTTCCTCATACAGACAATGTAGTACCTGGGATAGTAAATACTCTTGTTCCTTCAGACATCACCTCTTCTAACACTTCTATGACCACGAGTATGAATACTACGTGCCTTTTCCTACTGTACATTCAAAGCTTAGTTTACTGTATTTAAGGCATTATTATGTAGAGGCCACAGTTGTCAGTGACACAGCCCCGAGCACTGACTGTTAAACAATTTACCACTGCACACGTTGTCCAGAAAACCGAATTCACGCGTAATATTAAAAGTTTTATGTCTAGTATAAACATTGAAGAAATTGATAAGAAGTTCCTGGGAATACTTTACAGGACTCCAATATTTGTTAGTCTTTGTAAAGGGATTTATCTCTGTTCAGTTGCCTGAGAAACACACCTGTTTTTTGGTCTCTCTCTCTCTGGTGTGGTAGATGAAAATTATATAAAGATATTCGGGTCAAAGTGAAGGAGAGGGAGATTGAAACCTGAAAGGGATAAGCAATAAATATAATATGAAGGCAAACTAGAAGGATAAACTGCCACACACTACACCTCCCTCACACTCCTACACACTATACCTCCCTCACACGACTACACACTACACCTCCCTCACATTACTACTACACACTATGCCTCCCTCACACTACTACACACTACACCTCCCTCACACTACTACACATACACCTCCCTCACACTACTACACATACACCTCCCTCACACTACTACACACTACACAAGAACACAAGAATGGAGGAAACTGCAGCGGGCCTATTGGCCCATACTGGGCAGTCCCGTTTACACCCAACCCCTATTGCTCATATGAGCATCCAACCTATGTTTGAAGCAATTCAGCGTATTCGAGTTAATGATGATATTTGGTAACTTGTTCCATTCATCCACTACTCTGTTTCCAAACCAGTGTTTACCTATTTCACGCCTAAATCTAAATTTGTCCAATTTAAAACCATTGTTACGAGTTCGCTCCTGGTTGGATAATTTGAGTACCTTTGTAATGTCCCCTTTGTTTAGCCCTGCCTTCCATTTATACACCTCTATCAGGTCGCCCCTCGCTCTACGTCTCTCAAGGGAGTGCAAATTAAGATGCTTTAACCTGTCTCTATACTCAAGGTTCCTGATACCCGGGATTAGTCTTGTCATTCTCCTCTGGATTCTTTCCAAGGATTCTATATCCATTCTGTAATACGGTGACCAGAACTGGACTGCGTAATCCAGGTGTGGTCTCACAAGAGCAAGATACAGTTTTAGGATGACCTCGCTAGTCTTGTAACTAACACTCCTTTGTATGAACCCAAGTACTTTATTAGCCTTGTTACGAGCAAAAACACATTGTTTACTTGGCTTAAGGTTCCTACTTATCATTACTCCTAAATCTCTCTCGCAGTCGGATTTCTCTATGGCATCGTTGTTCATCTGGTATCTGGTTTCCCTGTTTACATTTCCTATACTGAGTACTTTACATTTGTCAATGTTGAATTTCATCTGCCATTTTTCAGACCATTCGAAAAATTTGTTTAGATCCTCCTGTAGTTTTGCCGAGTCCTCGTCAGATTTGATAACACGTCCTATTTTAGTATCATCAGCAAATTTACTTATGTTGCTGTCTATGCCGATATCTATGTCGTTTATGTATATAATAAACAATAATGGTCCAAGTACTGAGCCTTGGGGAACTCCACTTGTGACGTTGCTCCAATGGGACTTAGTGCCGTTAATGCTCACTCGCTGTTTCCTGTCCTGTAACCACGCCCTAATCCATTTAAGGATGTCACCTTTGATGCCATGAGCTTCTACCTTTCTAATTAGTCTTTCGTGGGGTACTCTGTCGAAGGCTTTGCTAAAGTCGAGATATACCACATCATAATTGTGCCCCTCGTCCACTGATTCGAAAACTGATGAAAAGAATGTTAATAGATTAGTTAGGCAAGAACGTCCGCTTGTGAAGCCATGCTGGGAATCATTGATCAATCTGTGCTTCTCCAGGTGATTTCGAATAGAGTTTGAAATGATTGCTTCCAGTAATTTGCCTACTATTGATGTTAGACTGATTGGGCGGTAGTTAGAGGATAGTGATCTATCCCCCTTCTTGAAGATCGGTATTACATTCGCTATCCTCCAGGATTCTGGTACTACACCTGTTTTTAAGGTCATGTTAAACAACTTTGCTAAGGGCATACTAAGCTCTTCCTTACATTCCTTTAATACTCTGGCAAATATCTCATCGGGACCAGGTGACTTATTAGGCTTTAGTTTGTCTATTTGCTTACTAACATCGTTACTAGTCACTACTATCTCACTTAATTTGTTTTCTTCACTATCTCTGAATAGAGTCGGTGCCTCGGGTATCATGTTTAAATTTTCGCTGGTGAAAACTGTTGAAAAATATTTATTCAAATTATTGCTCATTTCTCCGTCGTTATCAGTGAGCTCGCCGGAGTCTGACCGTATTGGTCCAATCTTTTCCCGTGTTTTAGTTTGGTACATTTGGTAGAATCCTTTGGGGTTTGTCTTTGCCTCCCTTGCTATCCTTACCTCATTATTCCTCTTTGCTTTCCTTATCTCGGTTTTAACCCTACTCGCCAATACCCTATAATAGTCCCGGAGGTGAATTTCGCCACGCTTTATCCTTCTACCTATAGCCTTCCTTTGGCCAATGATGTTCTTTAAATAATTATTTATCCATTTAGGGTCATTGTTGTTTGATCTGAGTTTTTTGTATGGTATGTTCTGCCTTTGTGCATTAAGTAACTCACTATTTAAATTGTCGTGGAACTCGGCAATCTCAGATCTCGTTATCAGGTCGGTGTCATCTGTCAGGTTCACGGCCAAGCGCGACACCCCCTCTCTTAGCTGCCTCTTTAAACTGTCAAAGTTTGCCCTTCTGAAATCTGGTACTTTAGTGGAATTTTCCTTACGTCTGCCCTGAAAATCTAACTGGAATCGAATTTCTTTGTGATCGCTGTTTGCAAGTTCGTTCCCTACCTCGACATTGCTAATGAGGTTTTCTCTGTTTGACAAAACTAAATCCAATATATTATTACCCCGTGTGGGTTCGGTTATATGTTGACTTAGGAAACAGTCCTGGATCGTCTCGAGAAAATCCTCTGATTCTGAGTTTCCCGTAAGGTCGGTCCAATCTATTTGGCCAAGGTTAAAGTCGCCTACTATACAGACTTTGTTGTGTATGGAAGCCCTGCGCATTTCATCCCAGATAAGTCGCTCATTGACTCTGTCAAGATTGGGGGGTCTATATATTACTCCTGTGATTAATTTTTCCCGACCGTCGCTTAATTCTATCCAAATTGTTTCTGTATTCCTCTCAGTTTTTATTTCCTTATTTATTTCACACTTCAGATTATCCCTAACATAGATTGCTACTCCGCCTCCTTTCCTGGTCTGCCTATCGGTATGGAACAGTTTGTAACCCGCAATTTGGTATTCGACTGGTAATTCACGTGTGTCTAGGTTGAGCCATGTTTCAGTGAATGCAATTATATCGATTTCTTCTGTACATACCAAGGCCCTAATATCATCCATTTTGTTTCTCATACTTCTATTGTTCGCGTAATATACATTTAAGTTAGTCGTGTTCTGAGTCCTTCCCTTACCGCGTTTAGTTTTAAACTCCCTGTCTAATTTAGTTATGTCATCATTCCTAACACTATTTCCCTGTAATCTTTCGCCTTGTTTACCCGCTCCCACTGCAGTCTCCTCCACCCCCGTGCCCCTATGTTCTCTTAGCAGTTTAAAGACTTCGATATCTTTTGAACTGCCCCCTCTAGAGCCCCAGCCAGGGTTGCTACTCCATCCCTAGACAGGTGCACCCCATCCCTAGCATAAAGGTCCCTTCTGCCATAGAAGTTGTCCCAGTTGTCAATGAATGGGACTGATATTGACTTGCAATATCTGTCAAAACGGTCGTTAACACCAACCGCCCTTGACAACCATTCACTGCCAACTCTCCTTCTAGGCAGGACACCGCATATGATAGGGATCCCTCCCTTAGTCCTAATACGATCTATGGCTGCCTTGAACTTATCAAGAAGCTCCTCGCTCCTACACCGGCCAATATCATTGCCTCCTGCACTGAGGCAGATAATGGGTTTGTTCCCATTACCAGACAAGATATTGTCCATCCTGTCAATTATATCCCCCACCCCAGCTCCTGGCAAACACACCCTCATCCTATTTTTGTTTTTACCACAAAAGGCCCTGTCCATGTACCTTACCTGTGAGTCACCAACAATTAAAGTTTTTATACCTTCCTTGTCATCCCTGTCCCTGACTGTACTAACGTCCAATTCGTCTATCAAGGGACTGAACGGGTTGGTACACTTAGCTGTTGTTGTCGTTGTTGTCGTATCCTTGGTGTGCTTCTTCACCAAAAGCTTTGTCTTCCCACTACTCACAATTTTCCACTCGCTTGATTTTTCGTCAGCCACTGGCTTTACTCGTCCAGCCTCTCCTTTTAACATCGCCAGCTCTTCCCTTAATTTCAAGTTCTCCAACTTGACCTTCGCCAATTCTTCAGTGGACCACTCCACCTCCCTCACCCTACTACACCTCCCTCACACTACTACACACTACACCTCCCTCACACTACTACACACTATACCTCCCTCACACTACTACACACGATACCTCCCTCACACTACTACACACTACACCTCCCTCACCCTAATACACCTCCCTCACACTACTACACACTACACCTCCTTCACACTACTACACACTATACCTCCCTCGCACTACTACACCTCCCTCACACGACTACTACACACTATGCCTCCCTCACACGACTACTACACACTATGCCTCCCTCACACGACTACTACACACTATGCCTCCCTCACACTACTACACACTACAGCTCCCTCACACTACAACACACTACACCTCCCTCACACTACTACACACTATGCCTCCCTCACAATACTACACACTATACCTCCCTCACACTGCTACACACACTACACCTCCCTCACACTACTACATACTATGCCTCTCTCACACCACACCTCCCTCACACTACTACACACTACACCTCCCTCACACAACTACACACTACACCTCCCTCACACGACTACTACACACTACACTCCCTCACACTACTACACCTCCCTCACACTACTACACCTCCCTCACACTACTACACACTACACCTCCCTCACACTACTACACACTATACCTCCCTCACATGACTACTACACACTACACCTCCCTCACACTACTACACACTATACCTCCCTCACACTACTACACACTATACCTCCCCCACACTACTAAACACTACACCTCCCTCACACTACTACACACTATACCTCCCTCACACTACTACACACTATACCTCCCTCACACTACTACACACTATACCTCCCTCACACTACTACACACTACACCTCCCTCACACTACTACACACTACACCTCCCTCACACTACTACACACTATACCTCCCTCACACTGCTACACACACTACACCTCCCTCACACTACTACACACTATACCTCCCTCACACTACTACACACTATACCTCCCTCACACTACTACACACGATACCTCCCTCACACTACTACACACTACACCTCCCTCACCCTAATACACCTCCCTCACACTACTACACACTACACCTCCTTCACACTACTACACACTATACCTCCCTCGCACTACTACACCTCCCTCACACGACTACTACACACTATGCCTCCCTCACACTACTACACACTACAGCTCCCTCACACTACAACACACTACACCTCCCTCACACTACTACACACTATGCCTCCCTCACAATACTACACACTATACCTCCCTCACACTGCTACACACACTACACCTCCCCCACACTACTACATACTATGCCTCTCTCACACCACACCTCCCTCACACTACTACACACTACACCTCCCTCACACAACTACACACTACACCTCCCTCACACGACTACTACACACTACACCTCCCTCACACTACTACACCTCCCTCACACTACTACACACTACACCTCCCTCACACTACTACACACTATACCTCCCTCACATGACTACTACACACTACACCTCCCTCACACTACTACACACTATACCTCCCTCACACTACTACACACTATACCTCCCCCACACTACTAAACACTACACCTCCCTCACACTACTACACACTATACCTCCCTCACACTACTACACACTATACCTCCCTCACACTACTACACACTATACCTCCCTCACACTACTACACACTACACCTCCCTCACACTACTACACACTACACCTCCCTCACACTACTACACACTATACCTCCCTCACACTGCTACACACACTACACCTCCCTCACACTACTACACACTATACCTCCCTCACACTACTACACACTATACCTCCCTCACACTACTACACACTATACATCCCTCACACTACTACACACTACACCTCCCTCACACTACTACACACTACACCTCCCTCACACTACTACACACTACACCTCCCTCACACTACTACACACTATACCTCCCTCACACTGCTACACACACTACACCTCCCTCACACTACTACACACTACACCTCCCTCACACTACTACACACTACACCACCCTCACACGACTACTACACACTACACCTCCCTCACACTACTACACACTACACCTCCCTCACACTACTACACACTATACCTCCCTCACACTGCTACACACACTGCACCTCCCTCACACGACTACTACACACTACACCTCCCTCACACTAATACACACTACACCTCCCTCACACTGCTACACACTAGGGTGTGTCAATTTAGGGGGTGAACTGGCTAAATTGAAAATCGAGTAATTTGGTAGCAATTTATTGTAGTCTTTAAGCATGCAAAACAATATTCTGGCATAAATTTTTTTTTATAATAAGTCCTACCTACATCAAATGGATTTTTAAATGTACATATTTGTGAATTTATAACATAACCAGCGTTTGCACACATGTTACTGTTTCAAGTTTCAAATTATTATATTTTATTATCCGTAGTCTATTTGAAAGTAACCAATGCCTTCATACTCTCTTTGCTTTGGTTTCTTGTCATCAGTAGTCTGCTTGCTATTTGTGCTTTGATGTAACCTTCTCGCCTCTCGTGGCTGTAAACATGGCCCGCTGCTTCTGTGACCATTTTCACACATCTCTCCACACTTTGAGTGTGGGAAGGCCACTTCGGCACCTGCATTGGAGTCTCTTTAAGGTTTCTCAATTCTTGGCTAGTTAGACTTGTTGTCAATGGTGGCTCTAACACTTCCAAACTCAAGTCAACCAATTCTGACAATTTGGTGGCATTGACGTTTATTGGGGGAACTTTTCTTGAATGAAACGAACAGTCTCCCAACTGGTCGTCATCTATTAGCGTTCCTCTAATCTTTAGAATGACTTCTACAGCCTCGGTTCGGAGATTGGTACATTGACTGCAAAGCATTGCTTGCAAAACTGCTTCTGATCGAGCATACCAAGCGGACCTTCTTGCCACAGGTAACACGATGTCCCTCACTACCTTCCTCTGTGTTCTTACTAGCTGCAATTGAAACAAAAGGTGATTGGGCCCATCCACCCACATAGGATTAAGTTTCACACTAAACCACTGGGGAAGATAAACTCCAATAATAAATTCAACAATTAACCTCAAATTCTTCAGCACTTTGCCCTTCAATTCGTGTTTGGAAATCCAAATCCTGCAGAAACGAAGAGCTGTAGTTAACCAACGGCTGTGACTGACAGGTCCAATCTCCAAGAGAGCCAATGACTGAGGCACTTCTCCTGATCTTATTGCTTGGGCAATACGATAAGCATAGGATTGATCTGTGCTGAGATCTTTGATGACTCCTTCAGACAACGCCGGAAGGGGAGGGCCAACTTCGACCTTTGGAAAGGTTGTATTTATTTCTAGTTGTGTTGCTTCATCCAGCATGATGCCAAGGGGACCTGACCACTTGTTGTTGCTCTTTGTAGGACCATCAAGTTCCTGGATGAGATGACGAAGAGGTAGCTCGCCTGTATGTAAATCACATACAATCCAAACAAGTCTTCTTCCTAGTTTTTTCTCTAAATGCGTCATTACACCCCCCTGCCATCCGGTGTTCACTGCAGTTGAATCTCCACCAACAGCCTGCAGTGAACTGCCAAGTCCTCTCTCCTGAACCCAACATAAAATATGATCAGCAATGACCTCTGCAATTTTCTTCCCTTCTACTTCAGTTTCGGGAGCAAAGTGAAACAAAAACCGACCACCAGGCTCAGAACAGACAGAGTAGTGTTCTTCTTTGATGAGACCTGGAAACTTTCTGTTCACTCCCTCTACTTCTAGCAAAACTTTTGTGTCATCTATTCTTCCATCAAACAAAAGACAGGAGAGCCCTCCCTCGCTTAAATCTTTTTCATGCTGATCAGATATTTCCTTCATTATTTTTTCTTGTGCTCTTCTAATTTTATTATGATCTATCACCAAAGATACATCCTCTCGGCTGATGAGGTCTGCATCTATCCAAGCGGCAGTTGCAATTTCTGCAGCCTCACGAAGTCCAGCATGGTGGCGAATACTAGCTAAAGCAATGTTTGAAATATTTCTTGTGTTGTGTTTCATTTTCTTTGGTAAAGGTTCAGATGGCTCTTTGGAACTATCATCTGATGTTGCTTCCTGTTCATCAGAAAAACTATCAAAGAAGTGATAAACATCTTGACACAGCTCTTCCTCTCTTTGGATGGCTTCTTCACTCTTCATTTTCTTCTTTTGTTCCCTCTCTCGGATTTGTTCTCTCTTCTTGGCATTAGCAATCTGCTTCTTTGTTTCTGAATAATCTATTGAACCCATTTGCATACTTCCTTGGCCTTCTGCCTTTGTCCTCTGTGCCTTTATAAATTCAAGCTCTAAAACAGGGATCTTCTTTTCATGAGGACAACCACAATCAATGTGGGAATTATTTTCTCTCTTACCTGAGTGAGAACAGTTGGATTCAGAACATAATTGTATGGAGCACTTGCTGGTCAAAATGTCAAACAGAGTATCAAGTGTGTGCAGAAATTCATTTTTCCTGGCCAAGTTTCCTTTACCAAGTGATGTTTCAACTGCTTTGTGCCATAATTTCGTTAGTTTTAGCTCAATAGTTCGACACTGATTAATCACAGGTGGTTTGAATAGTGCATTAGCTTTTGTCCATTGATGCAGAAGAGGGACTATCATGTCATTTATGAGTTTTTTATCTGTATAGTTCCTTCTGTCCTTTGCATTTTTTTCTCGAAGGAGTAACCCTAATCTTAGCATGTCTCTCACTGTTGGAAGTTCTGATACAGGAAGCTCCTTCCCTTTACCAACTAGCAGGCTCAAGTGGGTTGACAACTGACTTCTTGTCTTCAATTTTGACATCTTCACACTATCTGACAAATAGAAAAATATTTCAATGTTTCATAATTCAATTGTTGTTTCAAAAAATATCAATTTGTTTATCAAAAATGCTGTAACAGAAATAACATAATAATTTCTTAGAACATAATGTTTTATACAATGATATAAGTAACTGCGACAATCAATATGCCCTACTTACAATAATTAAAATGTAGAATTCGTCTGGTAGAGTAGGTGCAAGTGCAATGAGAGCAAACCACCGTCTATGATATCTAGAAGGAGAGTGAGCCGGGCGCCTTATCCTCACGCTTGGTACAAGTCAAAACAAGAATTAAACTGTCCCACACGGAGAGCCTGTTCATGTTCATGTTCTGACATGCATATTGTACACAAGCTATAGAACCATAAAATACTCCATAATCCATATGCTTACATGAGATTAGTTAATATCAAGTGAATAATTCTAATCAAGTCTCATTAATTTGTTGAAATACTGATATTTGAAACTTTAAGGTATAATTGATGTAGGTGAGGGTTATTTCAATTCATTTTTGTTTGCTAATCTCAAGTTTAGACATAAAGAGGCACAATATTTTGACTACCAAATTTGATTTTTAACATGTTGACAAAATTGACACACCCTACTACACACACTACACCTCCCTCACACTACTACACACTATACCTCTCTCAAAATACTACACACTATACCTCCCTCACACTACTACACACTACACCTCCCTCACACTACTACACACTATACCTCGCTCACACTACTACACACTACACCTACCTCACACTACTACACACTATACCTCCCTCACACTGCTACACACACTACACCTCCCTCACACTACTACACACTATACCTCCCTCACACTACTACACACTATACCTCCCTCACACTACTACACACTACACCTCCCTCACACTACTACACACTACACCTCCCTCACACTACTACACACTATACCTCCCTCACACTGCTACACACACTACACCTCCCTCACACTACTATACACTACACCTCCCTCACACTACTACACACTATGCCTCCCTCACACTACTACACACTATACCTCCCTCACACTGCTAAACACACTACACCTCCCTCACACTACTACACACTACACCTCCCTCACATGACTACTACACACTACACCTCCCTCACATGACTACTACACACTACACCTCCCTCACACTACTACACACTACACCTCCCTCACACTACTACACACTACACCTCCCTCACACTACTACACACTATACCTCCCTCACACTGCTACACACACTACACCTCCCTCACACGACTACTACACACTACACCGCCCTCACACAACTACACACTACACCTCCCTCACACTACTACACACTACACCTCCCTCACACTACTACACACTATACCTCCCTCACACTGCTACACACACTACACCTCCCTCACACGACTACTACACACTACACCTCCCTCACACTACTACACACTACACCTCCCTCACACTACTACACACTACACCTCCCTCACACTACTACACCTCCCTCACACTACTCCACACTATACCTCCCTCACACTGCTACACACACTACACCTCCCTCACACTACTACACACTATACCTCTCTCAAAATACTACACACTATACCTCCCTCACACTACTACACACTACACCTCCCTCACACTACTACACACTATACCTCCCTCACACTGCTACACACACTACACCTCCCTCACACGACTACTACACACTACACCGCCCTCACACAACTACACACTACACCTCCCTCACACTACTACACACTACACCTCCCTCACACTATACCTCCCTCACACTGCTACACACACTACACCTCCCTCACACGACTACTACACACTACACCTCCCTCACACTACTACACACTACACCTCCCTCACACTACTACACACTACACCTCCCTCACACTACTACACCTCCCTCACACTACTCCACACTACACCTCCCTCACACTACTACACCTCCCTCACACTACTCCACACTATACCTCCCTCACACTGCTACACACACTACACCTCCCTCACACTACTACACACTATACCTCTCTCAAAATACTACACACTATACCTCCCTCACACTACTACACACTACACCTCCCTCACACTACTACACACTATACCTCCCTCACACTACTACACACTATACCTCCCTCACACTACTACACACTATACCTCCCTCACACTACTACACACTATACCTCCCTCACACTACTACACACTACACCTCCCTCACACGACTACTACACACTATGCCTCCCTCACACTACACCTCCCTCACACTACTACACACTATACCTCCCTCACACTGCTACACACACTACACCTCCCTCACACTACTACACACTACACCTCCCTCACACTACTACACACTACACCTCCCTCACATGACTACTACACACTACACCTCCCTCACATGACTACTACACACTACACCTCCCTCACATGACTACTACACACTACACCTCCCTCACACTACTACACTACTACTACACTATACCTCCCTCACACTGCTACACACACTACACCTCCCTCACACGACTACTACACACTACACCTCCCTCACACTACTACACACTATACCTCCCTCACACTGCTACACACACTACACCTCCCTCACACGACTACTACACACTACACCTCCCTCACACTACTACACACTACACCTCCCTCACACTACTACACACTACACCTCCCTCACACTACTACACCTCCCTCACACTACTCCACACTATACCTCCCTCACACTGCTACACACACTACACCTCCCTCACACTACTACACACTATACCTCTCTCAAAATACTACACACTATACCTCCCTCACACTACTACACACTACACCTCCCTCACACTACTACACACTATACCTCCCTCACACTACTACACACTATACCTCCCTCACACTACTACACACTATACCTCCCTCACACTACTACACACTACACCTCCCTCACACGACTACTACACACTATGCCTCCCTCACACTAAACCTCCCTCACACTACTACACACTACATCTCCCTCACACTACTACACACTATGCCTCCCTCACACTACTACTATAATGGGACAGAGAGGAAGATGTAAAGATAGGAAACTTGGTAGCGTGGCCAGGATGTTATTTACTCAGCGTCAATACGCTTATCTTATCTCGTATGTCAATACACATATATCACTTCTTAAAGGGACAACTTGTTAAACACCTCTTCGATACAACTATTTATTAATTCACTCAATGACATGGACACATTAATATCACTATTAAATCGGGGTACTAACACATTATGTTTTACGTTACTCGACACTGACTCTCGGACACACCTGAATGAATACACTACCCACAGTAGGTAACTCACCCTAGGAATCGTTCTGAAAAGACTCACGTGTACCCTGACGTAGGCCCAGTGGATGCTTGGCTGGGCTGCCTCCTATGGGAGACTTCTGCTTAGCTGGGGTCTGGTCGGGAAGTTCCCCTCCCGACCTGGGGAGAGGGCGAGCGTGACTCTGAGAATCTCCAGAGTAATGAGCGTCTCCTCAGGATCAGAATGATAATCAGAATGGTAATGCCCGTGGACGGGACTGTAGGGCCTTTATATGGGGTCGGCCCAGCCGGCTTCTCTTCTAGCCAGTTATCACTAAACTGGTTTGATCTGGATAGCTGTGTGCTGCAGGTGTGGTCCTGCCCAGGTGTCTTGGTTAGGTGCGGTTGTAGGTCACCTGGCTAACTCACGTCATTAGCGGGCGAGGTCAAGTCCCTAGGGTCGACCTGAGGTGTGTCAACCTGGAAAGTGGTGGTATCACGAGGTCTGTAGTGTACTTGCTGTTATATGTGACATAATTCTGGGCTGTAAGCTTTGGTCTGACAATCAATCATTACATCTCCCGCCAAGACCAAAGCTTCACCACAGAGACTGATGTCACATATAGACAGCAACATCACGTGTGGTATCAAAGATAATCCCTGGGGCGATAACATAGTCTCACATTTACAAACAACAATCTCATAGGTGTATGTTTTTCTACTGGCACTAGTTTGATCTGACACAGTTCACTATATCTCCCGCCAAGATCAAAGCTTCAATGCCAGGAGAAAAGGGAAACATAGCAAGTTAACATAGACTGAAAAACATCCTTCATATCTAGCATTGTATCCGAACCAAACTTGCAAATCAATACAACAACAGGTGTTAAATCTCCTTATCAGCCGATGTCAAATAACAATTCATCTCAGTCAGTAATACAGCTACAACATCGTGTTTCATAGTGCAAAACATTGATCAAATTAACGCATAGAAAAAGTGACTAAATGAAAACCTTCTTTGTAGTAAATAATAACAAAAATCAGAAAAAATACTTCAAAATACACAAAAAAATGCTCCTACTTCACATGTCAGGGGTTTCATATCTTTTTATTATACATCAACAACATCAACAACATCAGTGCATTAGTTGGGTCCGGCATAGCTCACGTCTTCCATCCAGCTGGTATCTGAAAATAGGGAATGCCGGCAGCACAACAGCGGTAGTCGGTTGGTCCTTATCATCCACCTTGTCATCGGCGACTTTCTTCTGATGTCAGCACAACACGTCTTCTGTCTTCTTTCATCACATAGCACGTTTTTCTTTCTTCAATACCGCACTTTGTAGGTCTTGTCACCACATCATCTGACTTCTTCTCACTTCCTCCTGGTTTCTATAATATTCCAGATGATTTTTCTGTTCACCTGCGCTTCCTCTACGTTTAGAGCATTTTCATATTCCAGACGATTTTTCTGTTCATCTGCGTTTCTTTATACATCTTCATCTTCATATTCCAGACGATTTTTCTGCTCATCTGCGTTTCTTTATACATCTTCATTTTCATATTCCAGACGATTTTTCTGTTCATCTGCGTTTCTTTATACATCTTCATCTTCATATTCCAGACGATTTTTCTGTTCATCTGCGTTTCTTTATACATCTTCATTTTCATATTCCAGACGAATTTTTCTGCTCATCTGCCGTCGGCCCCCTCCGGCCGGGATGAAGGCTGGTCCACTGCTTGGGCTGTCGTCTCCTTAGATGACTCGTAAGAACATAACATAAGAATGTAGGAAACTGCAGCGGGCCTATTGGCCCATACTGGGCAGTCCCGTTTACACCCAACCCCTATTGCTCATATAAGCATCCAACCTATGTTTGAAGCTAATCAGCGTATTCGAGTTAATGATGATATTTGGTAACTTGTTCCATTCATCCACTACTCTGTTTCCAAACCAGTGTTTACCTATTTCCCGCCTAAATCTAAATTTGTCTAATTTAAAACCATTGTTACGAGTTCGCTCCTGGTTGGATAGTTTGAGTACCTTTGTAATGTCCCCTTTGTTTAGCCCTGCCTTCCACTTGTACACCTCTATCAGGTCGCCCCTCGCTCTACGTCTCTCGAGGGAGTGCAAATTAAGATGCTTTAACCTGTCTCTATACTCAAGGTTCCTAATGCCCGGGGATTAGTCTTGTCATTCTCCTCTGAATTCTTTCCAAGGATTCTATATCCATTCTGTAATACGGTGACCAGAACTGAACTGCGTAATCCAGGTGTGGCGGACCAGAGCTCGCCCTCCGTACGCGAGTGTCGGCGAGACCAAAAACCGTCCAGTCTAACACCTTCCACAGTGGTGAATCCCTCCCTGGCTGGGCTCACCAGGGTTCGTTGTGTGGCGCTGTATTCCACACTCCTTAACTTCCTAAAGTAGAAAAATATAAAATCTTCTTAATCCTAGACCACAGGAGGACTTAAAAGAAGTGACGTGGTGTGTGATGGGTGCTGCATTCATCACTCTGCTTCTTCTTTGCTCATATGTACTGTGGTTGAAGTCCAGCTGGGCATGGGGCAGTACTGTGTGTGACATTTGACAGATAAACAATCCTAAAGGGATGATGGATCAGTTGGAAGTGCATTCGCAAAAAAAAAAATGTTCACTTTATACGTTACGTTACGTCAATGTTTGGCAACTATTATTTCCGTCACGACAATGTTCTCATCAGGCTGGGTCGGGGAATGAAGCTCTGCCCACTGCACAGAATATATCATTTATCACTACGCGTCAAAGAGTACATCACAAATCAAAATAGCATAAAAATACACTGAGTGAAGCTCTGCATTCATCCCAATATTACTTTATATTAACCATCATCATCAACACATAGCTTACGGGACAAAAGACGGGGGATTAGTGTGGTCAAGCGAGGCGGGGCGGGTCAGAAGGACGTGAGGTCATACGAGTGGGGTGGGGCAGGGTGGCGCTGGGCGAAGCGAGGCTGGCCAGGCCAAGCCAGGCCGGTGCGTTGCGGGTGAGGTGGGGAGGAGCCGAGGCGTGGTTGATCGGGCCAGGCCGGGGCTTGGCGGGGCGGGGCACGGAACGGCGGGGCGGGGCAGGGATGGGAGGAAAGGTAAGGAGGGTGAGGTGAGGATTAGGACAGGGAGGAGGATGTAGGTTAAGAACATAAGAATGGAGGAAACTGCAGCGGGCCTATTGGCCCATACTGGGCAGTCCCGTTTACACCCAACCCCTATTGCTCATATGAGCATCCAACCTATGTTTGAAGCAATTCAGCGTATTCGAGTTAATGATGATATTTGGTAACTTGTTCCATTCATCCTCTACTCTGTTTCCAAACCAGTGTTTACCTATTTCACGCCTAAATCTAAATTTGTCTAATTTAAAACCATTGTTACGAGTTCGCTCCTGGTTGGATAATTTGAGTACCTTTGTACTGTCCCCTTTGTTTAGCCCTGCCTTCCACTTATACACCTCTATCAGGTCGCCCCTCGCTCTACGTCTCTCAAGGGAGTGCAAATTAAGATGCTTTAACCTGTCTCTATACTCAAGGTTCCTAATGCCTGGGGATTAGTCTTGTCATTCTCCTCTGAATTCTTTCCAAGGATTCTATATCCATTCTGTAATACGGTGACCAGAACTGAACTGCGCAATCCAGGTGTGGTCTCACAAGAGCAGGATACAGTTTTAGGATGACCTCGCTAGTCTTGTAACTAACACTCCTTTGTATGAACTCAAGTACTTTATTAGCCTTGTTACGAGCAAAAACACATTGTTTACTTGGCTTAAGGTTCCTACTTATCATTACTCCTAAATCTCTCTCGCAGTCGGATTTCTCTATGGCATCGTTGTTCATCTGGTATCTGGTTTCCCTGTTTACATCTCCTATACTGAGTACTTTACATTTGTCGACGTTGAATTTCATCTGCCATTTTTCAGACCATTCGAAAAATTTGTTTAGATCTTCCTGTAGTTTTGCCGAGTCCTCGTCAAATTTGATAACACATCCTATTTTAGTGTCATCAGCAAATTTACTTATGTTACTGTCTATGCCGATATCTATGTCGTTTATGTATATAATAAACAATAATGGCCCAAGTACTGAGCCTTGGGGAACTCCACTTGTGACGTTGCTCCAATGGGACTTAGTGCCGTTAATGCTCACTCGCTGTTTCCTGTCCTGTAACCACGCCCTAATCCATTTAAGGATGTCACCTTTGATGCCATGAGCTTCTACCTTTCTAATTAGTCTTTCGTGGGGGACTCTGTCGAAGGCTTTGCTAAAGTCGAGATATACCACATCATAATTGTGCCCCTCGTCCACCGATTCGAAAACTGATGAAAAGAATGTTAATAGATTAGTTAGGCAAGAACGTCCGCTTGTGAAGCCATGCTGGGAATCATTGATCAATCGGTGCTTCTCCAGGTGATTTCGAATAGAGTTTGAAATGATTGCTTCCAGTAATTTGCCTACTATTGATGTTAGACTGATTGGGCGGTAGTTAGAGGATAGTGATCTATCCCCCTTCTTGAAAATCGGTATTACATTCGCTATCCTCCAGGATTCTGGTACTACACCTGTTTTTAAGGACATGTTAAACAACTTTGCTAAGGGCATACTAAGCTCTTCCTTACATTCCTTTAATACTCTGGCAAATATCTCATCGGGACCAGGTGACTTAGTAGGCTTTAGTTTGTCTATTTGCTTACTAACATCGTTACTAGTCACTACTATCTCACTTAATTTGTTTTCTTCACTATCTCTGAATAGAGTCGGTGCCTCGGGTATCATGTTTAAATTTTCGTTGGTGAAAACTGTTGAAAAATATTTATTCAAATTATTGCTCATTTCTCCGTCGTTATCAGTGAGCTCGCCGGAGTCTGACCGTATTGGTCCAATCTTTTCTCGTGTTTTAGTTTGATACATTTGGTAGAATCCTTTGGGGTTTGTCTTCGCCTCCCTTGCTATCCTTACCTCATTATTCCTCCTTGCTTTCCTTATCTCGGTTTTAACCCTACTCGCCAATACCCTATAATAGTCCCGGAAGTGAATTTCGCCACGATTTATCCTTCTACCTATAGCCTTCCTTTGGCCAATGATGTTCTTTAAATAATTATTTATCCATTTAGGGTCATTGTTGTCTGATCTGAATTTTTTGTATGGTATGTTCTGCCTTTGTGCATTAAGTAACTCACTATTTAAATTGTCGTGGAACTCGGCAATCTCAGATCTCGTTATCAGGTCGGTGTCATCTGTCAGGTTCACGGTCAAGCGCGACACCCCCTCTCTCAGCTGCCTCTTTAAACTGTCAAAGTTTGCCCTTCTGAAATCTGGTACTTTAGTGGAATTTTCTTTACGTCTGCCCTGAAAATCTAACTGGAATCGAATTTCTTTGTGATCGCTGTTTGCAAGTTCGTTCCCTACCTCGACATTGCTAATGAGGTTTTCTCTGTTCGACAGTATATTATTACCCCGTGTGGGTTCGGTTATATGTTGACTTAGGAAACAGTCCTGGATCTCTCGAGAAAATCCTCGGATTCTGAGTTACCCGTAAGGACAGTCCAATCTATTTGGCCAAGGTTAAAGTCGCCTACTATACAGACTTTGTTGTGTATGGAAGCCCTGCGCATTTCATCCCAGATAAGTCGCTCATTGACGCTATCAAGATTGGGGGGTCTATATATTACTCCTGTGATTAATTTTTCCTGACCGTCGCTTAATTCTATCCAAATTGTCTCTGTATTCCTCTCAGTTTTTATTTCCTTATTTATTTCACACTTCAGATTATCCCTAACATAGATTGCTACTCCGCCTCCTTTCCTGGTCTGCCTATCGGTATGGAACAGTTTGTAACCCGCAATTTGGTATTCGACTGGTAATTCACGTGTGTCTAGGTTGATCCGTGTTTCAGTGAATGCAATTATATCGATTTCTTCGGTACATACCAAGGCCTTAATATCATCCATTTTGTTTCTCATACTTCTACTGTTCGCGAAGTATACATTTAAGTTAGTCGTGTTCTGAGTCCTCCCCTTACCGCGTTTAGTTTTAAACTCCCTGTCTAATTTAGTTTTGTCATCATTCCTAACACTATTTCCCTGTAATCTTTCGCCTTGTTTACCTGCGCCCACTGCAGTCTCCTCCACCCCCGTGCCCATATGTTCTCTTAGCAGTTTAAAGACTTCGATATCTTTTGAACTGCCCCCTCTAGAGCCCCAGCCAGGGTTGCTACTCCATCCCTAGACAGGTGCACCCCATCCCTAGCATAAAGGTCCCTTCTGCCATAGAAGTTGTCCCAGTTGTCAATGAATGGGACTGATATTGACTTGCAATATCTGTCAAGACGGTCGTTAACACCAACTGCCCTTGACAACCATTAACTGCCAACTCCCCTTCTAGGCAGGACACGGCATATGATAGGGATCCCTCCCTTAGTCCTAATACGATCTATGGCTGCCTTGAACTTATCAAGAAGTTCCTCGCTCCTGCACGGGCCAATATCATTGCCTCCTGCACTGAGGCAGATAATGGGTTTGCTCCCATTACCAGGCAATTATATCCCCCACCCCAGCTCCTGGCAAACACACCCTCATCCTATTTTTGTTTTTACCACAAAAGGCCCGGTCCATGTACCTTACCTGTGAGTCACCAACAATTAAAGTTTTTATACCTTCCTTGTCATCCCTGCCCCTGACTGTACTAACGTCCAATTCGTCTATCAAGGGACTGAACGGGTTGGTACACTTAGCTGTTGTTGTCGTTGTTGTCGTATCCTTCGTGTGCTTCTTCACCACCAGCTTTGTCTTCCCACTACTCACAATTTTCCACTCGCTTGATTTTTCGTCAGACACTGGCTTTACTCGTCCAGCCTCTCCTTTTAACTTCGCCAGCTCTTTCCTTAATTTCAGGTTCTACAACGTGGCCCTCTCAATTTCTAACTTGGCCCTCGCCAATTCTTCAGTGGACCACTCCAGTTTGGTCAACAAACTCTCATACCCAAGACCGCACATATCACTGGCCATATCTGATAATTATCCCTCCGGAGCTAACCCTGCCGTGACCTTTCCCCTAGTGAGGTCAGAACACAACTCATGTTAAGTTATAACAGTTAGTACAGACACCGCTTTCATCGCTGAAACACAATGGCTACATTTAACACTGACCAGCAATCAAACTGCACTTGGGCTACTGAGGATGTCACAGATCGCGGGGAATACTGAGAAATTACGTTAAGCACTGAACATATTTCTAGTAAAAATTCGCGCATACCACGACGAGAGACATTTACTTGAGCTGTAACAGTGACACACTAGGACACTTTTCACGCTACTACGCAGGAACTTCTTATTACGCACTTACGAACGATACTCAAACAACGAGCCAGGTGTTATGGCTAAACGAGGGAGGTTTACGTTAAGTACACGGTGGCCGGTAATAAAGTCACAATTAATTTATGGTGGCCGGTAATAAAGGTTAGGTTAGGTTAGGTTAGGTTACCATCAGTTCTGCATATTCCTTTACTGAAACTGATTGACATATTAACCTTAAAAAATGTAAGAATTCGATAGTTAACTTTTCTTTTTTCCTGTGACTTTTTTTCCTGTGACTTTTTTTCTGTGACTTTTTTACCTGTGACTTTTTTACCTGGATTCAAGTACACTGTTACCAATAACAAGGGACGAGGAGGGCGTGGGTTAACGTTATAATTCGCTGCCACCAATATAATGGGACAGAGAGGAGGGTGTAAAGATAGGAAACTTGGTAGCATGGCCGGGATGTTATTTATTCAGCGTCAATGTGTTCTGACCTCACTAGGGGAAAGGTCACGGCAGGGTTAGCTCCGGAGGGATAATTATCAGATATGGCCAGAGCAAGGTGCGGTCTTGGGTATGAGAGTTTGGTGACCAAACTGGAGTGGTCCACTGAAGAATTGGCGAAGGTCAAGTTGGAGAACTTGAAATTAAGGGAAGAGCTGGCGATGTTAAAAGGAGAGGCTGGACGAGTAAAGCCAGTGGCTGACGAAAAATCAAGCGAGTGGAAAATTGTGAGTAGTGGGAAGACAAAGCTTTTGGTGAAGAAGCACACCAAGGATACGACAACAACGACAACAACAGCTAAGTGTACCAACCCGTTCAGTCCCTTGATAGACGAATTGGACGTTAGTACAGTCAGGGACAGGGATGACAAGGAAGGTATAAAAACTTTAATTGTTGGTGACTCACAGGTAAGGTACATGGACAGGGCCTTTTGTGGTAAAAACAAAAATAGGATGAGGGTGTGTTTGCCAGGAGCTGGGGTGGGGGATATAATTGACAGGATGGACAATATCTTGTCTGGTAATGGGAACAAACCCATTATCTGCCTCAGTGCAGGAGGCAATGATATTGGCCGGTGTAGGAGCGAGGAGCTTCTTGATAAGTTCAAGGCAGCCATAGATCGTATTAGGACTAAGGGAGGGATCCCTATCATATGCGGTGTCCTGCCTAGAAGGAGAGTTGGCAGTGAATGGTTGTCAAGGGCGGTTGGTGTTAACGACCGTCTTGACAGATATTGCAAGTCAATATCAGTCCCATTCATTGACAACTGGGACAACTTCTATGGCAGAAGGGACCTTTATGCTAGGGATGGGGTGCACCTGTCTAGGGATGGAGTAGCAACCCTGGCTGGGGCTCTAGAGGGGGCAGTTCAAAAGATATCGAAGTCTTTAAACTGCTAAGAGAACATAGGGGCACGGGGGTGGAGGAGACTGCAGTGGGAGCGGGTAAACAAGGCGAAAGATTACAGGGAAATAGTGTTAGGAATGATGACATAACTAAATTAGACAGGGAGTTTAAAACTAAACGCGGTAAGGGAAGGACTCAGAACACGACTAACTTAAATGTATATTACGCGAACAGTAGAAGTATGAGAAACAAAATGGATGATATTAGGGCCTTGGTATGTACAGAAGAAATCGATATAATTGCATTCACTGAAACATGGATCAACCTAGACACACGTGAATTACCAGTCGAATACCAAATTGCGGGTTACAAACTGTTCCATACCGATAGGCAGACCAGGAAAGGAGGCGGAGTAGCAATCTATGTTAGGGATAATCTGAAGTGTGAAATAAATAAGGAAATAAAAACTGAGAGGAATACAGAAACAATTTGGATAGAATTAAGCGACGGTCGGGAAAAATTAATCACAGGAGTAATATATAGACCCCCCAATCTTGACAGAGTCAATGAGCGACTTATCTGGGATGAAATGCGCAGGGCTTCCATACACAACAAAGTCTGTATAGTAGGCGACTTTAACCTTGGCCAAATAGATTGGACCGACCTTACGGGAAACTCAGAATCAGAGGATTTTCTCGAGACGATCCAGGACTGTTTCCTAAGTCAACATATAACCGAACCCACACGGGGTAATAATATATTGGATTTAGTTTTGTCAAACAGAGAAAACCTCATTAGCAATGTCGAGGTAGGGAACGAACTTGCAAACAGCGATCACAAAGAAATTCGATTCCAGTTAGATTTTCAGGGCAGACGTAAGGAAAATTCCACTAAAGTACCAGATTTCAGAAGGGCAAACTTTGACAGTTTAAAGAGGCAGCTAAGAGAGGGGGTGTCGCGCTTGGCCGTGAACCTGACAGATGACACCGACCTGATAACGAGATCTGAGATTGCCGAGTTCCACGACAATTTAAATAGTGAGTTACTTAATGCACAAAGGCAGAACATACCATACAAAAAACTCAGATCAAACAACAATGACCCTAAATGGATAAATAATTATTTAAAGAACATCATTGGCCAAAGGAAGGCTATAGGTAGAAGGATAAATCGTGGCGAAATTCACCTCCGGGACTATTATAGGGTATTGGCAAGTAGGGTTAAAACCGAGATAAGGAAAGCAAAGAGGAATAATGAGGTAAGGATAGCAAGGGAGGCAAAGACAAACCCCAAAGGATTCTACCAAATGTACCAAACTAAAACACGAGAAAAGATTGGACCAATACGGTCAGACTCCGGCGAGCTCACTGATAACGACGGAGAAATGAGCAATAATTTGAATAAATATTTTTCAACAGTTTTCACCAGCGAAAATTTAAACATGATACCCGAGGCACCGACTCTATTCAGAGATAGTGAAGAAAACAAATTAAGTGAGATAGTAGTGACTAGTAACGATGTTAGTAAGCAAATAGACAAACTAAAGCCTAATAAGTCACCTGGTCCCGATGAGATATTTGCCAGAGTATTAAAGGAATGTAAGGAAGAGCTTAGTATGCCCTTAGCAAAGTTGTTTAACATGTCCTTAAAAACAGGTGTAGTACCAGAATCCTGGAGGATAGCGAATGTAATACCGATCTTCAAGAAGGGGGATAGATCACTATCCTCTAACTACCGCCCAATCAGTCTAACATCAATAGTAGGCAAATTACTGGAAGCAATCATTTCAAACTCTATTCGAAATCACCTGGAGAAGCACAGATTGATCAATGATTCCCAGCATGGCTTCACAAGCGGACGTTCTTGCCTAACTAATCTATTAACATTCTTTTCATCAGTTTTCGAATCAGTGGACGAGGGGCACAATTATGATGTGGTATATCTCGACTTTAGCAAAGCCTTCGACAGAGTACCCCACGAAAGACTAATTAGAAAGGTAGAAGCTCATGGCATCAAAGGTGACATCCTTAAATGGATTAGGGCGTGGTTACAGGACAGGAAACAGCGAGTGAGCATTAACGGCACTAAGTCCCATTGGAGCAACGTCACAAGTGGAGTTCCCCAAGGCTCAGTACTTGGACCATTATTGTTTATTATATACATAAACGACATAGATATCGGCATAGACAGCAACATAAGTAAATTTGCTGATGATACTAAAATAGGACGTGTTATCAAATCTGACGAGGACTCGGCAAAACTACAGGAGGATCTAAACAAATTTTTCGAATGGTCTGAAAAATGGCAGATGAAATTCAACATTGACAAATGTAAAGTACTCAGTATAGGGAATGTAAACAGGGAAACCAGATACCAGATGAACAACGATGCCATAGAGAAATCCGACTGCGAGAGAGATTTAGGAGTAATGATAAGTAGGAACCTTAAGCCAAGTAAACAATGTGTTTTTGCTCGTAACAAGGCTAATAAAGTACTTGGGTTCATACAAAGGAGTGTTAGTTACAAGACTAGCGAGGTCATCCTAAAACTGTATCTTGCTCTTGTGAGACCACACCTGGATTACGCAGTCCAGTTCTGGTCACCGTATTACAGAATGGATATAGAATCCTTGGAAAGAATCCAGAGGAGAATGACAAGACTAATCCCGGGTATCAGGAACCTTGAGTATAGAGACAGGTTAAAGCATCTTAATTTGCACTCCCTTGAGAGACGTAGAGCGAGGGGCGACCTGATAGAGGTGTATAAATGGAAGGCAGGGCTAAACAAAGGGGACATTACAAAGGTACTCAAATTATCCAACCAGGAGCGAACTCGTAACAATGGTTTTAAATTGGACAAATTTAGATTTAGGCGTGAAATAGGTAAACACTGGTTTGGAAACAGAGTAGTGGATGAATGGAACAAGTTACCAAATATCATCATTAACTCGAATACGCTGAATTGCTTCAAACATAGGTTGGATGCTCATATGAGCAATAGGGGTTGGGTGTAAACGGGACTGCCCAGTATGGGCCAATAGGCCCGCTGCAGTTTCCTCCATTCTTATGTTCTTATGTTCTTAATACGCTTATCTTATCTAGTATGTCAATACACATATATTACTTCTTAAAGGGACAACTTGTTAAACACCTCTTCGATACAACTATTTTTTAATTCACTCAATGACATGGACACATTAATATCACTATTATATCGGGGTACTAACACATTATGTTTTACGTTACTCGACACTGACTCTCGGACACACCTGAATGAATACACTACCCACAGAAGGTAACTCACCCTAGGGATCGTTCTGACAAGACTCACGTGTACCCTGACGTAGGCCCAGTGGATGCTTGGCTGGGCTGCCTCCTATGGGAGGCTTCTGCTTAGCTGGGGTCTGGTCGGGAAGTCCCCCTCCCGACCTGGGGAGAGGGGGAGAGGGCGAGCGTGACTCTGAGAATCTCCAGAGTAATGAGCGTCTCCTCAGAATGTTCAAATGACAACCAGGATCAGAATGATAATCAGAATGGTAATGCCCGTGGACGGGACTGTAGGGCCTTTATATGGGGTCGGCCCAGCCGGCTTCTCCTCTAACCAATTATCACTAAACTGGTTTGATCTGGATAGCTGTGTGCAGGTGTGGTCCTGCCCAGGTGTCTTGGTTAGGTGTGCTTGTAGGTCACCCAGCTAACTCACGTCATTAGCGGGCGAGGTCAAGTCCCTAGGGTCGACCTGAGGTGTGTCAACCCGGAATGTGGTGGTACCACGAGGTCTGTAGTGTACTAGCTGTTATATGTGACATAATTCTGGGCTGTAAGCTTTGGTCTGACAATCAATCATTACACTACACACTATACCCCCCTCACACTGCTACACACACTACACCTCCCTCACAGTACACCTCCCTCACACTACTACACACTACACCTCCCTCACACTACTACACACTATGCCTCCCTCACACTACTACACACTATACCTCCCTCACACTGCTACACACACTACACCTCCCTCACACTACTACACACTACACCTCCCTCACACTACTACACATTACACCTCCCTCACACTACTACACACTACACCTCCTTCACACTACTACACACTACACCTCCCTCACACTACACACTATGCCTCCCTCACACTACTACACACTATACCTCCTTCACACTGCTACACACTATGCCTCCCTCACACTACTACACACTATACCTCCCACACACTACACCTCCCACACACTACTACACACTATACCTCCCTCACACTGCTACACACACTACACCTCCCTCACACTACTACACACTACACCTCCCTCACACTACTACACACTACACCTCCCTCACACTACTACACACTACACCTCCCTCACACTACTACACACTACACCTCCCTCACACTACTACACACTATACCTCCCTCACACTACTACACACTATGCCTCCCTCACACTACTACACACTATACCTCCCTCACACTACACCTCCCACACACTACTACACACTATGCCTCCCTCACACTACTACACACTACACCTCCCTCACACTACTACACACTACACCTCCCTCACACTACACCTCCCTCACGCTACTACACACTACACCTCCCTCACACTACTACACACTACACCTCCCTCACACGACTACTACACACTACACCTCCCTCACACTACTACGCACTACACCTCCCTCACACTATTACACACTACACCTCCCTCACACTACTACACACTATACCTCCCTCACACTACTACACACTACACCTCCCTCACACTACTACACACTACACCTCCCTCACACTACTACACATTACACCTCCCTCACACTACTACACACTACACCTCCCTCACACTACTACACACTACACCTCCCTCACAACTACTACACACTACACCTCCCTCACACTACTACACACTATACCTCCCTCACACTACTACACACTACACCTCCCTCACACTACTACACACTACACCTCCCTCACACTGCTACACACTACACCTCCCTCACACTACTACACACTACACCTCCCTCACACTACTACACACTACACCTCCCTCACACTACTACATTATTTTTCCCTTTAGAAATATATAGCAAACTGTTTAACTTGTTGGCTCGTGGAATTCCTGTAATTAATGTTAGTGAATAAATAGAGCGTCATAAATGGTAACTCGGCTCTCATAGGTAAGGTAAAACGCGGGCATTAATATCCAACATGGGTGAGAGAGAAGTCAGTGTTGCATACCAGATGTTGAGGACAACACTTGTCTGACTTATATGGGTATTTTTCTCTTAACTCTTGAAGGATCTTACTGAATGGTGTTCCTTATATCCTGTGGTGACCGACGTTACTGGATGGTGTTCCTTATATCCTGTGGTGACCGATGTTACTGGATGGTGTTCCTTATATCCTATGGTGATCGACGTTACTGGATGGTGTTCCTTATATCCTGTGGTGACCGACGTTACTGGATGGTGTTCCTTATATCCTGTGGTGACCGACGTTACTGGATGGTGTTCCTTGTATCCTATGGTGATTGACGTTACTGGATGGTGTTCCTTATATCCTGTGGTGACCGACGTTACTGGATGGTGTTCCTTATATCCTGTGGTGACCGATGTTACTGGATGGTGTTCCTTATATCCTGTGGTGACCGACGTTACTGGATGGTGTTCCTTATATCCTATGGTGATCGACGTTACTGGATGGTGTTCCTTATATCCTGTGGTGACCGACGTTACTGGATGGTGTTCCTTATATCCTGTGGTGACCGACGTTACTGGATGGTGTTCCTTGTATCCTATGGTGATTGACGTTACTGGATGGTGTTCCTTATATCCTGTGGTGACCGACGTTACTGGATGGTGTTCCTTATATCCTGTGGTGACCGATGTTACTGGATGGTGTTCCTTATATCCTGTGGTGACCGACGTTACTGGATGGTGTTCCTTATATCCTGTGGTGATTGACATTACTGGATGGTGTTCCTTATATCCTGTGGTGACTGACGTTACTGGATGGTGTTCCTTATGTCCTGTGGTGACCGACATTACTGGATGGTGTTCCTTATATCCTGTGGTGACCGACGTTACTGGATGGTGTTCCTTATATCCTGTGGTGACAGATGGCACTGGATGGTGTTCCTTATATCCTGTGGTGACCGACGTTACTGGATGGTGTTCCTTATAACCTGTGGTGACCGACGTTACTGGATGGTGTTCCTTAAATCCTGTGGTGACCGACGTTACTGGATGGTGTTCCTTATATCCTGTGGTGACCGACATTACTGGATGGTGTTCCTTATAACCTGTGGTGACCGACGTTACTGGATGGTGTTCCTTAAATCCTGTGGTGACCGACGTTACTGGATGGTGTTCCTTATAACCTGTGGTGACCGACGTTACTGGATGGTGTTCCTTATAACCTGTGGTGACCGACGTTACTGGATGGTGTTCCTTATATCCTGTGGTGATCGACGCTACTGGATGGTGTTCCTTATATCCTGTGGTGACCGACATTACTGGATGGTGTTCCTTATATCCTGTGGTGACCGACGTTACTGGATGGTGTTCCTTATATCCTGTGGTGACTGACGTTACTGAATGGTGTTCCTTATATCCTGTGGTGACCGATGTTAATAGATGGTGTTCCTTATATCCTGTGGTGACCGATGTTAATGGATGGTGTTCCTTATATTGTGGTGACCGATGTTACCAGATGGTCGGCTAATCTTGATATTGACCTGTTATTTCACCTCCTGATACATCACAGTGCAACACCAAGTTGTAATAACCAATTGGGAACATCCACCAATAGCTTTAGCTCAACAAATCGCACATGAACACTTACCCTCACAACATCAGAGACAATCAACCTCCTTAGTGTAGACTTCCAACTTCTTATGGCTTATGGCTTCTTATTGACATGAAGTGAATCTCTTAGGCTCGTTAACTCTCCAGGATACAGTGAGTCACCTTTTAGACTCCTACTAGGTTGACTTTGCAGAAAATATGAGCATCACTGTACCTGTCAGTTGCAGCTCATTATTATCACAGGTTTACCATACATTCTTATAAGTTTGTATATAAGCAATGTCAAGTTGTAATAAGTTATAACATCTTCATCTTATCTTTAATAAACTAATTCAGGTGGTCTGTATTATACTGGGATAACACAATTAAGTCACTCAATGTTGTTCCTTCTGCATCGTGGTGTTGTGTCCGACGACCAGCGAGGTGATGATGATAACAGCTCAGTCATGTTTTATAATGTTGCACTTTATTAAAATAACTTCCTCTTAAGTTATACTTTCACCGAAATAATTCAGACTTTCCATTAGTTATTTCTTATAATTTTGGTTAATTTCCTTTAAATGCATCATACTGAATTAGTTTCTTCAGGGAACAGTGTGATCACCCTTCAGGTAACAGTGTGGTCACACCTCTGGTAAGTGTGGTCACCCTTCAGGTAACAGTGTGGTCGCCTTTTAGGTATGTGGACGTGGTGATGGCGACGATGAAGGAGGACTCCAGGTACTTCCTTGAGGTGTGTCATGACGGGCCCCCAGAAGCTACCGGCATCCCTAACTCCGTCTCCTTCAGGACCATAAAGCTAGAGTTTGGTGAGAGCTGAAAGTGAAGAGGAGGGGTGAGGGGAGGGATAGGTGATGGTAGCTGAGGAGCAGATGGGGGGAGGGTCAGGGAGTGGGGTAGGTTAGGGGGAAGGGTCAGGGAGTGGGGTATGTTAGGGGGAGGGGCAGGGGGTGGGGTACATTAGGGGGAGGGGCAGGGAGTGGGGTAGGTTAGGGGGAAGGGTCAGGGAGTGGGGTATGTTAGGGGGAGGGTCAGGGAGTGGGGTAGGTTAGGGGGAGGGGCAGGGAGTGGGGTAGGTTAGGGGGAGGGGCAGGGACTTGGGTAGGTTAGGGGGAGGGTCGGGGAGTGGGGTAGGTTAGGGGGAGGGTCGGGGAGTGGGGTAGGTTAGGGGGAGGGGCAGGGAGTGGGGTAGGTTAGGGGGAAGGGTCAGGGAGTGGGGTATGTTAGGGGGAGGGGCAGGGAGTGGGGTACGTTAGGGGGAGGGGCAGGGGGTGGGGTACGTTAGGGGGAGGGGGAGGGGCAGGGAGTGGGGCACGTTAGGGGGAGGGGCAGGGGGTGGGGTACGTTAGGGGGAGGGGCAGGGAGTGGGGTACGTTAGGGGGAGGGGCAGGTGTAACTTGAGGTATATAAAGAACATTGTGCCAAGAATATTAAATCATTCAACAACTATAATTTACAATGGCGGTCAACACAATTCATAACCCATCACGTCTCATCTAACGTGATTATCCTCCCGCAGGACCTTCATGGAGACTGAGGGTGCTGGAAACTCTGGACATCAGTGAGGACTGGGAGGTGGAGTCCTTCTTCAACAGTTACTTCCTCATAACTTCCAAGAACTCTCAGTAGATATATGGAGGTTGAGGCCATCAACAACCAGAGGAAGTCTTTAATAGCTACAATATCATGTTCCCCTGAAGGACCAAGTAGACATCTATAGGACTCCGACTAGGCACAGGAAGACAGTAGGAGTTGTATCTTCAATAACTAGCCATTGTATCAAGACTTTTTGAATGACTCTTGGTAACCGTATAAAGAAGTCACTGATCCGTGTCCTTATGAACCTTCAAGGACTTCTACAGCATCAGTTATCTCAAAAAATCCCTTTATATTGACAGTGGCATACAGTAATACAGGGGAACTTGTATTAGGTGGTTCATCACCTGTCTTTGGTTATTCGTCTATAGAGAAGAGTTACTGACGAATCTGGGTACAGTACTATTAAGCTTACAGTACATGCCCAGTGGGGGTTACTGCCAGTGTTCCAGCTTCTGTTACTACAGCTAGTAGTTGCCATGAAGTAGAGTTTACTTTGTTGGCATGTCCGTCCGTCCATTACACTCCTGTCATATGTGATTAGACTTCAACAAAACTTGATATACGGGTGTTTCATCCCTCGAGTAATATGACCATTGATTTTCAGGTAATTATATGTAAGGTGAGTGCCATCCTCAACACAGCCAGATGTTTGCTGTAGTTGTTGATGTAAAAGTCACTTGAGAAACAGGTCCTGGCAAGGCACAGTCAGGATTACTGTCTCAGCACACCTGACTTTTGTAGGGAAAATCTAGTTATTCTTTAATTTTTTGTAATATAGTAATTAAAGGTAGTTAGCATCACATAAATACACTACTGTACTAATATTTTATCCTTGGCCTGCACCACCTGGGTCACAACCAAATATTCACCTCACTCCAGACAATTATCTTGATGACTTTATGCTTCAACAAAAATTAACCAGTTAGGAGGAATATTTATTATCTAAACCTCTGAGAAACATTGTACTGTGTCATGTGTTGTACCTCTGTTTCTTTCCAATGAACAGAAACCTGGATTTGTACAGTACAATATTCTTCCTGTATCAAATTGCCCATACAGTATTTACAAGAAGTTCCTTCAAGTTATATCAATGATAACAACAAAAAAGGGTTATCCCGGTTCACTAGAGCTGCGTCTCTTAATTTACAACACAATTGTTCATGTCTAGTGAATTATCTAATATTAAAATACTGAGCATGCTTAGGAAACTTTATTGTTGACAAGCAGCAATACCTTATAGGAGTAACATAACTTAAAGTGCACTATAATGAGCATAGTTTTGGAAATGAACTGCATTGTGACAAGTGTTGGTAAGTACAGACTGCCAGATGTTGGGAGGAGCTACACTGTCAATCGAGCACAGCCTCAAACGGCAGACACTGAGTAAACCTCTCCACTCTTCAGAAACATACACCACGTATTATTCCTCTTACTAAAGCAAACTGCAGTAATGTTTCAGTTCTCAAGCTGGTTCCTTTATTATTATTTGGTTAGTTAAGTTACTTTTATATTATGCGAATTGTGTTTGATGTGATTCTTGCAAATATCTGTGTACTTTTTTATACTGTTTACAACATTTAAGTAAGGTAATTTTTAGTTTAATATACTGTAGTACTGTACTTTAAGACAATATATATATATATATATATATATATATATATATATATATATATATATATATATATATATATTTTGATAAAATCACACGGGAAAATGGAAACAACGGAGTACCTTAGCTTTCGTCTTTATTCAAGACATCTTCAGAGGCAACTGGATTACATGGACAGAGAGAGGCTTAAATATACAGGGTGACCTAAAAACATGAGGTCAGGTCAAAATGATGACATCCACTAATCCCCACACCAACACACACGTAGAGGAGCTTAAGAGAAGGGTGGTGACGTGACTAGTCAAGTCAGGTCAGAAAAAAGGGGACCCACAAAATAACTATCATACATCTAGATCAAAGGTTTTTAAAGCATTTTTAACCTTGGGCCACTGACAAATAAATTTATGTAACATATTATCAGTTTTGAACTGACCATCACTAAGGTTTATTGATTTTAATTCCTTAATCAAACTAGCTTCAACAAGAAGTCTTTCTGTGACACAAGATGATTTGAAAACTTCTAAGCTTTTTTCCCAAGCAATGGGGTGATTATTATTCCTAACATGAACGAACAAGGCACTGCTTTCAGATGCAGTTCTAATATTATACTTATGTTGTTTGATTCTGAGCTGCAGTGTTTTTCCTGTCTGACCTACATAATTACAATTACATTTGCTACATGGAATACAATAAACACTACCATTTACATTCAAACTTGGGCTATTCCTTATTAACATATTAGTAATAGTTGAGTCATACTTGAAAACAACATTAATATTTAGAAGCTTGAGGGACCGAACTAACGGGACAAATTCATTACGATAGGGCAGAGTCAAAATATTCTTAAGTGTAGGAACTTGTCTAGCTTGAGAGGAATGAAAGGATTTTTTAGCCCTATTAAAACAACGATCAACAAACACAGAAGGGTACCCAAGTTTATGTGCAATAGAACGAATGTGTTTCAATTCATCGTCAATAAATTCAGAGTCACAAATACGCAGACATCTTAAGAACATAACAGAAAAAACTGACATTTTGGTAGACTCAAGGTGATTCGATAAAAAGTGAATGAAACTGTCTACCTGTGTGGGCTTTCTATATACCTTGAATTTATAGTTTTGGCCATTTCTCATGATAAGCATATCAAGAAATGGAAGGGATTCATTTATTTCTCTTTCAATTTTGAACGTGATACTAGGGACAATATTATTAAGTTTGTCTAAAAATTCAAATGGGTCACTGTTTTTAGGCCAAAGACAAAGAACATCATCTACATATCTATACCATGGAGGAATAAAGTCCACTATATTGGGTAGTAATCTAGACTCAAAAAACTCCATATAAATACAGGCTAGAGGAGCAGAAAGACAATTACCCATGCTCATACCAAATATTTGTTTGTAGAACTTCCCATTTGCACTAAACACATTGTCAGTTATGCATAACTCTATCAATTTCAGGAAAGTATCATGTTCAATAGTTAAATCTAGCAGTTGTAATTTATCTTTAAGAAATGAAAGTAAGTCTTTGACAGGTACTCTAGTGAACAGTGAATTTACATCAAAACTTATTAATTCGCAAGGTTCATTGTGTTTCTTGAGTTTATCAATTAAATCACTGCTATTGCGTATATGTGAATTAGAAATTTGGCCTGTAAGAGGGGATATCATCTTTACCAGCCACTTGGATAATTTGTAAGTAACAGAACCCACAGAACTCACGATAGGACGTAATGGATTATTAAGCTTGTGGGTTTTGATCAAGCCATACATATAGGGTAAAGTGGGATTGATTTGAGAGAGCTGTTTAGTGAGATCGGGGTTCTTTTTCAATAACATCTTCATTTTGGAATTAGATAACTTGTTAATATTTTCCAGGGGATCTTTCGTAAGCTCACAATACGTGCTTTCATCACTAAGTAATGAATTCATCTTATCATTGTAGTCACTTTTATCCAAGATAACAATAGCATTAGACTTATCAGCCTTGGTAATATGGATATTCTTATTTCTTTTCAAGTTTATCAAGGCTGTTTCAAATCTTTTTGGAATGTTTGAAGCAAATTTCTTATTTAAAACACTATGTATACAACCTTTAGCTATGGAAATATCTTCATTTGTAACATCAGACGACTTCTTCTTTTCCAGGTTGATTAAACCTTTAGCAATAGTAAGCGGATTAACGCACCGTTGAGTGGTAGAAAACTTCCTACCAAAACCAAGAACAAGTTTCTCATTTGTCTGTAGATCATAAGAGGATAAGTTTATGAACAAATTTGGATCACTCAATGTGGTCCAGTAACTCTCGTCAAACAGAGCATTTAATTTGGCATTTAACCTTCTTTTATGGGCTTTGTCAGTTTCAATAAGAAGTTGATATACATAATTACGAATGGTGTGCCACTTATCAACACAAACACTGTTTTGCATAAGTATTTTACACTGAGCACTGTGCTTGAAGGCTAATTTCACACTATCACTTGAACTCTTGATAAGGGAATCAAGCAACACCTTATCCAACTCAGAGAATGCTTGATTGTCCAGATTTCTTAGTCTACTTGGAAGACAGGACTTGGGAACAATTTTATCATCTCTGCAATCTTTCAAAAACTTCAACTTGTCACGTCACCACCCTTCTCTTAAGCTCCTCTACGTGTGTGTTGGTGTGGGGATTAGTGGATGTCATCATTTTGACCTGACCTCATGTTTTTAGGTCACCCTGTATATTTAAGCCTCTCTCTGTCCATGTAATCCAGTTGCCTCTGAAGATGTCTTGAATAAAGACGAAAGCTAAGGTACTCCGTTGTTTCCATTTTCCCGTGTGATTTTATCAAGATTTATCTTATCCACGTTTTCATTGTGGATTTTCATAAAATATATATATATATATATATATATATATATATATATATATATATATATATATATATATATATATATATATATATATATATATATATATATATATATATATATATATATATACTGTATATATATATATATAGTGGTGAATTTACTTGTGCGAGTGATATAAGGAGCTACAGTTAATGCCATTGCATTTTACATGATTAGAGAAATCTACTTTCACTAAAAACAATTCCTCTGGTGGCCAGTAATTTGTGGAGAGGAGCCAGGGAAGAAGGAGGACTGAGCGTACAGCACCTCACCAATAAGGAGGACAGCAGCCAACAGCAGACCCACGCTGAGCACGAAGAATGGACCTTGTGCCTGAAAGAGAAGAGGATCCCAAATCAATAGTCTTGAATGCTTTATCAATGTGAGGTTATTATAAAAGCAAATAGGGGAATAATCATGGCTTAGGATGGAAATGTTTCTTGCTCTATATATAGAAAAGTATATTTGATTAATACTATATTACATCACTATATTACATTAAGCAATCATTCACCCCGAGCAGAAGTAGAACTCGATGCTGTATATATTTGGTATTACCTACAGTACTGTATATCCAGGGGTAGGTGAGGTGCTCCTTCATCTGGCAGGTCGGTACGGGGCATTGACCCCCACCCCAAGCCAGCCCCCCCAAAATTCCACCTTTGGTTACACTTGTGGGGTACATGGGCACTTCAGCACTAAATTTCAGCTGTCTCCAAAACTGTAGCATTATATAGAACACTGACCAACTGAAATCCCTATGTGGAAGATAAAACACAGGAAAACAAGAACACTGTATTTCACTTGTAATCTATGGTCCTCCTCCTCAGCAGTGGTTTTGTTTTTCTGTTTTACCTTTCACGGTGGGACTTCAATGTTATTATCCATGTGTTATTACATAATTTGTTGAGTGTGCTTGTTTTTGTCTATGTTTGTGGTTGTTCAGTGCTCAGATTCGCAAATATTGTAAATACTCGGTAAATAATGTAGGTTGGTTGTGCGAAGATAATGAGGACAAAGGTTCAGATTGAGTAAGAAGGAATAATACCTGGCAGAAAGGGACAAGAATGAGAACACTATTACATTTCATTCGTTCATTTGGTTTACTGTCCATCGACATCGTGGTCATTACAGCCTTTAAGTTTATCCAATGGCTACCAGGCAAATACTCGTAGTTGTCCCGCATGAAGATACCAGGCAATTATGCTAATTTATGAGAATTCGTAAGCAGTGGTACAATATTGTACAGCTGAGAAATTGAGCTGATGTGATATATTTAGACATACGCCCTTGGTATTTTATACACCCTATAAGAACATTAATTAAATTTAACTAGAGACATCACATTCATGTCCTTTGGTATGCCGAGTGTTGATAAACTTGGCAAACAACCAACCTGTATTATCGCCATAGGTTTTGGTCCACTCTGTTTAAACTCTGCTTCACACAAGACTCGCGAGTGCTTCCGTTTCATTAACTGAAGAATACCAAAGTATTGTAGTCGCCTCAATCTGTAACATCACGGATAAACAATAAGACTTTACTAAATAATCATTCTTTCTCTTCTCACTTGTTGCTGTATACTTACTCACAATTATTGTAAGGTTTATGCATAGTCTAATAGCTTCAGCTCTTAAAATTTTTTTACAAAATAATAAAACTAAACAGGACAATATAAAAATGTTAAACATTATTTGTCAAAGAAAGCTGGAAAAGTTCTGTAAGAAAAAGACAAGAATCAGCTTCATATGCTTGTAATAAAATAAAGACGTATCCGTTATTTAGGTGACATTAAAGACTATCATTGCAAGTACGTTTAATAGAGTAATTCTAGTGACGGAGGAAAGTTACATACATATAATCAACTTGGATGAGGTACTGACTGTTCCTCCTCATTCCTAGAGCATCCAAGTTGACCTGCACAGTATCACGGCTGATGTGATACTTGCACTTTTCTCCCCTTCGAGAATATTTATTGGCTCGACCCATAGCTCCACTAAACGCATCTGCAATAAATATGGTTAGTGCAGAACAACTGAATTGATAAGGTGACATATAAATGAATGTACAGTTATGGACAAAGATAATTTGGCAAGGAGAGAGGGAGGGTAGCGGGGTGTAGGTGAAGACTTGACAAGGTCGCATTGTGGGAACAGTGAGAAATCTCCCTAAACATTCAACTTTTATGGGCATTTTTGTGGTTGTTTTGGTGTATTGAGTTATTTACAACACATTGTTATTAGAAGCTGTCTGTCTGTGAAGAGAAAATCCCATACTTTTAACCACCACCTCTATGCGACATGCCGAGTCTCCACCTACCCCTACCTTCCCTCCCTTTCTCTCTTCTGGGACTGAGAACATCAGACCTTTGGGACCCAATTCCATTATATTCTACCACAGCAAGCCAGACAATGGAGTCGGACTGATGAAGTATTGTGTGAGGTACCATTAATGGTTCAAAATATACAGCGAATAATCCTTGTTAACAATTAGGTGAGCTGACTACCTGTATTAGGAAAGCATCATCTCAAGATTATACACCCCAGTTACCTTCACCTGATGCTCCCCCCCCCTCCCCCCCAGGTAACATTAGAGTGTTTAATCATCAGGTGAAATAAGTTCGAGTGCTTATCTTCAGATGATCCCAAGGAGGAATTATTCACATGAACACATACCAATAACAGCATGGGAGCCTTGAGCCATCTTGTTGTGGAAGTCTCGGGTACCAAGTTCTTTACCGCTAAGCACCAACACACTCTCACGAACATCATATAAGGCTCCTCCTTCCTGGTTCTGATGTAGGAAAAAAATATTAATAGGAGTAAATGCAAACAACAGCTGACCTACATACTCTTAGCTCTGTCATTACTTGTGTGTGTGTGTGCACTCTAACACTTGAAACTGTTACCAGTGTTACACACTCAGAAAAGTTATCCCCCAAACAGCATTACTGTTAGGGTTGATATTCCTCAGGTGAACATAACTTATTTAACCTAATGATTAACCACCCTAAACTAACCTAACCTATGTCCGCTTTCTCTATCGTCATGTTGTTGTAAATTTAAAATTACGAATGAATGCGTGCTTGTTACTGTAAGATATATATACCTGCTTATAGCCAAGACATTCAAGATCCATTGAGAGTGATGCTGAAAGCTTCACCTGTATTTACTTGTAGTGAAATTGTCAAATGAGTTGAGAGTTAGAGTGAACAATGCTTGTGAGAATCCTTTTTCTGTCATGTGAGACGTTATGAGATGTCTACTTACCACTGGTCATATTGCTTTGATTCACAGTCAGCAGAGAATATGATGACTGTATTGAAATTATTGTCAGTTTTGTATTTAAGAAAATTGTTAATCATTTGAGAGAAACCTGTCAGTTGCTCACTACTCTGAAATGTAATGACCAGCATATGAGTAGGGACTCTGTGTGTGAAATGCTTGTTCACCACAAAGAGTGATTGCCATCCTACGACGTGTTTTCAATTTACTTGATGTATTGCAAACTCGAACACTGATTAGACTGTAAAAATTAGCCACCATTTGTACTGGGGAGAATTCTTACTGAGTTTGCCTGTTGTCACTGTATTTTATTTCTTCAACCTTCTTGGTTATATCTCTTTTATTCTTGTTTCAAATATTTTATTTTTCTTAATTTCTAATTCATTTTCTCAAAGTACTTACTGTATTTCTTTAGTGTCTCTTACTTATTTGTTTATTTCCATTTTATTTAATTATATTTTTTTCTGTGGGTTAACCTGGCAGAACCACATCGTTGTTTATCATTACACTCTTGTAATTACTTACAACTCAAAGCTGCCACCACCCAGGCTTTATCTTAAGAATGTAACACCAATGTAAACCCTCTCAACTAACATGGTACAGTAGCATTGTTGAAGAAATAAAATAAAGTAGCAACAGGCAAACTCATTAAGAATTCTACCATTAAACTTCAATAACAGTACTGTATATATTATCCACTTACTACAATATAAGTTATGGTGTTGGTCTTGCTCCTCACGGTGGGGATAACATCTGAGGACAAAAGATCTTCCATGGAGTTGATTGGTGTTGACCTGAAGAAGAGAGAGTGGTAGAGCGGTTACATGCATCTTTCTCACCGATATGTCAAGGATTGGAGTTCTGCTTGACCAGGACACACGTGAGAAGGGTGTTATCCAGTGTGACCCTCACTGCCAAGCATCACAGGTTTCCTCCAGGTACTCCAAATTTTCTCCTGTACTAACAAACACATGCCGCTGTCTCCTTTACCCCATTTCTCTTAACATTTAACTTATGAATTACAAGCTGGTACAAAAACAATAAATATCAACTTAAGAAACATTATTTCCTCCACTTATGTTTATTGTTTATCATAACAAAGAGACCGTCATCACCTAACTCAATAACTACTGTACGTCACACTGAACACAGCGTTTCCTCCTGTCTCCCTAGACCCACACCTCATAGGCAGCATAAATTTCAAAAGATGAAGCCGTTTGCATTGCCGGCTTTGGCCTCTTGGATTCGCCAATGTACTTACTTGAAGGGAATAACAAGGAAGGCGGTGATGGAGCCCTTATATACAGACCCCAGGCACAGCGCCGCCAGCAGGAGGAAGGCTGCCGTGACCCGTCCACCTGACCCAAGTGGCAGCCAAGTGATGCCTGACGGGGAAGGAAAAGAATTAGAGACAATGCTTAAGGTAACAGATGAGTGATGGAAGACAGCTGTTACTATATAATTCTCCTTAAATGCATTATAAAGTGAAACATTTATAACTTTCTTATACTTTTAACCCTTTCACTGCATTTCACGCACTTGCCATTTCATTCTGGCTACCGCCAGATGATTTTATTCGGCTTAGGGTAACCTCCGCAGCCAAGGGTTAAAATGATTCAAGTCTGGTGTATAATACAGTACTTCTAGAGAAGTTAATCAAGAAACACAAAAAAAACAATATGAATGGCCAATCCAAAAAGTATCGAGACCTCAGGATGCAAGGGTATAAAAAACGAACGATAACTTCAGATGCGTTCATGTATTGGTTGGGTTGGGTTGGGTTGGTGTTTGCCCAATGTTTACCTTTGCTACCTGATACCAACACTCACTCTGAAAGACAAACATCTTGAAGGCAGAAGCTGTGTGCATCAGGGCATCGTCACTATACACCAAGTCGATCCCTGATTCAGCAAATGCTAAGCAGCTAATAAACATGCCTCCTAGTACCACCGTCAGCACGATCACCACCCACACCTTAAGAGAAGGACAATTGTTTATAAAGTTGTTAAGTAAATATAAAGACAAAACTACTCGTTCTAAAAAGTATCTTTATGATTTTGTGAGACAATATGATACAATGGACAGAGGATCTCAACAACCCTACCGAGACAACAGGAGTCGAGGTGTTCATTTTGAAATTCATCGAACCTCTCCATGAAGATACTTTTTGGAGTGAGTACCTACACCAGTGGTCCCCAACTTGTAGTTTGCAGGCAGAAACATATTATGCAGCCCACAAGGGTTTATTACAAAATTGTTAACTACTGTTTTGGGGATTATTTGTAAGAGTAAAATTAATGAACATACAATATGTTATAGTTTGATACAACTTTTGAGAAAGAGAGAGAGAGAGATGCACATTTGTCCACTATATTTACAATGGTAAATGCGGCCCAAATCCTACAAAACATTGGGGACCACTGACCTACACAACACTTCTCACTATCTTTTTTTTTTTTTTATGGGGAATAACTCTCCCGGGCACAGGTCATCGACCCACAATGGGGCCTAGGTAATGCTTCAGAACTAGAGCTGTGGTCAACGTGATTAACAATTTGACAACGTTACCGTCATAAATTGAACACATTATTTTCCATTCTTACACCTAAACTGCTTTAGATTTTGAAAGTCTATGTAGAAGAATTTTCCTGTGACTGTACAGTGTACATCCTTCCTTGACTCTCATGTTAATACTCATTATGGATGTAAATATGTAGACTATATACGAGTGGTATTTTTTGCCTTTACCTGAGTGGAGAATATCTGGAGGAGGAGGAATGGTTTGGTGAGGATGAGCGGCGCACTCGACAGAATGATGACGGGGTCCTGACCAATGCTCACAGAGAAGTCAATAACTTCACCTCTCTTCAAGCTTGGCATAAAGTCCATCGCCCCGATGTCCGCCTCCTGTGTACAGAGTAGTTCAGAGTAACACTTAGGAACCAATCGAAGACTGGAGGATTGACTTTTTTATAATATATATATGCATAGTTTTCCTAGGTTGAATAAAAGTAAAAATAAATACTGTGAATTTATAACATATGTTTTGACAGACCAGCATCCTCGCCCCAAGAAGTATCTTCATGGAGAGGGTCGATGAATTCAAAATGAACACTGCGACTTGTGTTGTCAAAATCCTTCGTCCGTTGTCATATTGTCTCACACATAATCATAGATACTTTTAGGAGTGAGTTAATGATCCTATCCGGTACAAACCAGTTCACTGATCCCTGAAGGCTTGCTGCATTTTTTATTATAAAACCAAATAAAAGTTCTTAAAATATTTGTTTGGAAGAAATTATAATACATGGATCCACATAACCCAGATGTGGAATTCTCCAAAAGTCCCTCAGACCATTTCCAGTACAGAAAATCCTAAATTATTCTTTCAAAGTACACCAGAGAATTTCCAAAGAGTCGGGACAAAACCCAAGTGTGCATTAGCTTGAGTGAAGTTCGTTCAGGTCTCCTGCCATCCATCATCCGTGAGGGAAACGTTAGCTACTCTCTCCCTTCTCAGGCGGTGGGTGTGAGGAGTCATACTAGTTTATACATTATTTAGTCTCGCTTTCTAGTATCTGGCCCTTGACTGTATATAATACACCCAGTCCGCCTACTAAAGCGCAGCTGGCGATAAAGAAACAGAGATTTACACCGAGCATAAGCATCATGTCATGGATAATGTCATATTATGGAATAAATTATATTTGTGTTTACCTTTACTCTAAATGTTCTCTTGTTCTAATTGGGTTTTGTTTCGTTCTATTGCAGATGTATATGGATTTATGAGTTGAATAAAGCCTTGATTACTGAAGGTGTGTGATATCATACAACAGATGGTAAAGAATATACAGTACAGTACTCACGCCTCGAGCTATGACTCCAACAACGCCGTTCCAGGAACCATCAGAATTAACAGTTCCGGCCCCCTGGGTGGGCACCAGAGTGACCGTCAGGTTCAAATGCTTCGTCACAACCTTCAACAATTCTGCTATGAACCCAGAGGCTCCTTCAAGATCTTTTCCATTGTTTAATTCAAAAATTCCAGCTTTCTGTTGAGAAGATGAGAAGTGAACAACAATTGCCAATGAATTTTCAGTCGAAGAATATTGGTGAAAATTTTCATAATTGTGTTAATTTAGCTGAAAACAAGAGTCAGGAAATGTCTCTGTGCCCTGGAAACAATGAACATGAACCTTAACACCTTGTGTACAGTAAGGGGTCACCTCTGAAATGAATAAAATTGTCTGGTGTAAGCCAAATAAAAAATTAAAAGTGGCGTCTCCATTGTGACGGGTGCAGAATTATTTACAAATTTTTGTCACAATTTTCATATAATTAATTACTCTTGATGTTTTTGTATATTCTACAGCATGTTCACATCTTTTTTTATTTAAATGATACTCGGACTTCTCGCGTTGCGCAGGCAGCCAACTCGGTGACGAGACACTGACCTCCAAACATGCAATGTTGACATTGTGGCCCTTAAAATTATATATTGGCTGGGGCCAGAGAGGCTTGAGGAGCCTGAGAGCACCGTTGATGCCCGTCGCCGCCAGCTGTAGCTGCCAGGAACCATCTTCCTTGAACACAACACCTCCAATGCTCACCCATCTGCAAGCAATCATGTTCACAGTAAATACAAGAGCATGAGAACACCAGCATGGTATATGTTTACTATTACTGTATTATAATATAATTACACATAAAACATTAAAAGATCAAACTGTAGAAAATTGTCAAAAAAATTGGTAGATAAATGTCATCATCGCATTGAAGGTTATCAAAGAAAATAACCACAGGACCTTCCCTCTCACCAGAACCTAGCCTCAGTCTGCAGGTGTATGGAGGAGCTGAAATTCGTCTATAATTTGTCCTCTTATAGAAAAGCTGCAACCCTTTTTTTTCACCATTAGTGATCTGCCTCTTGACTAAACACACATTTTAATCCTCTTTAGAAATGAGAAGGAAAACCAGAATGACTACATCCTAGGATCCCATTTCCTTTAACATGGAATAAACTGTTAAAGTTGAATAGGAACTGAAGGACAACATCAACTAGGTCCTGGTAGCCTAGTACAGTTGTACCCCACTTAACGCGGCCAATAGAACCCAGAGGTCCACGTTAAGTGAACAACAGAACATATGGGATTAATTCCAATAGAAACCGGCCTGACCCCCAAACTCCACTTTTTGAAGACACATAACTATGTTGTAGTAAAAATAACATCATAATTTTATGATGGTACATGCACACAATTAATACTTAAGAGAAATAGAGAAATACAGTCGCCAAGTTAATGTCCATTCAAACAATGGACTCAACTCCCTCCCCTTCTTCTCACACTACACTGCTGGCTCTTCCCTCTCTGAGAAATTTTTGGGGGAAAACCACTAAATTTTAATAAATAATACCTCAAACTAAAGTTAGGATAATACAATTGACATTGCTGGATTCCTTGTAAGACCAGGAATATTTTGAATATAAATGTCATATATTTTGCACAAAAGATAACATATTTACTCAGAGAAAACATTTTATCAAAAATTTGTATGTCTAATGCAAAATATATGATGTTTATATTCAAAATGATCACCAAATTATAAGAATTCCAGCAATGTAAATTATATTCTGGCCGGGTAATTTGTATGAATTTTATGAGCTAAAACAGGCAGTCAGGCAGGGTGGGGGGTGGGGCAAATCTAAAAATAGCGTCTCGAGCCGGACACTCACCGCGTATATGTGGAAAAAATCCGTGTTAAGTGAAAGTTCAGCTCTGGCGAGGCACTGCGTATATGAAAAAACGAGTTAAGTGAAACCGCGTTAGGCGGGGTAATACTGTAGTTGTTACATTATCAATTACAAGGGTGTATGTGTAATCATTTACTTCTGCCTCTATGACTAATAATTTAATCATATCTTACATTAGATGTCTATTGACGAAAACAGCTAAACTTAATGTCTTTATTGATGTCTGACAGCTAAACTTATGTCTTTATTGATGTCTGACAAAGAGAATAAACTAATGCACCATCTATGGGCTCAACAATGTGTTATGTTTTGCGTTCACAGGTTCACGAATCTCAGGGTTCATGGATGGGACGGAGGACTGACAGGACTTTTTTCCCTGACTGTACAATTCTTCTCTTACAACAGGGAACATCTCTTGTCCTCATTCTTTCAAATAAAAGAATATCCCTGAGTGAGGAATACTGTCATATAAATAAGAAGCTTTTAAACAGAATGGTATCACAGCCTCTGAACCTTTTTAAATCCGACGATGAAGAGACTGGAGATAGTGAGGAGTCTCGTTGGTCGTCGTAGAGTAACACACCCACCATCATTCCATCCACTAAATGCGATATCTCTCTCGCTGTTGCCATGAAGGTGTTCAGTGGCAATGATGAACCGGAGGTGGAGGAGGAATTGTAAGACAAGACAGAAACTGAACTGACATTGGAAGTAAAGATGCCTGAATCAAAGACAGGGTCAGATGGGTCGTTTGGGGTCACAAACCATATCCAGCGAGTTTTCTGTAACAAGAATATTAATTACAGTAGACTTTCTAAAGACAATGTTCACGTGTCTACGTATAATTTGTTAATAAGTTGCTCCATACAGAGAAAGAGAAAGAGAGAGAGAGAGAAACAGTCATAATCCCACTGATGTTTGAATAATCATAATAGGAAATATTCACCTCCGTATTGAGTTCCTTCGCCTCAAACAGCTGCCTTGCCTGGAATAAAAGGGAATGCAGTAAGAAAAGATAATTAATGGTGGAAAATGTACTTGTAATTCACTCAAGCTTAAGGAGTTATTGCTATGGTAAATTTTGACTTAATTTGTTAAACAAATCTATGGACTCTAGGATTTATCTACCAACGTCTCTATAGCTGTTGTATTGTATTGTATTGTATTGTATCATGAAGGAAACTAAAGAAACAGGGCTATGTAGGAAACAATACATGATTTTGTAGAGAAATAAACTAAAAGAAATGTAATGTCCTCCACGATGATGATGATGAAGAAGAAATACTGTAAAGAGAAACAATGAAATCATAAATAATGACTAGAAAAATGATATCACCTGAAGATTAGGCCCTACCCGGTAGTTAATTTTCATCTCATGATCAAACACCTTATATGCTATCTGGTGGGGTGAGGTGGTAATGATTAAATTATTCCTGCAGCTGGTGGAACAGTGGCAGAGAAACAGTCTAAACACCTGCCTGTAATATTGCCTGTAATATCCAGATGTGTTGACCAATAACCAGGTGCTGGGAGGTGCTGCCATAGGATAACTGCTGCAGATTTTGCCACCAGTGTTTCGACGACACTATCTTAGTCCTCACACCACTTTCCCATAGTGCTCTCAGGAGGCAACTACCTGCAGATGTAAATTTATTTAATTCTTCTCTAAATCATGTACAGTATGGTCAGTAATGTCTACATGGAGTGGAAGTTCAAACTCACTCACCTGGACATCAAGGTTATCTCTAAAAGGATTTAATATATTATTCTGATGAGCTCGAGTAAAGGTAGTTAAGAGGAACTATTATATCTGTCTCTATACTTCATAATAACAAAGGTAACATGCCACTTTGACCTTTTACAACATCTGAATCAACTGAAAGTTAGGATTCAGGATCAACATCTAAGTATATCAGGTGATCAGTGAGAGAAAGGAACAATACACAAATAATAAAACTACTGCATAGAATTCTTAATACATATAAGATGCTAGATTACCCAAGTCGTCCTGGAAGGTGACGTAGAGATCATTGAGTGGCGTCGTTTTAACTATATTTACTGCAGTCATAATGATCTCCTGAGTGTGCGGTTCATTCCAACATCTCATAACCTCCAGATGGTTGTGTTTGTAGTACAGGACAGGAAGGCTCACCCGACACTCAACCGCTGGTGACAACCCTAAAATTTCTAATTCACATCATTAAGTTATATTAATATTATATACATTATATGTGTCATGTGTTGCGTTAGGCTTACCCACGCAACCAACTCCAAAGTTTGTTTTACTAGAGATAAGACACCCGGCGAGGCATAACTGGGACATGTATTTTAAATTAGGTATGTTAGCCAGCCTTTAGGGGGGGTGGGCAGTGAAACAGTGTTGTACTGTTCATTGCTTCACACCCAAAAACCTCATTTTAAGTAGTATCCCCTGGAACATGGCATAGTTAAGACGTTGTCTCCATCCTCTCCCTCCTCAAAGCGGGCGGGACAAATTGTCATGGTTTCAAGTAAGGTCGGTGGTAGTATGTATGAGTGGATTATATAATATAAAGATAATAATATGTCGTATTTCTTATTTCTTACCGTAGAGTCCGATACCTTCACACTGATTACTTACAGGAGATTATGGCGTATCTACGTAGAAGTTCACTCCACCACTCGATATTCCATGATTTATACTCGATAAATGATGATTTAATGAATTCATTTAATTTTCAACATCCATCTAAGTTATTGGTTATACTATGTCATAACCAATCAGTCATTACCTTTAGTAATAATAAGATAGGATCACAGATACGGGCAGATAATTGCACTTACATTTATTTGTCAAGCTTCCATACAATGATTTACAATTTGCATGGATATATGATTCACTCACGTTCACGCTGTAATAAAATTAATCGTCTAAAAGAGGGAATTTTTAACTTGAAGACACATGTGATTACTCTACTGTGGGTATGACTTAATAGAGCCTTAATTCGTCAAGTGATACATTTACTGCCAGCCTGGATTGCTTTGTTACAACCAGGCTTCATCACAAGAACTTCTTTCCAAGGCCATAACAACAAAAGGTACTCTTGGGTTACCACACATAGTCTCGCGTCACTGACAGTCACTGTAGACGGGTGTCGTGCAGGAGAACTCTGTAAGCGTGAATTAATTAACCATTTACTGTAGGTTCGATAGGCCAGCCTGGATTGCTCTTGTTGCAACCAGGCATCCACATGTGATATTTTCACGGGGATAACAACCTAGGTTAACACACTTAGTCTCGTGTCGAACACGGTTACTGTAGACGGGTGTCGTGCAGGAGAACTCTGTAAGCGTGAATTAATTAACCATTTACTGTAGGTTCGATAGGCCAGCCTGGATTGCTCTTGTTGCAACCAGGCATCCACACGTGATATTTTCACGGGGATAACAACCTAGGTTAACACACTTAGTCTCGTGTCGACGACGGTTCACAGGACGGAGTGGCGGTGGGGGACTCTGTGTGGTGTGGTGTGGTGTGGTGTCCCGCCCCCTTTCAGGAGGGAGAGGATGGAGACAATGTCTTCACTATGCCATGGTCCAGGGGATACTATTTAAAATGAGGTTTTTGGGTGTGAAGCGATGAACAGTACAACACTGTTTCACTGCCCACCCCCCTAAAGGCTGGCTAACATACCTAATTGAAAATACATGTCCCAGTTATGCCTCGCCGGGTGTCTTATCTCTAGTAAAACAAACTTTCGAGTTGGTTGCGTGGGTAAGCCTAACGCAACCCATGACAATATGATACAATGTTCCCGAGTCCTGTAACCTCTTTCTGTTCAGTGGGGCATCGTTGAGAATTACACCAGTTTCTAATGGTCATAAACACTTCAAGACAGAGAGTAACAAGTTTATCGACCTGGAACTAATAAGACAATCATCCATAAAGTCTGTACACTCGTACTTATCTGACACACCTGCGAGAATGACAGTGAGGAACTTGAGCAGCTGATCCATCCTGAGGACCTACCACTGTCTCACTCTCACGAAAGTTTGGCTTCACCTCTGGGTCATCCAGGTTGTCTTCTGTAGTAAGGTGAATCTTAAAAAAAGGTATAATGCTAGTTATATTACAATAGTTAATATTTTACGGGAAAAAATTGTTATACAGACTATCATACGCAGAACAGCCTTGTTGGCTTCGAATTAGAAAACTTTTACATGAAGATGTTTAAGATTCACTTTTTGGAGCCTTTGTGTGTAGAGAAGATGTTAACAGTGGGTGAAGGAGACAGAAGATCATTCAATATCATGTTACTTGTGAATCTCAGGTACAGTATACACAAGTTAACATCCTCAACAGCAGAGTTAGGTGGCTCTTCACCCACGCACCCATCCCACCACTCTCATGCTCAACAGAAAATTCACTTGAGATGTGCATAGGAAGATAAGAAGACTACAAACATTATCCTCACATCACACCCACTGGAGAAAAGCGTTTGACTGTTATGTGAAAAAGAGAAGATTTAAAATATACAGAATGCAGTAGAATATAAAAAAGAACCGTTCTGGTATGGTAATTAAAATAAAATTCAAGAACAGAAGAGATGTTTACCGCATATTGTTTTAGGTGCAACTGGCTGCAACATAGTGTGCCCTTCTATTATACACACACACACACGATGCCACAAACATAGCCTTAAAAAAAGATATAATTCAAATACATATGAAATGACTTTGAAGAATTGGATGAGAAAAAACATATCTTAATCTGGAGACAACAATATATTTTTATGTTCAGGATGTTGTGAAGGAATGCTCACATGTTCCTAATTTGTATTGGTTTGATGGTTCATTTGTTCAAGCCCTCGTAGGTCTGAAGGCTCATTACCCCCGATGGCTCATTATCAGAATATTCATTTTTCCAATGGTTCATTATCTAAATATTCATTATCCGAATATTAATTAACAGGATGGCTCAATTATCTGAATGTTCGTTATCCCAATGGTTCATAATCCCAACAGTTCATTATCCCAATGGTTCATTATCCCAATGGTTCATTATCCCAATAGTTCATTATCCCAATGGTTCATTATCCCAATGGTTCATTATCCCAAAGGTTCATTATCCCAATGGTTCATTATCCCAATAGTTCATTATCCCAATGGTTCATTATCCCAATAGTTCATTAGCCAATGGTTCATTATCCCAATGGTTCAATATTTGATGGTTTATTAGTGTAAAGGGTCCTTGTCCAATAGTTCACTGTGCAGAAGATGTATTGATTCCATGGTTGGGCTACATCAGGACTAATGAATAGAGTCACAACTGTATATTATTTACTACTAGACCTTCCATTTATCTGTTGTAATCACTGATGAAGAGTCTGCAGAGTCAGTACTAAAGGTGCACTGGAAGTAACATTCATAACTGTTTATGGGTTAAGTTTTCAAACCCAAATGGTCTTTTTTCCATTTATTAAGAAAATAAACTATAGTAATACCCCGATTTACGCGGTTTCGCTTTACGCGATTCTACATTTACGCGGTAACTCGTCAGAACCAGAATTTCATTTTACGCAGTGCATCTACTCATATACGCAGGTGAAGTATAATTTTTTTATTTAGCTCATAAAGTTCATACAAATTACCCGGCGAGAATATAATTTACAATGCTAGAATTCTTACAATATGATGATCATTTTGAATATAAACATCATGGATTTTGCATTAGACATACAAATTTTAGATCTAATGTAATAATTTGGTTTACACAAAGCAAATATTTTATCTTTTGTGCAAAATATATGAAGTTTACATTCAAAATATTCCCTGACCTGCAAGGAATCCAGAAATGTCAATTATATTATCCTAACTTTAGTCTGATGTATTATATATTACTAAAAATGTAAATATACTGTTTTCTCCCAAACATTTCTCTGGTAGGGAGGGAAGGTAGGGGGTGGGGGGTAGGGAGGGTGGGAGGGACCCAGCGAGCGTGGGAAGAGGGGGAGAGCCGGAGGTGGGGTATTTTGATTGACAGATAGTGTCTGGGTGAAGTATATTTTTTTATTTAGTGAAGATATTTGTTTTAGCTCATAAAATTCATACAAATTACCCGGCCAGAATATAATTTACGATGCTAGAATTCTTACAATATGATGATCATTATGAATATAAACATTATGGATTTTACATTAGACATACAAATTTTAGATCTAATGTAATAATTTGGTTTACACAAAGCAAATACTGTATCTTTTGTGCAAAATATATGAAGTTTACGTTCAAAATATTCCCTAGCCTGCAAGGAATCCAGAAATGTCAATTATATTATCCTAACTTTAGTCTGAGGTATTATTTATTACTATACCTTAAAATCTAGTTTTCACCCAAACATTTCTTAGAGAGGGAGGAGCCAGTGAGTGTGGGAAGTGGGAGGGGGGGGGGGAGTTGAGTCCATTATTTGAATAGACATTAACCTGGCAACTGTATTTCTCTTAAATATTAATTGTGTGTGCATACCATCATAAAATTAAGATGTCATTTTACTACAACATAGGTATTGTGTCAGAAAAAGTGGAGTTTGGGGGTCGGGCCAGTCTCTATTGGAATTAATCCCATATGTTCTGTTATTCCATTTACGCGGTTTTCGTTTTACGCGGTACCCCGTGGGTTCAATTGACCGCGTAAATCGGGGTATCACTGTATTGCACAATGACTAGGTTATCACAGTAATTAACGCTATGAGCTGCGAGCGTTAATAAGGGACGAAGCGTATGTGTAACGAGCTTCGCGAACAGACGTCTTACGTGGGTGAGAGACGGGATACAGACTGCCATAAGGCGGCTACTTACTGATGATTCCGCAGTCAAGATGTGGGGCAGACAGTAGAAAAACACTATCACATGTACCACTGTCTAGTTACCGTGGGTGATGGAATTATATAAACATAATATATGTAGCCCACATTTGTATAAGTATTACTGTCTATTTGACAGGGGCTTATACATCTATGGAAGTAGACAAATCTCAGTATAGGTATTCCTTGCCATGCAAATTAAGGATAGGTTTAAAGTCAACACTTACCCCCAAACAAGTTAGCATAGATAAATAACTTTAAAAATTAATTTTTTCCCATTTCTATAACCTATAACCATTAACACAGTTAGTGTCAACACTTACCCTTCAGCCTACTGTAAAAACCCAGGTCTTCAAAAATATGACAAAACAGGGGAGGAGACAGACCTGACCTACCTTAGCTTGTGTGGTGGAGGACAAGCGAGGCTCACTTGGCTGATGCTATAGGCTGATTTTAATGTTCAAGATGAAAAGGACCACCCTGGCTAACCCTACCTAGCCTAGTTATCAAGAAATCCTCCATACGAAAAAATTTATCTCTGAGGTAATGGTTGAACGGTGCACTCGCTCCAAAAAGTATCTTTATGATTCTTTGTGAGACAATATGACACAACTGACAAAGGATTCTGACAACCCTACGGAGACAACAGGAGTCACAGTGTTCATTGTGAAATTCATAGAACCTCTCCGTGAAGATACTTTTTGGGGGCGGGTAGTACGTACAGTAAAGTTGTATCTTAAAATTCTTGAGAAATAAGTTTATAAATCATCACAGAACCAGTTTTGTGCTGTAAGTAAAAGAATTTAATATTATAAGATATATGTATTTTCACAGTCTCTGATGACTGTGAAGTAATTAAACAGATGAGAAAATCCTTCATAACATTTTATCGATTTAATAATTGCCAGTACTGTATAATGGACTACTGTCGTTTCCTTTAATTTTGTCTTTCCTTTTATCACTTAACATATATTTGTATGAGATCCTGTCCTGATAACTTCCAAATGTCATCTTATTAAATATTCGACAATCATGAATTTCTTAATCTGAAATATTCTTATTTTTTCTGTATCACGAATGTCATCTTTGGATGATATTCTCAGTCAATAAAATATATTACATCATGAAAAGTTATGTTGCGTGTTCTTTAAAGGTTATACTAATGGTAAAATCATTACATTTTAACTAATCTTGTAAAAGTCAAAACGAGATATGCAGATGATCTTTAAATTTTTGGCCAAAATAATAAAAATTTCTTCTCATATATAGTTATAATAAGACAAAGTTTTCTTCTTTCTGAGGAGTAGACAATCTGTGAAAAAGAGAAATAAACGTCCCAAATTCTGACCTCTGTAGTAGGGTGTGTCAATATTGTCAACATGTTAAAAATCAAATTTGGTAGTCAAAATATTGTGCCTCTTTATGTCTAAACTTGAGATTAGCAAACAAAAATGAATTGAAATAACCCTCACCTACATCAATTATACCTTAAAGTTTCAAATATCAGTATTTCAACAAATTTATGAGACTTGATTAGAATTATTCACTTGATATTAACTAATCTCATGTAAGCATATGGATTATGGAGTATTTTATGGTTCTATAGCTTGTGTACAATATGCATGTCAGAACATGAACATGAACAGGCTCTCCGTGTGGGACAGTTTAATTCTTGTTTTGACTTGTACCAAGCGTGAGGATAAGGCGCCCGGCTCACTCTCCTTCTAGATATCATAGAGGGTGGTTTGCTCTCATTGCACTTGCACCTACTCTACCAGACGAATTCTACATTTTAATTATTGTAAGTAGGGCATATTGATTGTCGCAGTTACTTATATCATTGTATAAAACATTATGTTCTAAGAAATTATTATGTTATTTCTGTTACAGCATTTTTGATAAACAAATTGATATTTTTTGAAACAACAATTGAATTATGAAACATTGAAATATTTTTCTATTTGTCAGATAGTGTGAAGATGTCAAAATTGAAGACAAGAAGTCAGTTGTCAACCCACTTGAGCCTGCTAGTTGGTAAAGGGAAGGAGCTTCCTGTATCAGAACTTCCAACAGTGAGAGACATGCTAAGATTAGGGTTACTCCTTCGAGAAAAAAATGCAAAGGACAGAAGGAACTATACAGATAAAGAACTCATAAATGACATGATAGTCCCTCTTCTGCATCAATGGACAAAAGCTAATGCACTATTCAAACCACCTGTGATTAATCAGTGTCGAACTATTGAGCTAAAACTAACGAAATTATGGCACAAAGCAGTTGAAACATCACTTGGTAAAGGAAACTTGGCCAGGAAAAATGAATTTCTGCACACACTTGATACTCTGTTTGACATTTTGACCTGCAAGTGCTCCATACAATTATGTTCTGAATCCAACTGTTCTCACTCAGGTAAGAGAGAAAATAATTCCCACATTGATTGTGGTTGTCCTCGTGAAAAGAAGATCCCTGTTTTAGAGCTTGAATTTATAAAGGCACAGAGGACAAAGGCAGAAGGCCAAGGAAGTATGCAAATGGGTTCAATAGATTATTCAGAAACAAAGAAGCAGATTGCTAATGCCAAGAAGAGAGAACAAATCCGAGAGAGGGAACAAAAGAAGAAAATGAAGAGTGAAGAAGCCATCCAAAGAGAGGAAGAGCTGTGTCAAGATGTTTATCACTTCTTTGATAGTTCTTCTGATGAACAGGAAGCAACATCAGATGATAGTTCCAAAGAGCCATCTGAACCTTTACCAAAGAAAATGAAATACAACACAAGAAATATTTCAAACATTGCTTTAGCTAGTATTCGCCACCATGCTGGACTTCGTGAGGCTGCAGAAATTGCAACTGCCGCTTGGATAGATGCAGGCCTCATCATCCGAGAGGATGTATCTTTCGTGATAGATCATAATAAAATTAGAAGAGCACAAGAAAAAATAATGAAGGAAATATCTGATCAGCATGAAAAAGATTTAAGCGAGGGAGGGCTCTCCTGTCTTTTGTTTGATGGAAGAATAGATGACACAAAAGTTTTGCTAGAAGTAGAGGGAGTGAACAGAAAGTTTCCAGGTCTCATCAAAGAAGAACACTACTCTGTCTGTTCTGAGCCTGGTGGTCGGTTTTTGTTTCACTTTGCTCCCGAAACTGAAGTAGAAGGGAAGAAACATGCAGAGGTCATTGCTGATCATATTTTATGTTGGGTTCAGGAGAGAGGACTTGGCAGTTCACTGCAGGCTGTTGGTGGAGATTCAACTGCAGTGAACACCGGATGGCAGGGGGGTGTAATGACGCATTTAGAGAAAAAACTAGGAAGAAGACTTGTTTGGATTGTATGTGATTTACATACAGGCGAGCTACCTCTTCGTCATCTCATCCAGGAACTTGATGGTACTACAAAGAGCAAAAACAAGTGGTCAGGTCCCCTTGGCATCATGCTGGATGAAGCAACACAACTAGAAATAAATACAACCTTTCCAAAGGTCGAAGTTGGCCCTCCCCTTCCGGCGTTGTCTGAAGGAGTCATCAAAGATCTCAGCACAGATCAATCCTATGCTTATCGTATTGCCCAAGCAATAAGATCAGGAGAAGTGCCTCAGTCATTGGCTCTCTTGGAGATTGGACCTGTCAGTCACAGCCGTTGGTTAACTACAGCTCTTCGTTTCTGCAGGATTTGGATTTCCAAACACGAATTGAAGGGCAAAGTGCTGAAGAATTTGAGGTTAATTGTTGAATTTATTATTGGAGTTTATCTTCCCCAGTGGTTTAGTGTGAAACTTAATCCTATGTGGGTGGATGGGCCCAATCACCTTTTGTTTCAATTGCAGCTAGTAAGAACACAGAGGAAGGTAGTGAGGGACATCGTGTTACCTGTGGCAAGAAGGTCCGCTTGGTATGCTCGATCAGAAGCAGTTTTGCAAGCAATGCTTTGCAGTCAATGTACCAATCTCCGAACCGAGGCTGTAGAAGTCATTCTAAAGATTAGAGGAACGCTAATAGATGACGACCAGTTGGGAGACTGTTCGTTTCATTCAAGAAAAGTTCCCCCAATAAACGTCAATGCCACCAAATTGTCAGAATTGGTTGACTTGAGTTTGAAGTCTTAGAGCCACCATTGACAACAAGTCTAACTAGCCAAGAATTGAGAAACCTTAAAGAGACTCCAATGCAGGTGCTGAAGTGGCCTTCCCACACTCAAAGTGTGGAGAGATGTGTGAAAATGGTCACAGAAGCAGCGGGCCATGTTTACAGCCACAAGAGGCGAGAAGGTTACATCAAAGCACAAATAGCAAGCAGACTACTGATGACAAGAAACCAAAGCAAAGAGAGTATGAAGGCATTGGTTACTTTCAAATAGACTACGGATAATAAAATATAATAATTTGAAACTTGAAACAGTAACATGTGTGCAAATGCTGGTTATGTTATAAATTCACAAATATGTACATTTAAAAATCCATTTGATGTAGGTAGGACTTATTATAAAAAAAAATTTATGCCAGAATATTGTTTTGCATGCTTAAAGACTACAATAAATTGCTACCAAATTACTCGATTTTCAATTTAGCCAGTTCACCCCCTAAATTGACACACCCTACTCTGTAGTCTAACATAGACGTATCTTATAGTCTCTCATTCTCAAAGGCAACTCAACACCTCACAGATTATCTACCTCATCAGAGAGAAGAAAACTTTGTCTTATAATATCTGAGAAGAATTTTTTTTACATCTAAGCAAAAAATGTAAATACAGTACTATCATCTGTATATCTTATTTTGATCCTCCCACCATAAATTCACCTGCCCTTACCAAAGAATAGCTTACCATATAATCCGCTTGGTGCTTTGTTGTCCCATCCGAGTAGTGCTTCATTCCCGCTAAGGTTTATCTTGATACACACTGTTACGCCGTCTCTTAATTTACTTAAATATCCAGGTTCTAGGCGTAACCAAACAAAAAAAGTGAAGTAAATTAAAAGGGAATAAAAATAAATAAAGTAAACCTTTAAGAATTTAATTAATAAAATATTAACACAATAAAGAGCCTCTTAGGCTGTCACAACAAATTGATTCACCATTGAAACTTTTAAGACACAAATGATACTAAACATCGAAACATCAAAAGAATAAAAATAAAGCATTGGATTACGTTAACACTGCATAAACATATAAAAACTAACACTGAAATTTACTAACGTGAAACAACACTGAATTACTTAAATGTAACTAAGCAAATACTGATGGACATAAATAGAGACATAAATAGGTACTCACATAGCTATACCACATTGGTGGCGACAGGAACAACACAAATAAATTAGGTATAAGTAACAGGTGACGAGAGTCACTCAAAGGATGTGAACTGTATGACAAGAGGACTGAACTAACTCTGTCAGTTGGTGGGTCCTATATATAAGGTCGGCTCCCGCCACGCGACCCGCCGGTGGGTCGTTTACCAATGCAGATGGTCGTAGAGAAACAAAGAATGCTTGTTACAATACAAAATGGGTTTGAACAAATAATAACAGTTAAAACCTTAACAGCACAGGGTTAAGGTGACTAGATTATATAATAGTAAATACAACACATCATTACAGGAATAATATGGAACATGGAAGCATGTTATATAAAAAAAAAATAGAAAAATACGACACGGTCGTAACAACACACACAAAATGAGTCTTACAAGGTAGGGGTGGAGGTGAGATTGGAGAGCACTGAGTCCATCACCTATACACTTCGCTGCTGGAAACAAACTAATCAGTTGAGCAAATTTTCATGATCAAAGTTAATAACACTCAAGTCAACCCAGACCGAAACAGCTTCAAACCAACTGAATCACAAAGTTCGAACCAACGACCCAAGGGGGGCGTGGAGGGGTGGAGAGGTACAATCAAAAACAAAACAAAACAACTCCAAACATTTAATATTCGATAATATCTTACTGAAATGAAATACGGTGATCCCTTGGTTAACGAGCACAATCCATTCTAGAAGGTTGCTCGTTAACCGAAAAACTCGTAAACCGAAACCATTGTTTCAATGGGTTTTTGGGTAATTGGTTCCAGCTCACTGAAAATTACCTAAATTCAACAAAAAAAGGTAGAAAAGTACACTTACTTTGAGGTGTGTATGTAGAAGGCTCCTGGATGATGATGATGATGATGGGAATTAGAATGGGGGGGGAGGAGAAGGGAGAAGAGAAGGCATTGGGGTGGAAGAGAAGTCACCCCATGGTGCCATTTCACCCATAAAATTTTAGTTCTCTTGGTGTAATTCAAGATTATTTTCTTTAAATCAACACTGCACTGCATTATATATTGTCAATATGTGAAATAAATTTCAAAATGACCAAAAATTTGCTTGCAAACACAGAAAAAAAGCATTTAGTTGAAGAGAGTCTCAAGCAAGATGTTACCACCACTGAAAAGGCACAAAGACTGGCGCCTGTATGGTGTGTTGGCAGGCTGGATGGTGCGCCACAAACTAGTGACCCTACCTTCAATTTTGTTCAATAATTGTTAAAATGACTAAAAAATTTAATATTAAACTTTTAAAATTATTGAATAGTATAAAATTCTTGATATTTACTAAAAGGGTAAGGAATATAAGCCCTAGAACCGATTACTGTATTGGCGGACTAATACTACAGCTGGTGGACCGCCAAATGCAAGCAAAAACATGTGGAGGTCGGCTCATAAGAAACTCATTAATCGAGGGATTGCTCATTAACCGAAGTTAAGAATCTTATGGAAGGTAACTCGTTAACCGAGGCGCTCGTTAACCGAGGGACCACTGTTTGCATTTTTTTACCTGTGCTATACGTATACTATATATATGTCAGGTACCAGATATGAAATATAATCTACAATTTTCAAGAAATACTCTTTCCAGCTTAATGGCTTACAAATCAATATTGTCCTTGTCCACATATATGAGCTCACACGACCCATGTTGATGGTAGGGACTTGTACGACGTCCCTTGCAACTACAGTACAAAGATGCAGATAGGATTTCTGGTATTGGTGAAACTGTGGTCAACATTAGTTTGACTTCATCATCTGAAAACCAACAAAACTTGAATGGGTCTGGAAAGACAGCTTGTGGTTGATCAGCCTTGACCTAAATACATGATTGTAAGACAGTGTAGCTTGCTTTACATGGTGGACAAATGCGTCTTCAGTGGGTGGTAGGCTCCAAATGTCCTTCTCTCCCTTATACAACACACATCAAATTCTGGACAACACTGATGACTTCTTGAACTGTTTCAGTTGTTATATCTAACTGACTTTCAAGCTGCTAACATACAGTACAGTGCTTGAATTAGTTCTTGTACAATGTCGAGATTCGCTACACTATTAAAAAAAAAATTCCCCTTTCATGTAAATGTAGTTCATAGAGTTGCATCCACTTGAGCATGATCTACTATCAAACATATTATCAGATGTCTTAGTTGGAAAGCTGCTGTACAAGCTGCTGCTGCCATCCAAGATAAGACACCAGAGTGAGGTGCTTCCCTGCCTGGAGTACAGTACTGTCACACCATCTGATCCCTGAGATATGCTAGGGACTGTCAGTTAATTGAATATCTCCAAAGGAGGGCCACCAGATAGGTGCCTGCACTACGACACCTCAGTTATTCAAATATTAGAACACCTGCAGTTGCCTAGCATATACTGTACTATAGACAGGCAAGTCTATAAACATCATAGAGGGCACTTCTCAGTCAAGTACCCATACCTGGAGCTGGAGGATACTTGCCCCACAAAGGGTCACAGGCAGCCACAGGTCAAGGTTGATGAAGCCACAAGTCCAGAAGGTAAGCTTTTTTTTAGTGAGAATTGTAAATTCTTGGAACAATCTACCAGTGTTGTGACAGCACTGAATGTGAACTCGCTGAAGACCAGACTTGACTAACAATGGAGTAGGTACAGATACATTCTGGAACCAGTACAGTAAAGTCTAGTACTTGCCAATAGTGTGTTAGAGAGATGTGACTGACTGCCCCAGCAGTTAACAATTGATGAAGAGGATAAGAGGATAAAAGTAATAAGTAACCTCACCTACCTGACACCTACAGACCTCATACACTAATATGTTCTGAACTTCTGATTTAATTTTTACTCATCAGACCAATTTTGACATAACCTCACCTAACTTAACGTAAGGTATTTTCAGGCAAAAAGTGACCTAACCTGAGCTATTCTGACCTCTTATATTGACCTGTTCTCACCTAATCTATCCTTTCCTGATAGTTGATCTATCCTGACCTAACCTAGCCTCACTGTCACCCCCCTGATCACCTATACTGACCTAATCTATACCTTACCCGACATAACCTCACGTAACTGATGCTTCCTGAACTGTCCTGACCTATCTTGACATAAACTAACCTCATGTAACATATTTTTGTCTCGTATTTTTAGGCAAAATATAACCTAGCCTGAGCTATTCTGGTCTCTCTTTGCCCTCCCATATTAAACTGTTGTGACCATACCTCACCAAACTGATATCTCTTGACCTATAGTGTTCTAATATACAGGCAAACCTCGAGATACGATGGGGTTATGTTCCTGAAAAACTCATCATTAGGTGAATTATCGTAGATAAGGAGCATTATAACATGGGGTTCAATGGAATACATTCCCGGCCAGTCCCCAAATACACATGTATCACCAACAAAACAATTCCTACAATTCTGCTATCAGTACAAATCAATTAAACAACACTCACCAAATCCTGAAGAATAAGCCTGGCCATTGTCCCGTAGGTGGAATGGAGACAGTCTTAGAAGGGGGCTGGAGGTGCAGACTTTGGCCTGGCTTTAAAAAGGTTGAAGTTCCCAGGTGGGACTGGAGAGGTGTCAGAAGTCAAGGGTTGTGGCTCTGACTATGGCAGGGGTTTGAAAAAGGTGATTGTTGTCTCCTTGTAGCAGAGCATGCCCTTCACCACTGCCCTCACAGATGAACTCCTGTTGATGTTGGGGTCAATCTCAGTAAGGAGCTCCATGGTAGTGTTCATGTGGTCCATGGCAGTGCTCAACACATTCAGTGTTAGCATCATAGGTAGAGGGTTGGCCTCCTCACCCACTGACTCCTTCATTCTCTGCTACTGTTCCAGGAGCAGCAGGTCCTCTGTGCTGAGCTCCTCAGTGACTCTCCAAGACCTCAGCCACATTCTCTTCGGCGACCTCCTGAAAGCTGACTTCCTGGGAAATGCTGGCGATGTCGCGGAGTACGGCTACAACATCTGTGAAGCCGCTAAAGTCGCGCATGCACTCGGGCTACACTTTCCTCCACACACCGTTCAAGCAGCTCTGTGTGACCTCTTTCCATGACTTCTCAATGTTCTATATGGCATGCTTGATGTTGTAGTTGTGCCAGAATTCTTTGAACACAGTTCAATCTAAATGTTAGTGCTGTCCTTTTACTATATAAGAAAAAAAATATGATAAGTACAAGGTAAGATGGTGGCTTATAATCGAGGAGCCATGCGATGGTGGGTTTACAATCGATAAAGAACCAAACACTGGGCTGTAGTGTGCGGGTTGACCGTGTAGCGGCCCACGAGTATGCTTACAAGTGACGGTAGAGATGTGTGGTCCATAGGGTAAAATATTGTTTCTTTATAAAGTCAGCCTTGATGATGAAAAATATAACTTGCATAACTAGAATCCTTGCAAAACAACAATTAATTTGAGTATATACAACCCATAGTTTGCACTAGAGATAAAATAGTAATATTCAACCAATGGATATTTGATGAATATCATTAAAGTGAGTTGTTTTGATCGTATATAGTGTGATGGTCTTAATTTATGACCATCGTTAAAGCAGAACATCGTATCTCGAGGTTTACCTGTATCTTTACCTGACTTAACCTGACATAACCCTACCTGACACCTCCTGACCATAACCAAATCTAAACCTATGTAACCTAACCTAACCTGATTCGCATTTTGCCCTCCCTGACACAGGTAACCACCTCAACTTAGCTTAATGAAACCCAATGCAACCATACCTATCATAACGAAGACTCACAGTTTGGCCATGGTCAATAGTAATACCCATGTAATATGTGTGTGTAAAAAGTCAGATCTCTAACTGATTCCGTTTTGGAGTTATGGCTGGAACAGACACACCCAGGGTCTGTGGTAAATAGTGTTACAAAGATGCATAACTTTGGGACCCATGTAACATGTGTGTCAAGTTTCAGGTCTCTAACTGCTTTCATTCTAGTCCTATGGCTGAAATAGCCACAGACACATTCTTTTTTTAACTATTATAATATAAGGATATGTCTGCGAGTGCCTGCCCCCACCCATAACTCCAAAATGGAAGCAGTTAGAGCAGGGGTGTCATTTAGGGGGAGGCAGGGGGCACTCATCTCCCCCCAAGCTTTCCAGGGGGCTTCCAAATGAGCCAGAATTAATTGACAATTACATGAATGGGGTCCAGATCCAAACTTAGGATAAGTTAAGTTAAGTTAGGTTAGGTTGAGGTTGTTAACCATCAGGGAGGGGAAATTGACAGTAAAGTTTATGCAGTACTATACATACAGTCGACCCTCGTTAATTCGGACCCCTTTAATCCGGATTTCGGATAATTCGGACAAAATCTGAACGAACATATTTTTTTTTTTTTTTTTTTTTTTTAGATTTGGAGGAATATTACCTACGCGGACCTTAAGCTAAAATGCTGGTCCACCCACTGCTGGGATAAACCACCAGTGTCTTTTTGGTTAAATGCAACATCTCCACCACTAGTTTGTGGGGGGGGGGGGGGGGATGCACTTTTAGCTTCAGACATGAAAAATATCTACCATTTACTGCCAGTAAACAATGGAAACGTAAAATATGTACCAATTAGTAATGAAAAGTTGTGCAGTTCCTTCAGCAAATGAAGCTCACCAACTTACAATAGGCTAAATTACCATACAACGTGTTTTCAGTAGTCTATGTTGAAGTTCTTAGCACAGGCTAACTTATCATATCATATACAGTATCACGGTTCTCATTGATCTACAAAAAATACAGGTAATAAAAACCTTTTTGATATTTCACACTTAATATAATACCCGGTAATCTACTTCAACCTCCTATTGTTTACAACGACGCATGACGCACCACCAGCTGTTGCGTATCAGCTAGACGGTACACGTGTTTTTCGAATCGTTTTCAGTTAAAAAACTGTTACATCACATGTATATTTTACCTTAACTGTGCCTGAATGAATATATTCTCGGAAATAAATAGTAGTTTTACTGAAACGTGATGTATTTTAATGTAAAATAGGATAAAATACATGACGAAAACAAAAGATTTTACCTAACCTTCCAATGTTCAAGAGAAGTTACTCGTTTTTTAATAGTTTTTGGTTAAAATACTGTTATATTACAATGATATTCTATTCATACTGTGCTTGATATAATACATTCACGGAAATGTAATATTTTTACTGAAATTACGTACGTATTACAGTGGAAAGTGGGATAAAATCGTGACGAAAACAATGACTTTGAAATATAATGCAATATTAACCCCTAAATCGGTAAATTCGGACAATCGGCTAAAACGGATTCCCTCTCCCCCCTATTAGTCCGAATTAACGAGGGTCGACTGTATACCTAAGATGAGTACAGTCTACATTCATTATTCTGGGTATTACCCAAAAAAATTTTTGAATAAAATGAAATTACCCCCAGATTTCAAAAGTACACTAGTACAGAATACAAATACACGCCAATTTGCTCCTAAAATTGTTGGATATGGTATATATATATATATATATATATATATATATATATATATATATATATATATATATATATATATATATATATATATATATATATATACAAACAATCAACGACCTCACCAGCAAGGAATCGAAACCTCGACCTCCTGGGTGTGACTAGGGAGCGCTTGTGGCCTAGCCGGTAAGCGCTCCCTAGTCACACCCAGTAGGTCGAGGGTTCGATTCCTTGCTGGTGAGGTCGTTGATTGTATGTTCAAAGTCCGCGTGTTAAATGGACTAAAAATGAAGTATATATATATATATATATATATATATATATATATATATATATATATATACAAAAAATTCAAATTAAAAAAATGTTTATTGGATCCATTATCAAGGAGAAATAAAAAAGGCTACACATTCTGGCATAAGAATAGCACACAAACAAAATTAGTAAAAAGGATTGGAGAACTGAAGAATTTCATTCAAATCATCTCCAATTTAGGTTTTGGAAAAATGATGCTGTTTCATTTGTGATACAAGAGCATCAAAATCAGGGATTTTTGATGTTACAGCAACTTGGATGTAAACTGAGGCTCTGATAGAAGTGTCTCTCATACCGCAAGCATTACCCCCAAAATTTTTAGATTTACCCACTTGGGGTAATTTACCCCTGTTCCCCGACCTTTGACCTAGACTGTCTAGGGTTGGAACAGGTGGAAACCAGAGCACAGTACCCTGAGAAAACCAGTGATGTTTGGTTGGAGCTCATACTGTATGTTCTGGCCAGGAATATCATCACATTTTACGGCTGTTTTCCATGCTTGTGGGTTACCTGACGACAACTGTTGGGTAAAACTAGAAACTACAAACCCAAGTACAGTGGTCCCTCGGTTCACGAGCACAATCCGTTCTAGAAGGTTGCTCGTTAACCGAAACCATTGTTTCAATGGGTTTTTGGGTAATTGGTTCCAGCTCACCGATAATTGCCTAAATTCAACAAAAAGGGTAGAAAAGTACACTTACTTTGAGGTGTGTATGTAGAAGGCTTCTGGATGATGATGACGATGATGGGAATTAGAATGGGGGTGGAGGAGAAGGGAGAAGAGAAGACATTGGTCACCCCATGGAGCCATTTCACCCATAAAATTTTAGTTCTTTTGGTGTAATTCATGATTATTTTCTTTAAATGAACACTGCACTGCATTATATATTGTCAATATGTAAAATATATTTCAAAATGACCAATAATTTGCTTGGGAACACAGAAAAAAAGCATTTAGTTGAAGAGTCTCAAGCAAGATGTTACCTCCACTGAAAAGAGAGAGAGACTAACGCCTGTTTGGTGTGTTGCCAGGCTGGATGGCGCGCCAGAAATTAGTTTCTTTACCTTCAAATATGTTCAATAATTGTTAAAATTACTAAAAAATTTAATATTAAACTTTTAAAATTATTGAATACTGTAAACTTCTTGATATTTACGAAAATGGTAAGGAATATAAGCCCTAGAACCGATTAATGTATTGGCGGACTAATACTACAGCTGGTGGACCGCCAAATGCAAGCGAAAACATGTTGGGGTCGGCTCGTAAGAAACTCGTTAATCGAGGGAATGCTCGTTAACCGAAGTTAAGAATCTTATGGACGGTAACTCGTTAACCGAAATCTCGTTAACCGAGGCGCTTGTTAACCGAAAGACCACTGTACAAGTACTGGCAGGATGTCTAGGCACGGCAGCCCAAATAGATTGCAGCAGAGACCAGGGGATGGGCACAGCTCTGGTGACCCAGTTGCCATATCTATCTACCTATCAATGTGTGTGTGTGTTTAATAAAATATTGTAAGTCCATAAAATATGTTCTTTTTATTTATATCCAAATACAGTAACTGTTAAAAAAAGCTTGGACAGGTGCCTGAGACACTAAACCTTAACTGTATAATATAACGACTTTTGTAAAATGCATCCTAATATCTTTATTAAAATATATATTATTTATTTAAGCAGCTTTCCTGCACAAATAAAATTCCATATATTTTCCTACCCCATAAAACACACAATATACTAATATTCTCCTTAAAACACGGTCTTATGTTTTACAAAATTAACAAATACAGAATAAAATATCCAGACATGAGCATCATAATATAGTATCAAGGGAAACTAATTCATTACAATGTGTCCTCTTTACAACAGTTCTTAAATACAGTATCTTAAAATCACTAACATCCAATAATTACAGTACAGTGGACTATGCTATAACGAATCTAATTGGTTCTAGAACCTTGTTCGTTATAGGATTAATCCGTTCCAGGCCTCCAAATACAACCACTTAACACTGAAAAATATAATATAAAATTGTAAAAATTTTAAAAAAGTGCATAAATATGCATCTAAACCCCTGAAATAAAGAATATCATTAATACTTGTAATAAAATAACAATAAATTAGTAAAAAAAAAAAAAAAAAAAATTCATTGTAAGTTTCATTCGTTATAGCATTCTCAATTTTATAGGTAAAACCGTTCGTTATAGGAATATTCGTAGTAGAATCCATTCGTTATAGCATACCCCCACTGTACATGTACTGTATATTACATTTTATATGAAGATTAAAAATAAGCTTCCCTTAAACAATTGGACGATCTCGTAAATCTTCTAAAGATGCAACAATTAACAATACCTGTGCTTTAAACAGAAGAATCCAATCCCATTCATAACAACAGTCAACACCCATTGTCACTATTATACATTTATTCTCCAATCCAAATTTTGTAGAAACTATTTACTCAAGTGCATAATTCATCAACCTCCCATCGCAGCCACAAGTAAAACATGTATAAAATTAATTCCTAATAACTACAAGTTATACTTTCTCAATGTCTATAAAGCAGAAAACTCTCCAACTTGTCAAAATTTTGTACATAATCTCCCCCCCCCCCCCAAAAAACAAAAAACAAAAAAATATGCACTGTTTTCCTCTACATCCTGCCATTCTTTCACCTGTAATGTCAAATGCTAATCAAACATCTTATCTGTATGACTGATATAAATACTTAATCCTGTAAGTCGTTCAATAACTTTTTATTTATACTCTCTAATGCTTTGCAGAGACACCTTCATAAGTAAATTTGATGAAGACACTAAAATAGGGTGTGTAATTAAATCTGACGAGAACACTGCAAGATCTAAACCAATTTTTCCAAATGGTCTGAAAAATGGCAGACTAAGAGTAAGAGACGATATGATCGAGGTGTATAAATGGAAGTCAGGGTTAAACAAAGGTGACATTACAAAGGTATTCAAACTATCCAACCAAGAGCGAACCCGTAACACTGGTTTTAAATTAGACAAATTTAGATTTAGGCATGAGATAGGTAAACATTGGTTTGGAAATAGAGTAGTGGATGAGTGGAACAAGTTAACAAAAATCATCATTAACTCGAATAAGCTGGATAGCTTCAAACATAGGTTGGATGGATATATATGAGCAATAGGGTATGGGTGTAAATGGAACTGCCCAGTACAGGCCAATAGGCCCACTGCAGTTTCCTCCATTCTTATGCTCTTATATATGTACCTAGTCCGAATGGGCCAGAGTCTGTTAAAAGCCGAGATCTGTTATATTGGGTGTTTACTGCACCAGTAAATGTGAAGAATAAATAAAAATAATACCAATAAATATCATAAAATAATAAATATTCCATTGCTCTTTGGCAATGGTTTCACTACACACAGGACACGAGACCGCGAACAGCTAAGAGATCCCCCCACGCTGCTCCCCCGCTATGATAACTCTCCTGCACATACAAAATGTTTATTCCTCATATATTTTGACCTTCTATTTATTTTTTTATTTTTGCACATTCTATATGAAAGATTGTATATATTGTATTTGCATGTAACAGAGTACAGTATACTCTGTATGTAAAAAAAAAAGTCTACTCCAAATTACGAGTTGAAAACTAACCGCTTACAGTGCTAAGTCTGGCGTCCTCTCTCTCGTACTGGTTCAGTGAACATCACCCAGCCTTTCTAACTTGCAATGGTTATAGTCCAATATAATCCAAGTTATCAAAAGTTTACTGTATCTAGTAAGGGGAAAAGGCATACCCAGGGTAGGTATATCAAGACACTTCATCCTGTGTTCCAGAATGTAAAGTACTGCAAGGTTTGCAGTACCTTTTTTAGTGGGTGTATACATTAATCAACAAGCATATAAAATACTGTAATCACAATAAATCAACAAACACAAATAATTACATTATTTCCGCAGTTACCACGTGGACTAATTTCAACACAGTAACGTCTGGCTATTGCCCAAGTGGTTGATCTTTCTTCGTTTGAGCTTCTCGTAACTTCTGAAGACCGAATTTTGCAGCTGCAATTTTTGCCGTCCTGTAGTTTTTCCCCAAACCACAGAGAGGTGGCAACCCTCTTATCTGTTTGGAGAAAAATATAATTCATTACCCTTAAGATAGATAATATCCAATATTATTTTGAACTCATTCTCACTTGCTTATTTATCAAACCAGTAATTTTTTTTACAGTAAAAAAAAAAGAATATAGATACAGTAAACCCTCGAAGATTCGGACCCGGTAAATCCGGATTTTGGAAGATTCGGACAAAAAATTTGGGGGTTCTGGGCTAAGAAGCATTCCCAAAACAGGGTGAAGGTAGTTTTAGACTTAATAGTTTTTTCTTATAAATTGTCATAGACTAAACTGAGCAGAATATAACTTGCATTGCTGGAATCCTTGCAAGATAGCAAATAATTTGGATGGAGACATCACATAGTTTGCATGAGATTAAAAAAAAATTCCTTTAGTAAAGTACATTTGAGCACAAAGTGAGTACAGTAATATGTTGCTCAAAATTATGGCTTTTTCACAGGAAAAAGTCTGTATAACTAACCCAAGTAGTCAGGATATGTACTGTAGTTTTGGTGTTTCTTATATCATTATTTATCGTTTTTATACATTCACAGGAAGATTCTGACAATCGGCTTTTTCGGACAGGTGGTTCCCCCTTTTAGTCCAGATCTTCGAGGGTTCACTGTAATTACACTTAAACTTTACAAGTTAACTGACACTAAATAGTTTATCCAAAATTATATACTAAAGCTGTGGCCTTGCATTTCTATCGTGCAAGGAGCCTCCATATGTATCCAGACCCAATACTAGACACAGTATTCCAGTATTCCAAAGGTGGGTTTCCCACCTCTGACAATTCTTCTGGCTTTGCTTAAAGCTTAAAGGAGGAATCCATGAAAAACACTGCCATATATAATTTTTTTTTGTGTGTGCATGTTATCAAATATGACTGTACACATAGACAAATAAATTATTACTTATATTATATAACGAAGAATGTGTATGCTGTACAGTACTTGTGTAACAATTTTATGTGATGAATCTGGTAGGAGTTGGTCCTGGCACAAGTTGACCAGCAAGCCCTTGTCCATCACCATCACTTGTTATAACTCAACTGAATGTACATGTACAGTACTTGAATTTATTTGAAATGCATATAAAAATGAAATTTCTGACCTCAGGTACTTGAGAAATTGTGTCCTCAAATACAACTACAGGTTGTACCTCTCTAGTACGGCAACCTCGGGACCTGACCGGTACCGGACCATGGAAATTCACCCTTTTCCTGGATAGATAGTGACTTGTGCTTATGCTTGGAAGCACTAGCACCACTTTCTCTGCGTCATGGTCTCTTTGAAGACATATTGAAGGGTTAAATGTCGTATAGTAGCTTCTCAAATTTCGCGAGTTTTTAATTCTTAACGTATTTTACTGGGACACAAAAAAAATAAATAAATAAAAATTTTGATGGCAGAAACTTGAATTTCGACGGGTTTGAACGACCCGCCAACGTACAGATGACGTGCATAATCGTGTAAACAGCGTCATTTCTCTTATGTACAAAAGATTCATTATTGTTTATTACTGAATGTCTTTTTTATTGAATTAATGTTTATGTGTGCAAAATGAGCAATACAAATCATTAATAATACGTAGAATATTAAAACACATGAGGAAATGACACAGCATTGTTTTCGTTGATTACAAAACCAGTGACTGACTGGTTCTACATATAAAACTGAAGAAAATAAGACCTTGATTGTAGCTGTAGTAAAACTAATATGGTTGTTTTAAGTAATGTTATTTAATGTTAATAAATGGAACAATAGAAGTAGCTAACGATAATGGTAAAGAAAAAAAGAGAGCTCACATATGTAAGTGCGCATGAGCACACGTGAAAACATATCGTCATTACTTTACATAAGAATATGAAAGCAACACTTATTTACTGTTCATATATATTTTAATTAATGTTTCTGAATTTGTTTTCATTGAATTAATGTTTGTGTGCGCAAAATTAACAATACAATTTATTAATAATACGTGAAATATTAGAGGAGAAGAGACGGCTGCCGGCATTGTTTATGTTAAAGCTTACAAAACCAGTGACTGATTGGTTCTACATATAAAACTGAAGAAAATAAGACCCTGATTCTGGCTGTAGTAAAATGAATGTAAAAAAATTAATATGGTTGTTTGAAGTACCTGTAATGTAATTTAATGTTAATAAATGGAACAATATAAGTAGCTAACCCTTAATGGTAAAAAAAAGTGAGACTGCACGTATGTAAGTGCGCACATGTGAAAACATATCGTGATTACTCTACATAAGAATATGAAAGCAACACTTATTTACTGCTCATATATATTGAAGGGTTAAATGTTGTACTGGAGAGAGAGAGAGAGAGAGAGAGAGAGAGAGAGAGAGAGAGAGAGAGAGAGAGAGAGCAGCCGAACTGCCGGATGTAAACACATTAATTTCCCGCGGCTTTTTTTTTTTTTTTTTTTTTTTTTTAAGGGGATTAGCCCACCCGGGCATAGGTCACTGACCCACATTGGGGTGTGAGGAGCAAAAATTTAATACTCCTGTAATAATAATAATAATTCAGATAAGTAAAAAAGAGCTGCCTATCTACCTATTGGACAAACTAAAATCGTTCCGGACCACAGGAGTTTCCGGACCATGGAATGCCGGACTAGAGAGGTACAACCTGTACTTGTACTGTACATGAACACAACCCTGCATTGGGGACGTAATGTATAGTATAGGACAGTTTTTACATTATTGTTACATAAAGTTATTAAACACATACAGTAGGTCCCTGGGTTACTTATGTTCAACTTACGAACATCTGACCAGACAAACGAGGTCCTGTAAAGTTAAACTTTAAATTTACAGTACAGTGATCCCTCGGTTAACGAATTACCTTTCATAAGAATCTTCAATTCGGTTAATGAACAAAAATTTGATTGATGAAATTTTTACCAAATCATGTCAACATGTTTTCACTTGCTCACCAGCTGGAATATTAGTCCGCCAATACAGTAATCGGTTTTAGGGCATAAATTCATTCCCATTTGAGTAAATATCAAGAAGGTTGTACTATTCAATAATTTTCCAAGTTTTATATTAAATTTTTTTTGTCATTTTAACACTTATTTAACATAATTGCATTACAGGAAACTAGTTTTTGGTGCGCCAATCTGCCACTTGACTCACCCAGCAAGGTGTCAGTTTGTATCTCTGGTCAGTGGAGGTAACATCTTGCTTGTGGCTCTCTTAAACATAAACTATTTTTATGTTTTTACAGTACAATTATTGATCATTCTGAAATTTATTTAACATATTGACAATTATATAGTGCAGTGCAGTGTTGATTTAAAGAAAATAATCTTGAATTACGCCTAGTAAACTTAAAATTTTATGGGTGAAATGACGGCATGAAGCATGGGGTGATTTCTCTTCCACCACACTTCCTTCTCTTCTCCCTTCTCCTCCACCCCGACCCCCCACTTCTAATTCCCATCATCAACCAGGAGCCTTCTAAATACACACCTCAAAGTAAGTGTACTTTACTGCATTTATTTTTACTTTGTATGTAATTTTCGGTGAGCTGGAACCAATTACCCAAAATCCCATTGAAACAATGGTTTTGGTCAACGAACGACCTTCTGGAACGAATTGTGTTCGTTAACCAAGGGACCACTGTATTTTATTTACCTGATGACCCATTTTTTTCTTTCATTTACTGTATTTTGTTATTATATTTCTTATTTTCTCTTAAAATACCGTATATACTCGTCTATAATTCTACCTCGGGTATAGGTCGACCTTGATTTTTTACCAAGAAATCCCTAATTTATGATATGCCTTGTGTATAGGTCGACCCAAGTTTTTGAGGGTAATAGAACAACAAATTGGGGTAATAAAGCACCATATTTTATGGCATATAAAACTCATTTCAGAAAACCCTCACTAAAAACACTCTACATTCTATAAACTGAGGGTCGCTGTGCCTGAAACACCGAGCGCCGAACGCAAATTGTTTACCATTTATTATTACGGCACTTTACACTGACATGCGGGTAGTTTCAGCAAAAATATTGTATATTTCCATTCAAGTATTTTGTAGGGTTACGTGATATTATGTTGTCTAGCACTCAGGATGGGATTGATGGAAACTCTAGGTGGTGGTTTTCTTATATAATATAAAATATATGAAAGACAGTCTGGTGCTGGAAATGCCGTGTGGTGAGGAGCTGCTCAGTAGACATGTTCGGTGAGTAGCGTGCTGAAGGAGGTAGATGTGCAGGAGCTTCGTTAGAGGAGATGTTGCCTGTTGCTGGCCTCCAGGTTGAATGAGAGCTGGACAGCGAGGAGCTTGCTTGGAGGAGGTGTTGCGTGTTCAGGAACCGAGGCCAGAATGAATCTTAATGGAGAGACAGAGCTTATATACACAGCAGCCAGAAGTAAACCCGTGGGAACTCGCTGGTTTCTCGACCCCCCCCCCCCGTGTGGCTAGGATACGGTAGCAGCTGGTGACGCCCCCCCCTGGGGCTGCTCGTTTGGTTGCTAGGACACTGTCGCATTGGAATGCGGATACGCAGTTGTAGGGGAGACGTCCACTACAATACTCCCCCTTCCCTCCAGGCGGTGTAGGAGACTTGTTGTCTGCAGAGTTGCTTAGCACATGTGAGGCAGAACGGGCGGTGCATGCCTCATGTGAGACAACAGTGATGGCGTGGATGAGCCGGTCGCTGGATACAACTGTCTATATACACACTATCTGTGGGAGGAGAGAGGGAGAAAAAGGGTGTGTGGAGGCGATGAATGTTGTGCTTCCCTCATGGCAGGTACAGAGTCGTCAGATGCTCCTGCTGGGGTGTGTGGGCCTGGGTCAGGAGCAGGGGCTGCATCAGCAGAAGCGGATGAGGGCTCGTGACAGCAGCTGGGTCCACGACGCCAGCAGGGTGCAGGACATTAGCAGGGAGTACCTGAGGGAGAAAAGAGGGGTGTGTGGGTCCACACTCAGGAACAGAGACCGCATCAGGGGCGGCAGGGGTTACTGCTGGGCCGGGGTCGGCGTCTGAGGCAGGACGGGTGTGCTGGGGTCGGTAGGACGTGGTGCTTGGGGCAGGAAGAGGAGCTGGTGTCTGCTTAGAGTAGCAGAGCTGCTCTAGGGTGTCTAACCTGCGGTGTAGAGACAGTAGTTGTAAAGCCGATGAGAGCTGCTTCTGTGTGGATAAGCCAGTCTTCCATGCTGCTTGATGGTGGGAGCGTGATCAGTTTCTCCTCCATCCTGTGTGAGTGCGAATCTCCGGGAGTCACCATTTGTAGGGTTACGTGATATTATGTTTTCTAGCACTCAGGATGGGATTGATGGAAACTCTAGGTGGTGGTTTTCTTATATAATATAAATTATATGAAAGATAGTCTGGTGCTGGAGATGCCGTGTGGTGAGGAGCTGCTCAGTAGACATGTTCGGTGAGTAGCGTGCTGTAGGAGGTAGATGTGCAGGAGCTTCGTTAGAGGAGATGTTGCCTGTTGCTGGCCTCCAGGTTGAATGAGAGCTGGACAGCGAGGAGCTTGCTTGGAGGTGTTGCGTGTTCAGGAACCGAGGCCAGAATGAATCTTAATGGACAGACAGAGCTTATATACACAGCAGCCGGAAGTAAACCCGTGGGAACTCACCGTATGAACAGTAAGTGCGTACATGTGAAAACATATCGTCATTTCTCTACATATGAATATGAAAGCAACACTTATTTACTGTTCATATATGTTTTAAATAATATTTACGAATGTAAAACTAAAATTCTATTCAACAATGGCGGTAAAGTCCAAGACATAAGGACAGTCAATGAATATTGTGTGAGTTTTTACTCAGATCACGGTGTCATCAGGTTCAACTTCAACATAGACTACTGAAAGCACGTTGTAATGTAAGTTAGCCTATTGTAAGTTGGTGAGCTTCATCTGCTGAAGGCACTGCACAGCTTTTCATTACTAATTGGTACATATTTTACGTTTCCATTGTTTACTGGCAATAACTGGAAAATATTTTTCATGTCTAAAGCTAAAAGTTGCTCCTCGCCCTTCCCATCATGCACGGATTCAACCTAACCAAACTATTACCCATGTATAGGTCGACCCCCAATTTTTTGCCTAAAAATTTGGTCTTAAAAACTCGAGCTATACACGAATATATACGGGGGTAAGTGGTTTTAGATGTATAATAAGGACTTAGGCTATGATATAATGGGATTTTAAACATTTTTCTGGAGGTACGGTATGCGCATAGAGTATGTGGTTTGACTTAGGTACATTTTCAACTTAAGAACGACAGTAGGAACATTCTGGAATTCTTACGCAACCTGGGGACTACCTATACAGTCTATACACACATTCCTCCAAAAACAGTAATGATATATTTTTCTATATCACTTCTATGTCACTAAGTGTAGTGTTCAGTCATATTTGATAATGCGTACAGCAAAAAAGTTAGATATGTGGCACCTTTTTCCTGAATTCTTCCCTAAAGCTTTAGTTGGATCTGACACTGCTCCCTAAATCCACCACTGGCACAATAGATATAACAGTACAGGTAGAAAAGTTTTCATAAAACATCAACCTATACTTGTTGAGGCCCTGAAATTTTGCTGTAATATTGTATCAATTATATTATCACTTCGAGTAAAACTGATTACAATTGCATTTAAAAAAAAAATTAAAGTAATTACGATTACTAAATAATTTGTACTGTAATTAATTACAACCATTAAACATCACAGTCACCCCCATCCCTGCTGTGCACTTAATATATTATCACTTAACATCATCAGCTTCAATAAATGTACACCACTGAACACCTACCTGCACTTTATACTTGGCTTCAAGGTCACCTTCCATACGTGGTACCTTCTCAAACTTCACCCCACCAGGCATCTCTTCATACAGCTGACGGACTGAACTAATTGGTATATCAGAGACAGTCTTCTTGATGACAGCTCCCATTAGCTGTTCTACTACTCTCCATGTTATCTGATAAAAAAATCATTTGAAAATTAATGCAAAATATGACCCAAAAAAAAAAAAAAGAGTTATGTGAGAGTGAATTTTACTACCCAGCCAGATATAGGATTTATGGGATAGTTGCAAAAAAAAAAAAATAAAGAGTGAGTGAGTGAGTGAGTGAGTGAGTGAGTGAGTGAGTGAGTGAGTGAGTGAGTGTGTGTGTGTGTGTGTGTGTGTGTGTGTGTGTGTGTGTGTGTGTGTGCGTAGGGTGGTGTAATGCGTCTGGTGTGGCAGCATTATGTTAAGGTACACTCGGTAAAAACTACCAAACAGGTGGGGTCCAATGATTTTCCAACTGAACATTCCTTTTGTCTTGCGACAGTTAGGAGGCCTGAATGCGAGACATTTCATACTTAATTTGGTAGGCCGAAATTAGCTATTTAATTGACAATATTGAATTACAGTAATATCTCCCTTAGCCGCAATCCCTCAAACAAGGACTCTCCGATAGCCAGAATTGAAAGTGGACAGTCTTATAATGAAACTGAACTGTTGCCGGCATCAATAATTCAATGATTTAGTCGATGAAGAATCTGTGTGGCGATTTTTAGAGAGTGCAGAGAAAGATTTTGATCAGTAACTTATTGATAATGACGAGGCCATTAAAGTTATACGCACTTCAAGTTGCTACGATCTTCGGGAATAATAAAATGAAGGAACTAAACAATGTAAGATTGTAATACTATTGTCATAATAATGTTTTTACCAAAGATTATGCAAACTTTCTCCGCCTTTGTATTTGTATTTTAATAACGTTGGGGGGGGGGAGGTTAATGGTGGGGGGGATGAGTGTAGTGGTGTTTCCTTATTATTATACTTAACAATATTATAAATCTTTGGCAAATAATAGGGACGGAAAGATAAATACTATTAAGCAAACGAGTTTTTTTTTATTATTTCATTTTTTTTTGGGGGGGGGGGGGGGGTTCAGACAAGTGTTGTTTTTGGTGATCATTAACTTGTTTTACAGTATTAGTCCACAAAAAATAAAAAAAAATCTGCAGAAAAATTTGATTATTGTTGGTTTGAAGCTCAAACAAATGTACATGACGGTTAGTTATTCTCACTCAACTCGCGATAAAATAATAACTATTCACAGTACAGTAAGTCCCCAAGTTACGTACATAATGGGGACCAAAAGGTTGTACTTAACTCGAAATGTACGTTACTCGATAATTTCCGCGAGTTTCTTTGGAAAATCCTGTGCTGTTTTCCAATCAGCACTCGCCGCCTCACCAGTCACTCGAACATTATGCAGCTTATTTCGCACCTTGAATCGGTTAAACCACCCATTGCTAGCATTGAATGTCACAGTATCATCAGGGTGATCTTTCTTTAGGTCGTTGAAAAGACTTAGGGCTTTCTCCTGAATCATACTGAGACACAGAGGCTTACGTTTTTGTGTGCAGTCCTCGATCCACAGCGCAAGATATTTTTCCATTTCTTCCAGAACCTTCCCTCTTCTTTTAGTTATAATCGTAGATTGCATTGGCACTGCAGATTTCACATGTTCCTTGATCTTTTCTTTGCCCTTATCAATTGTATTAACAGTTGACCGACTCAGGTTAAATTTGCGGGCAACATTGGTCAACTTTTCACCACTTTCAAGCAGTTTTATTATGTCCATTTTTACCTCTAGTGAGATTGCTTGACGTTTCGTAGCACTCCCACTGGCTTCACCACTCTTACGCTTTACACCAGTCATTGCACACAGAGTAAAGTGTACAAAATAGGGCAGAAATTCACAGGAGAAGTACTGTATGCACAATGACCACACTTGTTGTTTTGGTGCGTCTAGCGTGTCGTCTGCATGGTCAGTGATAGTGGCGGCGCGGTGCGGCTGGCTCGCCCGCCAAATTTAAAAATTGCTCGCCCTTTTAAGACAATATTTTTGCAATTAAAGACTTCAGAAACGATGTGCGTATCGGCCGTTTGTACGTAATTCGGATGTACGTAATTCGGGGACGAACTGTACTGACATTCTCCGGTCTTATTGTGATAAAGTACAGTGATATCCCTGTTAGCCGGAACAATTGGTTCAGAGCACTTCTGGGAGTGAGAGATTTCCGGGTAACGAGACAACTCTCTCAAAGCCAGAAAAAATCTCTCATCCCCAGAATTTTCCGGGCAACGGAAAAATGTTCTCGGAAGTTCCAGAAATTGCCCATTACATCATCTCTCGAACCAAGAAAAACATCCCTCATACCCGGAATTTTCTGGGTAACGGAAATTTTTTTTTCAGAATTTCCAGAAAATGCGCCCGATTTTCATCTCTCAAACCCAGAAAAAACTCCCCCATCCCCGGAATTTTCCGGGTATCGGGATTTTTTTTTTCAGAATTTTCCGGAAAATTGTTCCCAAAGCCGAAATTTTCCAAAAAAGTAAGGCCCTGGGAACAACTTTCCGAGAAAATTAAAATTCCGTCTATCGGAGAGTTCCTCGTTTGAGTATGGTACAGTACAGAACGCAAGATGTAGATGTTATCTTAGAGAATGAACTAACCTCAAGAGATCTATCACTATCCAGGTACACAGCTCCAATGATGGATTCAATCAAGTCACCCAAAGCCTTGGGAACATCTATATCCTGCAATAAAAAAGTTGAAAAGCATGAAATTAATACTTAAATATTACATACAGTATTTTATCAGAATAATAAATGTTTATCACAATATATGGCTATTATAATTTTTTGAAACTCTTCTCATTCATCAAAATTTCTCCTATATTGTAATCCAATAAGAATCAGGAATAATATTTTATCTTGTTGAATAGTTTGTGTGGTGCACTGCTCACCTGATGCTGCCATCGTTGTTTACCCAAATAACTGTTAACTTTTGGGGATGATATATATTCTACTTTACTCCACTGGATAACAAGTTTTACAATACTGTATTGGCATGTGTATCTTATTCTTTATTTCATAAATTTATTTCTTCATTATTATATATACAGTAGATATAAATATCATCTTTAGGATAAAATACATAGCTGAAATATACAGCAAACACATCAACCGAAAATTTTGTTAACCGAATATATTATTTCAATGGGATATTGGGTAATTGATTCCAACTCACAGAAAAAGTATACATACAAAGCACTGTATACAGTACCAGCAATAGAATTAACAAAACATTAAATATAAACTAAATACAGTACTGTATTGTACAGTATACCATACAGTATTATAATAAATAAAAAACAATAGAATAATGTATTTTAACTCTGAGGTGTGTATGTCATATTCCCGGCAGCTTTGTTTACATATCAAACAGCTGATAGTAGAGGCAGTCGATGATGCCATGCCATATTCTTTACAGAGTGCATTGGTTCTAATGCCTTCTTCATGTTTCATAATAATTTCTGCACTGTATATTATCAATATGTTAACTAAATTTCAGAATGACCAATAATTTCAATGTAAACATGCAAAAATATTCAAGAGACCAACAAACTGGATGTTCACTTCACTGTATACAAAGTTAAACTGAGAAGCATTGTTGGGTGATTCAATCTGCTGATTGGCACACAAAAACTATTCCCTGTACAGTTCTGTTTATATTATCAATATGTTAACTAAATTTCAGAATGACCAATAATTTTAATATAAAAAATGCAGAAATATTCAAGAGACCAACTTTCTTGATATTTACTCCACTGGAAACGAATGTAAACATAGAACTGATTACTGATTGGCGGACTGGCCGATCAGCTGATGCTCACAACAAAAAGTGTTTGTCGTAAGGATTTCGTTAATCGAAGTTTTGTTCGTTAATCAAACTGAAAATCCTTATGGGAGCTAATTCGTTAACCGAATTTTTTTTAATCGAACCGTTCGTTAACCGAGGGACCACAGTTCAGTAGAAGTCCAAAAATCCGGACTGCTTGGGGATTGGGTCGGTCCGGATTTTCGGATTTTCCGGATTCTCAGGCAGTACTTTTAAAATTCAAATTTAAGGAGGAATAAAGAAGAGACGAACAGGTACATTTGATAGTTTATTCATTAACAAATATAGCATGCTTCATTTATCAAAACGTGCAGTTTTAATGAAAAAGCTGTGAATTCTAGAATTTTATTCTTTGCCTTTTTTATATCATAAATTGTAGTCTTTCCAATGTCGTATGTTTCCATTAGAACAGTATTGCTCACACCACGTTCTAGTTTCTTAATTATTTCAAGTTTGTCACTCAATTTCAACGTGTTCTTCTTTCTCTTCACACAACAAAGTTCATCTACTTTAGGAGTCAATATTATGGGCTTGTACAGTACTCTGTAAATGGAAAGAGTAGGACTCAAAATATTGTTATATTACAATGGTATTCTATTCATACTGTGCTTGATATAATGCTTTCACGGAAATGTAATATTTTTGCTGAAATGACGTACGTATTACAGTGGAAAGTGGACGAAAACACTGACTCGCTTTCTTTCGTTCAAAAGATGTTACCGTAATCGCTTTTCGAATGGTTTAGTTAAAAAACTGTTGTATTACAATAATATTCCCTCCTAATTGACATGAATAAATACTTGAATGGAAATATACAATATTTTTGTTGAAACTACCCGCGTTTCAGTGTAAAGTGTCGTAATAATAAATGGTAAACAATTTGCCTTCGGCACTCGTGTTTCAGGCACGGCGAGCCTCAGTTTATAGGACGTAGAGTGTTTTTACTGAAGGTTTTGTTGTTCCATTACCCTCAAAAACGTGGGTCGACCTATAAACGAGGAATATCATAAATTAACGATTTCTTGGTTAAAAAATCAGGGTCGACCTATAAACGAGGGGGGGGGGGGTTATAGATGAGTATATATGGTATGTTGTCACAGTTTAATTGCTCGTTTTAAAGTGGCGACCACGTGGTCGCTTGTTGTCGCTGTGCAGCTGTGGCGCTCACGCATGCGCACATACTCACAAAAACCCGCTAAAAAAATAATAATAATTTAGTTTTCGAAAAGTCAGGATTCTCAGGTGGTCCGGATTTCTGACATCCGGATTTTTGGACTTTTACTTATAGTACTAATGAATATGTTGATGCTTCCCGCTTAGTTCACCACTCAAGTTTCTTACCTCGTAGTCCATTTCATCCTCTTCAATAGTAAGAGTGTCCTCTTCATAACCAGCATCCAATACTTTTAAGAAATTATCAATAGAAGCTGATAGTTTGGGAGCCATGTAGAGCAAGTGTTTGTGAAGTTCTTTCTCTGCAGCAACAGTAGCCAGAGTTTCATTCTTGACATAATAAGATCTGTAGAGTGGGAATAATAAAAAAGATGTCACCTTCAGATTATGAAATTTGTTTTTTTTTTTTGTTTTTTTTTTGTTTTTTTTTACCGGGATTAGCCCACCCGGGTATAGGTCACTGACCCACATCAGGGCCCGGGGAGGGGCGAAAATTTAATAATAATAATAATAATTCATAGTAAATAAAATTTATAATAAAAAGTAAAATAAAATATTAATGGTAATTCTATGTTCGTCTTTGATACGGCCAAAATGTTCTACACTACGGAGAGTATACACAAACACTTGTTATCTTAAAAGTAGGTTCTTATTCTCGTACGGGAGATATATACAGATGGACCAAGAAGCTCGCTTCCGCACTTGAGGGACTGGTAGTCTCCACTCTATGTACAGTTCGTCCCCGAATTACGTACATCCGAATTACGTACAAACGGCCGATACGTACATCGTTTCTGAAGTCTTTAATTGCAAAAATATTGTCTTAAAAGGGCGAGCAATTTTTAAATTTGGCGGGCGAGCCAGCCGCACCGCGCCGCCACTATCACTGACCATGCAGACGACACGCTAGACGCACCAAAACAACAAGTGTGGTCATTGTGCATACAGTACTTCTCCTGTGAATTTCTGCCCTATTTTGTACACTTTACTCTGTGTGCAATGACTGGTGTAAAGCGTAAGAGTGGTGAAGCCAGTGGGAGGAGTAGTGTTCAAAAGCTTACCGTCCTCTGGCGCGCCGGTCCCAGAGAGGACGGCGCTGTACAGGACGTTTGTTTACTCCAGGTCTCGCGCACAGCGATGGTTATTTCGTTCATCTTTTCGTTTTATCCATGGAGTAAATTTAAAAGTAGACTTCGAGAAAACATTCAGTTAAAACACAAGGATATTAAAAGTTTGAGTCAATAGTACAATTTGTAGTATGTTTAATACAACATCTCTACAGAAATGCATAAACATGAAATTAACGCATCGGCGACTTTTGCCGGTCGGAACAACGCATCGGCTACTTTTGCCGGTCGGAACTCACGTCCTGTGGCGCGCCGGTACCTGGTAAGGTTTTGACCCCTGTTGTGGTGTCTCAGTATGATTCAGGAGAAAGCCCTAAGTCTTTTCAACGATCTAAAGAAAGATCACCCTGATGATACTGTGACATTCAATGCTAGCAATGGGTGGTTTAACCGATTCAAGGTGCGAAATAAGCTGCATAATGTTCGAGTGACTGGTGAGGCGGCGAGTGCTGATTGGAAAACAGCACAGGATTTTCCAGATAACCTTATAGGGTTGGGGGATTTTCGAGTTAAGTACATTTCGAGTTAAGTACAACCTTTTGGTCCCCATTATGTACGTAACTTGGGGACTTACTGTATCACTGCGTGCTGGCCTGTACAGATGCCAGCATTCACAAGCTGAATACATAAAATATAAATATGATAATTCATATACATAACATGGTGCACAATAAATGGAAATATTACATAGGATTAATACATGTTCTGTAATACTTTACTATACATAATTAATAAGAGTAATATAAGGATACACAGCTTAAGGTACTACTTTGTGTCCATATTATACACCTCCCTACCCCCTATACGCTCATAGTTTCATCTTGAGCGGACCTTTTGTTTCTGAGTCGCTCGGACCTGCGGAGTGCTGGGGCGGAAACACAAGGTGGGGATGGATTTACTGTTAAGACATCAACATTAGGTGACTCAACTGGGGAAGGGTCAACACTAGGCAGCTCCACAGGTCGGAGGAAACGACGGTTCCTCCACCATACTCTACCACTAGGAAGACGCACTTGGTAGTCCCTGGACCGGCCAATACCCATGACAACCCCAACCTTTTCCCAGCGGTGAGATACCGGATCTTGAATCCTGACCTGCTGGCCGATACTCAACCTGGGAAGGGGGCGGGCATGACAGTCGTACCGAGCAGCGACATTTGCGGCTCGTTCTGCTGCACGGCGGTCACATTCTTCAGTCTTGGCCTGCCATTCTTGAGAAAAAGACTTCGGGTGGGCAGGAACACAAGACCTGAGATAATGTCCATATAGAACCTGGGCTGGGGAGCATCCAGTGAAGTTCGGGGTGTTGTGTAACTCCAACAAACCTCGATCGAAGTCCTCGCAGTCGATATTTCCTGAGGGTGACACCTTAAGGATCAGGTGTTTAACAGTCTGGACTGCGGCTTCAGCGTGTCCATTTGCCTGGGGGTAGTGGGGCGAGGTCACGACATGACGGACTCCAACGGTCCATGAAGTCCCGGAACTCGTGGCTGGTGAACTGGGGTCCTCCATCAGTCCTGAGGCGGAGGGGAACACCAACTTCTCTGAAGTAATGCCTGAAATTCCGGATGGTAGCAGTAGCCGTTGTATCACTACCACAGGGGATGACAACAGGCCATCCAGACAATCGGTTGGCAATGACGAGGAAGGACTTCCCTGCCACTGCAAAAAAGTCGGCCGACACAGACTCGAAGGGTCTTGAAGGGTTATCGTCGCACATTAAAGGTTCCTGTTGCTGGCTGGGTTGCAGAGTCTGGCACGGCTCACTGGCACGGACGGTACTTGCAATGTACGCGTCGATTCCGGGCCAAAATACAGTCTGCTTCGCCCGTCGTTTGGTGGCTTCCACTCCTCGATGCCTGTCGTTTAGGCGGGTCAAGGTACGGCGGCGTAGGGCAGCAGGAATGACTACTCGTGGACCATACAAGATGAGGTCTCCGTCACAATAGAGGTCCTCGCGTATCTTCCAGTATGGGAGTAGCGATTCATGAAGGTCGTATCGGTTAGATGGAAATCCCTGAGACACACAGTCGACGAGCCGGATGTAGGAAGGGTCGGCCCGGGCTGCGGTGCGGAGATCGTCAAGGGTCTTGTCTGCATCCGGTACTGTAGACTCTTCTGATGTGAAGACGGCCTTCAATGAAACTACTGACTTGAGGGATGCAGCAGCTGTAGAACACAACATCTCGTCCTCTGGGGTGGGGCGACTGACAGGGGCGCGGGAGAGGGCATGCGGGATGCACAACAGCTTACCCGCACGCCACACAGCCGTGAAGAGATAAGGCTAGAGCTTCTCTTTCAGACGTTGAAGGCGAGGATTCTCTACTGCATCCAAAGAGTAGTGATTGATAATTTTAGGTATAAGAGGGCGATGATCCGTGAAGAGGGTGAAGTGCTTAAGTCCTATCAGGTAGAAGCGGCACTTCGCCATCGCCCAGACAACAGCCAACATCTCCAGCTCAATCGTGGCATATCGGGTCTCGGCGTCCGTCAGGAACCGGGATCCACACTGAATTAAGCGGAGTTGTCCACCGCCATAGTCCTGCAGAAGGGCGTAACCAACGCCGTAGAGTCTGGAGGCGTCAGTCTGGAGGACGGTGGGTAGGGCTGGGTCGCAACAGGCGAGGACAGGTGGACTTACGAGGGCCTGCTTGACTCGCTGGAAGGCCTCTTGATGATCTGGGGTCCACAGGAATGTCCTCCTGAGGCTCAGCAGGGGGCGTAACGGCCGGGCTGCGGCGGCGATGTCAGGTGAAAATTCAGCCAACTGATTAACCAGACCCAAAAAAGAAAGGAAGTCTGTCAGGTTGGCAGGGGTTGGGAAATCCCTGATTCCACTTAATTTCTCCGGGTCAGCTGCGATACCTGATGCTGAGAGAGTGTACCCACAGAAGTTCACTGATGGTGCGGCGACTACAAACTTGTCAGCGTTGAGGGTAATCCCGTATTTTCGACATCTGGTGAGAACTTCATAAATTCGGGAGAGGTGGGCACAGTAGTCTTCGTCATGGAGTAATATATCATCGACCACCTTGACACAATTCGTGACTCCTTGAAGGGCCGCATCACCACGTTGACAGAATGCATCGCCCGTAGCGGCAAATCCCATGGGGCCTCTGCAATACTAATATCTTCCATACGGTGTGATGAATGTAGTCAAATGTTGGTCTTCTTCGGCCAACTCGATCTGCCAATAACCACATAAAGCGTCCATCGTTGTAAAAAACTTCGCCTTCGGGTCTACATTTCGAACAGCTGTGAAGGGTGTGGGTGAAGGGTGGGCTGGACGGGAAACTTGCTGGTTAAGTTTTGATAGATCGGTGGTGATTCGTACTCCACCACGAGGTTCGGAGACGGGGACGAGAGGGTGGCACCAAGGTGAAGGTTCGTCTCCGGCCGACTTGATGATTCCCTGAGCAACAATGGAGTCAAGCTCTTGTCTAACTAGCTCCTTGTAGGTGTGAGGAATCAAACAAGGGGTGTGCATGGCAAAAGGTGTGGCACCATCCTTAAGATGAATCTTCATAGGTGGACCCACCATCGGCTTGAGTGGTGTGGATCCCAAAGATTCCTTCGTAACCAACACTTCAGCAAACTCCTTGAGAAGGTAAGCTCTTGCATCAGAAGGGGACGTGTTAGTAGAGATAGGGAATTCCTTCAACCTGTTGACATGGGTGATCTTTAAAATAGGTTTGGGGAATTCCTTGGAAATAATGGCCAACTCTTGACAATGGCCATATGATAAAAGCGGAGTCGGGATACCATCATGAACATCAATCCGGGCTGAGCAAGACTGCTTACCAAAGGTAAGAGTAGCCCAGAAAGAGCCAGAAGCTGGAGCCATCTTGGAACCATCAGCTGTCAGTTTTGTTGTCTGAGGAGGGGTCTGTAGGTTGCTCCGGGGTATTCCCAAACTTGCTAGGTGTTGTGGACCAATTACTGAGACGTCAGCACCGGTGTCAGGTAACATCTGAAGACTGGACGACAAGTTACCATAAGAAATGACGACATTGATGTGCTGGGGCGTCGTGTCTGTGGAACAATGTACACGACGGCAGAAACGACTGGACACAGTGTCTTGATGCTTGCGAGAAGGAGAGGGCGCACCAGCACTACCTGAGGATGACTTCTTGGATCCTAGGTGGTGTCCTTTCTGTGTCTTCTTACGACAACATTTGTCATAGTGGCCCACACGACCACAAAGTCTGCACTGAACTTTGCTAGCAGGGCACTTGACTGTGTAAGCCCAGTGACCCTGGCAGTCGCAACTTCTGCATACGCTTTGAGCAGCTGGGCACTGGGAGGCATCATGCTGTCTTGCACAGCTGTTACACAAAGCTGCTGCTGAAGGTGTAGCTGGAGGGTGAGGGGTGAGGCTACCTTGCTGCTTCTTACCCTTTCTGTAGGAAGACACCGCCCTCACCTGGTTAGGTTGTGAGTGTAAAGCTGAAGTCGCACACCTGGCGGCCTCGTACGCTCGACATTTTGTAACTACATCTTGAAGGGAGGAAGTGGGGTCAAGTGAAATGAGACGCTGAACTAGCTCTTCATCTCGAATACCCGTTAAAACGATTGTCTTGAGTTGTGTCTCTTCACAGACTTGAGAATTTCCAGGACAAACATCCACTTCTCTTGAATCTTACAAAAAATGCATCAAAAGATTCTCCATCAAGCTGCTTACATTGGAGGAGTTCTCTTCTTCCGAGTGCTTCGTTGCGCTGTCCCTTAACATGTTCCTGTAACTTGTCGAGCACGGCCTCTACAGTCAGAGTTGTCGTAGGAGGCACTTGAAGTGTGTGCTAGAGAGTACGTTGTGTCTCTAGGGACAAGCACATACGAAGCTGTATCATCTGTTTGGGCTGTGGTAAATTTGACAAGTCAACCATTGTTGCACAGTCTTGCCAACGTCGACGCCATTCCTGAAATATCTGATAGGAAGCGTCAGACTTCAGAGAGGGAGGCGTTTGTGCTGCAGCCTTTTGAGGAATTGTTGAATCGACTCTGGGAAATGGGGTACCAGTACCTCTAGTCATATCAGCATTAGTAGTAGCAGACGAATCTTGTACAGTAGATCGTTGTGGGGAGGCTAACAGAGAAATCAAGACTTCAAATCTGGCTTGATCCTCTCTTCTTCTCAGGTCATCCTCACTTCGACGTATATCTTCGAGTTCTCTGCGTGTTTGTTCCTCTTCATGGCGCCGTTTTTCAGACTGTCTGTGCCGAATTTCTTCCTCTTCTCTTCTTGCAATATCGTCCTGGCGTCGAGAAGTTTCCATCCACTTAATCAGTTGAAGGAGATCTGTGGACGCATGCATCGCAGGAGAGCTTGCTCGCGACGAACGAGGAGATTCTGTGGGTGATTCGGCGTTGTCACTGTGGGGAGCGTGGGGCCTGAGTGTGGGTGGAGAGAGGTCTCCCAGACTTATACTCATAACCCCATCGTCCAGGGTATCATTTTGATCCCTGTGAGACATGCCGACAGCTTCTGTACTCTATCTGTGCAAAAGACCGGGTCAGCCCCTCGTAATCTATGCACAGAATTACAGAAGTCTGAAGTAACTCACAAGAATTTAATATAAGGTGGGTCTGTGAATGCGTGTGTGTGTGTGTGCATGGCAGGAGGGGAGGCTTGGCGAGCGCTGGCAACTGGGCAGAGTCGTTCGCTGGTCCCTCAGTTACCCTCAGACCAGAGGCGGGAGAGCACGTACTGATGGGCCGCTCCCTTAGTCATCTGACCGCAATTTGCACAGACAATTCTGATTAAAATACACAACACAGCACTTCACTTCACAGCACAGCACTGTACACAGCATAGCACTTCATAACACTGTAAGTCTAGAGGCTTGTAGTCTTGCTGTAAATCCTTGGTGAAGCTGAAGATGAGACGCCATTAACACAGTCCAGGAGGGAAGGCTGGGTCCACTGTATCTCACGGAGAACTATCCACTGCGCCATCTATGTTCGTCTTTTGGTACCTCCAAAATGTTCTACACTACGGAGGGCATACACAAACACTTGTTATCTTAAAAGATAGGTTCTTATTCTCGTACAGGAGATATATACAGATGGACCAAGAAGCTCGCTTCCGCACTTGAGGGACTGGTAGTCTCCACTCCATGTATCACTGCGCGCTGAATACATAAAATATAAATATGATAATTCATATACAGTTGGTCCTCATATTACGCGGTTAATGTAACCCGGAGGGTACCGCGGAAAGTGAGAAACGCGTAAAGTGAATAACATAACATATGGGATTAATTGAAATGGAGTCCGGGCCGATCCCCAAACTCCACTTTTTGACGACACACAACTATGTTGTAGTAAAAATATTATCTTAACTTTATGATGACATGCACACACAATTAATAATTAAGAGAAATATCAATAATATTAGGTTTTTTAACACTTACATTAGTAGAAAAGATGGCTGGGCACACGGGGATGGGCGGTTGGTTCCGAGGCAGAGGGCAGATTATTGGCCCTAACCTGTATCACTTGTATCAATTGTATCACTATCCACCACAGAGGCTTGCAGGGCCTCTTTGTCAAACCCCCCAAAGTTCATATAAGTCCATATCCTCACTATAATTATCACTATCACTGACTTGGGCCGGCTGTAGTGGGTGGTGGGTGAAGAACTGGTCATGTTTTGATGACTGGGTGACCTTGTGCGCACCATTTTCGCGCCTCTTACACAACATGGCGGATGGCGGGAGGTTTGGATCCAAAAATGGCGCGGCTTGCCAGCCGCTCTCCGCATAATGGCGTTCACGACCGCGGAATGTGAAAATGTTAGGTTCTGGCAAGGCACCGTGTTAACGGTGAAACGCGGATTGTGGGACCGCGTAATAGGAGGACCAACTGTATATGTATGTTGTTTTGTCATGTAATAGAAACAATTGAGACCCTACAATTGTGTGTAAATGAGGCAGAAAGTCAGATCAGCAACCTGGGACTTGGTCACAATTTTCGTGATGCCATATGGCAGCAGGGTCTACCATTAGACAACACATTATGCTTCCAATATCTTCCCAGGCGGTAGTAACTCCCTGTTCGGTAGCTGCCTAGTACCAACAGTAAGCAGAGTAAGGAATAACCCTGTAAATTTCCTGTATTTAGGAGAGGCTGATGCTATACTTTGCCTCCTACCAAGTGTCTTGTCAATTGCAAAGCACTGTTTCTAATCAGCCTACAGTATCTGCACAAGCAAGCCACATGGAATTCATTAAAAAGTATGTTGCACACTTTGTTGAAGGAATAGGTAAAATGGAGTTTGAGACTAATTAAACAATCTAAGGTTCTTTAATCACCCCCCCCCCCCCCCCCAATGCAGGGATATTTGGGAACATTTAAAAACAAATAAAAAGCAGTTCGAGTCTTACAAACTTGCCATGCAAGATATAAACAGGAAATAAATAAATGTCTTTACCACAGGTTGACAACACGGGCTAGGAAGAGTTGAGTGTGTGACGCAACAGTACGAGGTAAACAACACTAATTCGCATACAGTATGAGGTACAGGACACTCGTTTTCCCATGTTATTACAATTTATACAATTATAATTATTACTGCTCCAATAACTGACCACAATACAGTTCTAGACATGTGCTTGGAGGTTGGGGGGATAGAAACAGGCCCGCAAAACATTAAAATGTCACATGACATGGCCCGAAGCCTAAGGGTTAAGTCACAATAATATGTTTGTTTGTAAGTGGGCAGATCAGTCGACCAGCTAAAGAATGGTTGTGGGGAAGAAGACACGTCAGGTATCTATCTATTCTTTCTCTTACCATAACAGAAGATTTCACAGGATCTATCATTACCCTGCTTAAGAAAAACTGAAATTACAGCGGACAAACCCTTGGTGAAGTACTACAGTAGACCCTTGATAAAGACAGAAGATAGGTTCTTTTTAACAACCTTTTGAATGCATAAACTACTTCCATGATAAAAAAAAGGGGGGTTGTGTTTAGGTTCCTGGTATGACTGAATATAGGAAGGGGGGGGGGAACCCTAATCACAAATATAAAAGAACAATGACTATATTAAAAGCTGAACCTATGAATAATGATAATCCATAGAAAGTACAGTAATGTGTTCTGCCTCTTGATACAAAAAAAATTAGAAACAGTTTTTATCTTCTCTCACCTCAAGTCCGACATCTGGCCAGGAGAGTAGGCAGCATGGCGAGAGAACACAAACCCAGTCACCAGGTAGTCCAACACAGCATCTCCCAGGAACTCCAGCCTTTGGTAGCAATCAGTCACCTAAATATAATATAATATAATATAATATAATATAATATAATATATTATAAATATAAATATAAATATATATATGCAAGTAAATCACTGTAGGTGCGCGTGATCTAGGTATATGCTGATAACCACAAGGAAAGAAGAAAACACGAACTTCCCAAGCGCTTTCGTGTAATTCACATCTTCAGGGGTGAGTACAGACTAAAGAGAAAAGTACAAAACAAGGTGTATATATACAGAGGAGGGTGAGACCAGGTCCACAATAGTCAGGTATTAGGTAATGACCCTACTAATCTTTAAATAGCACGGCAAGGGTCGGTAGTCAGGTCAGAGGGTAAGGTGACCCAACCTTCTCACCTGGTTACAAATCTTCTTAATTACAAAATTGTCCAGTTTGTACATGCCATTACTCAAATTCATGTTGAATGCTTCGGTATGTTTAATGAGACTAGATTCTATGATGTTCCCACTATCAATTGAATTACAAGGTAATATTGAGGAGGCATTTTCCCAGTCAATGCAATGCTTGTTATCCCTCAAATGAACAAACAGAGCATTGGATTCCTGGCCTGTCCTAACACTATATTTATGTTGTTTAAGTGTATATATATATATATATATTATATTATATATTTATATATATATATATATATATATACAGTGGGGTATGCTATAACGAACGGATCCTACTACGAATATTCCTATAACGAACGGTTTTACCTATAAAATTGAGAATGCTATAACGAACGCAACTCCTACAACGAACGCGGATGAATACGGGACTATTTCGCCTGGCGCATGAATATTGTTGTACCGCGACCCACAACAAGAGCATCAGGCGCCATCTTTGTCTCATTGTGTAGCCAGTGCACCACTGTTATTGTTGAAATTTCGTCTTTTGATGTGGAAATTTACGTTATTTGTATAACTATTTTGTTATACAAGTATACAATTGTAACAATGAGTCGTCCAAAGCGAGTGAGAAAGCTAATAACCCTTGAAACTAAGAAAGAAATTGTAAAGAAACGTGAGAATGGAAGAAGCATTGCGAAACTTAGTGATTAATATGGGATGGCTAAATCGACTATACGTACGATTTTGAAGAATAAAGAGGAGTTAAAAACTGTGCAAGTGGCTAAGGGAATCTTTAGACTTAGCAAAGCAAAGTGTAATGTGATTGAAGAGATGGAAAATTTACTCTTAGTGTGGATAAAGGAGAAAGAAATGGCAGGTGGTAACATTAGTGAAGCTATAATTTGTGAGAAGGCTAAACAATTGTTTGAGGACCTTAAAGCCAAGACTCCCAGTGGAAGTGATAGTGATGTGCCAGTGTTTAGGGGTACCTGCATGCTGAATAACACTAAGGTAAGATAAAGTACCGTATTTTTTACATTTTCCACAGAATTTTTTCAGTGTTAAGTGGTTGTATTTGGGGGCCTGGAACGGATTAATCCTATAACGAACGAATGCTATAACGAACGAGGTTCTGGAACCAATTACGTTCGTTATAGCATACCCCACTGTATATATATATATATATATATATATACACACACACACACACACACACAGTAATACCCCGATTTACGCGGTTCCCGGTAACGCGTTTCCACATTTATGCGGTACCCCGCCAAAACCGGAATTCCCACTTTACGCAGTGCATCTACTCATATACGCAGGAAGCGGCGCAGGCAGGGTGCGCACAAGGTCGCCCAGTCACCAAAACATTACCGAGTTCTTCACCCGCCACCCACCACAGCCGGCCCAAGTCAGTGATAGTGAGGATATGGACTTATATGGACTTTGAGGGGTTTGACAAAGAGGCCCTGCAAGCCTCTGTGGTGGATAGTGATACAATTGAAACAAGTGATACAGGTGAGGGCCAATAATCTGCCCTCTGCCCCCATCCCCATGTTAAAAAACCTCATATTATTGATATTTCTCTGAATTATTAATTGTGTGTGCATACCATCATAAAATTAAGAAGTTATTTTTACTACAACGTAGGTATTGTGTCTGAAAAAGTGGAGTTTGGGGATCAGCCCAGTCTCTATTTCAATGAATCCCATATGTTCTGTTGTTCCATTTACACGTTTCCCATTTTACGCGGGCCTGTGGGTTCAATTGACCACGTAAATTGGGGTATTACTGTGTATATGTGTATATGTACTGTGTATGTGTATATATGTACTGTATATATATGTATATATGTGTGTGTGTATATATGTAATATTCAGAAATTTCAGTGTAATTTCAAACGCCGCGCCTTGGGCGATGCTGAGTTCAAGGTCATCTGAGGGAAGACCGCGCTCTCGCACGTAGCGAGAGTTTGTGGAACTATGCCTATATGATATTAAATGTAATTTGCCGAATTATTAATGATGCGATTCATGAAGTTAAGGGACTATTATTGAATTTGAAATTATTATACAGTGGGGTATGCTATAACGAATCTAATTGGTTCTAGAACCTTGTTCGTTAAAGCATTCGTTCGTTATACGATTAATCCGTTCCAGGCCCCCAAATACAACCACTTAACACTGAAAAATATAATATAAAATTGTAAAAATTGTAAAAAAGTGCATAAATATGCATTTAAACCCCCGAAATAAAGAATAGCATTAATACTTGTAATAAAAAAACAATAAATTAGTAAAAAAAAAAAAAAAGAAAAAAAAAATTAAATAATGTTCGTTGTGGGAGTTTTGTTCGTTGTAGCATTCTCAATTTTATAGGTAAAACCGTTCGTTATGGGAATATTCGTAGTGGGATCCGTTTGTTATAGCATACGTTTATCAGTCTGAATAATGTTACGGGTGTCCCAAGAAAGTTATTACAGTCGGCCCTTAACATACGCGGGTTTATAATACACGGATTGCCCCGCCGGAGGAATATTCTGTACATTGAAGTAATTGAAGTACATTCAACTCGCGTGCCATTCAACTCGCGCGCGGCACCGAACACGGGACACCGCCCGCTCCCGCAACCTCACACACACAAGCATAGCTCTCCCTCACTCAGTCAGTCTCGCTGGAACCATGCTTGTGTTGATATCAGCATTGTAGTTGCAAAAATATTACATTTCTGTGAATGTATTATATCAAGCACAGTATGAATAGAATATCACTAATATAAGAGTATTTTAACCGAAAACTACTAAAAAAAAACGAGTAACATATCTTGAACATCGGAAGGCTAGGTAAAGTCTTTTGTTTTCATGTAGTTTATCCTAATTTACATTGAAATGCATTACGTTTCCGAAAAACTACTATTTATTTCCGAGAATATGGAAATGTAATATTTTGCTGAAATGACGTACGTATTACAGTGGAAAGTGACGAAAGCAATGACTCGCTTTCTTTCATTCAAAAGATGTTACCGTAATCGCTTTTCAAATGGTTTTCAGTTAAAAAACTGTTGTATTACAATAATATTCTATCCTAATTCACTTGTGATGCAACAGTTTTTTAACTGAAAACCATTCGAAAAGCGATTACGGTAACATCTTTTGAACAAAAGAAAGCGAAAGTCATTGTTTTCGTCACTTTCCACTGTAATACGTACATCATTTCAGCAAAAATATTACATTTCCGTGAATGTAGTACATCAAGCACAGTATGAATATAATATCATTGTAATATAACAGTATTTTAACCGAAAACTATTAAAAAAACGAGTAACATCTCTTGAATATTGGAAGGTTAGGTAAAGTCTTTTGTTTTCGTCATGTATTTTATCCTATTTTACATTGAAATACATCACGTTTCAGCAAGACTACTATTTATTTCTGGGAATATATTCATTCAGGCACAGTTTAGGTAAAATATACATGTGCTGTAACATTTTTTTAATTGAAAACGATTCGAAAAACACGTACCCTCTAGCCCTGTTCAAGGAGAAGACTGGGAGGAGCTGTTTGGTGCTTAAGACGACGACAAGGAAAATGAATTTGATGGATTTTAATGAAAATATTCAGAAAGACCCTGGCACTGTCAAGGAAAGTGGCTGCTGAAGGCTTCCGGGACATGGCAGAGGACGAGATTAGGGAGCTAATTGAAGAGCACGACACTGAGCTGACCGAGGAGGATCTACAGGAGTTAGTAGACTCAGGCAAGGAAGAGGAAGCGAAAGGGAAAGAGGATGAGGAAGAGCACCAAGAAATAATGTTGGAGAAGTTAGGGGAGATGACCAGGAATATTGAGGCACTGAAAAACCTGGCCTATAGTATGGACCCCTCCATGGTGCGTGCCCTGAAATTCATGCGAGGGATGGATGACGTTTTCGCTCCATACAAAAACATCATGGAAGAAATGAAAGAAAGAGACGACAACTCCCCATCACCATGTTCTTTGATCACCGAAGGAGAGATTTAACACCATCAATCACTGGCGGCAGTGAGGAAGCAGCTGAATCCACCGTCGCCCCCACTTCACCACCCGTTATGGAATTGAGTGACGATGAGCCCGATGACCCCCGCCCTGTCGCCGAGGATAGGTAATGTACAGTAAAGTGAAATGTTTATCTCCTTTTTTTTAATAGCTTTTCTTGCCATGTTTATTGTTTGTAAAAATGCACAGCACAGTACAGTTCAGTACTGTACATAGGAAGTGGAGGTGCAGTTATTCACAAAACATTTGTGTTCGTTGTCGGCAGTAGTGACGGGGAGGAGGCAGAGGGGGGTGGAGGAGGCAGAGGGGGGTGGAGGAGGCAGAGGGGGTGGAGGAGGCAGAGGAGGTGGAGGAGGTAGCGGAGGGAGCGAGTTGGGAGGAGTGGTGACCTTGGACGCGGGAGGAGTGGTGACCTTGGACGCGGGAGCAGGGACGAGTGGAGATGCCAGCCAGTGCATTACGGGTGTATTATATGTTTTTATAGCTATTTTTGCATTTTTATATTAAATATTGTACATTACGTTTCAACAAAACTACCATTTATTTCTGAGAACATGGAAATGTAATATTTTTGCTGAAATGATGTACGTATTACAGTGGAAAGTGGGATAAAATTGTGACAAAAGCAATGACTTTCTCTTTCTTTCGTTCAAAAGATGTTACCGTAATCGCTTTTCGAATGGTTTTCAGTTGTGGGATTATAAGGCTAATGATAGGATAGAATATTATTGTAATACAGTACGAGTACAACAGTTTTTTAACTGAAAACCATTCGAAAAGCGATTACGGTAAAATCTTTTGAATAACGAAAGAAAGCGAAAGTCATTGTTTTCGTCTTTCCACTGTAATATGTACGTCATTCCAGCAAAAATATTATATTTCCATATTTATTTCTGAGAATACCTATATTCATTCAGTCACAGTTAAGGTAAAATATACTTGTTATGTAATATTTTAATGAAAATACCAGGTATTTAGAAATAGGGTATCGTAGTTTTCTTTTGTTTCAAATTTAATTGACAAAGATTGATGTTTCAAATGTAATGAACAAAAATTTATGTACAGTATCTATAAATAAACTTTAAAAAATGAATACTTTATGTTTTACATCGTCCTGTGCAAACCATACCATGCATTTGGCTACTTTGGGCTTGCTATGATGACGCAAGAGATCTGCCCTAGCAACTGTACCGACACTCACAGCTGGTGGTGTGTTGGTGTGTCATTTCCATTGTTTACTGGTAGTTACTGGTAAATATTTTTCAACCTAACGAAACTATTATCCGTTTAGAGGTCGACCCCCAATTTTTTGCCAAATAATTTGGTCTTAAAAACTTGAACTACACACAGGTATATACGGTAAATAAGGACATGGGGGGACCAGGTTTTTTTTTTGGGGGGGGGGGGGGGGTGGGCAGCACATATATGCGGATTTTTAACATCCATGGGTATCTCTGTTACGTAACCCCCGCGTATGTTAAGGGCCGACTGTAGTTAGGCGGAAAATACGTCACATAGGCCTAAGCTAACGCCTTGAGAGGACACGAGGCTGGCTGTTTCTCAGTCAAGTGACAGCGATCAGACAGACAGGACATCCCTGCTCATCCGTCCACAAACAGTCACGTGTTCTAGTCACCTGTGTTGCGCTATTGCTGTATAACAAGTAAGTCTCATTCGATCTCAGACAGGGTTTAGATAAGGCAGTGATAAAGTTATCAAGAGCTAACAGCGAGTTAATTTCAGGGTTTCCGTCAGAACCCACTTGACTGCGAGATTGACTGCCGTTGATGATTGAGGATTGTCGCCGTTGGACCGATCAGTGTAGGCTTGTCACTGGTTAGCGGGGTAGCAAAGGATCTCTTGAGTGAACCTAGCCATCTGGGTGCCCAGCTAACGACGTGACGATCGTTTGGGGTCATCAGCTCTCCTCTACCTCGGCTCACAATACCACATATCTCAAGCAGCTTAGTGAAACCCTTTTGCTAACGGGAAGCTAATGCTTCTCTCAACTGTACAAGGTCTGATTGGCTCACTCCCTTCCGCTTCATGGATGTACTGGGGGTAAAGTGAAGCCAGCCGAGTGATACAGGGTCGCACACTGGGGCCAAGAGTCAGTGGAGCTTAGAGGAACATTTTCCAAGGTGGAGAAAGGCTGATTTGGACCTGAAATTACGGGTGCCTGTTGGTCGTGCCTTAAACGACTATGGAATGCAGGTGGAATCTGTGTGTGTGTTAGGTTAGGAAGCACGGTTCACGGGTATTGGTGGACTCAGTAACTTCTTAATAATAGTGACAATATTTTTGTGTGTAGTTAATACTATTTTTTCAGCTACTAATGTATGCTGTGTGCAATTAATATTTCCTTATAATTTCAATCTCAGGTATAACCCTTGTTCCCCAGAGTAGTATTTAAGTTAGGTTAGGAGGTGTGTATCTGTTGGGGTAATATAATTTTGCTGAGTGCCCGGAAGGCCTACTCAGGGTGGAATTAATAAGTTCTATTTTTTTATACCATTTCGCAGTGCTGGATATCATTTTGTTGATGCCTTTAAGTCCTATTGTAGAGTTATTGATTTCCTATTTTTTTATAAATCTTCTCAGTGATTGATATTATTTTGTTGAAAGCCCTTAAGGTCTGTTTCATGTGTGCAAGCAACATTTCTTAATACTTTAAATTCATTGTTGTCTAATGAGACATTGTCTGAATTTCTAATATTTCAATATCATGTATAACCTTTACTCCACAGAGTAGTGTTTTAAGTTCAGGTTAAGAGGTGCGCATATTGGTGTACCACTATTTGATTGTGTCTGTGGTGTTGGAGGGAATATAAGTGTCTAAATTTTACAGTGTGTCTCATTCATCCCAGTCACAGACGCTATCCTTCCACGGGTCACGGACAATTCATTTTGTTTAGTAAATTTAAGTGTTCTTGTGCTGGTTCGGGATTTCTCTCAAAAGGGCGCTTCCACGGCAATTACCATCTAATAATCTTTAATAAACCCCAAGTCTAGTGAGAAATTAAAGTCCAGTAATTCCGATCGGTTATATATATATATATATATATATATATAATATATATATATATATATATATATATATATATATATATATATATATATATATATATATATATATATATTTATGAAAATCCACAATGAAAACGTGGATAAGATAAATCTTGATAAAATCACACGGGAAAATGGAAACAACGGAGTACCTTAGCTTTCGTCTTTATTCAAGACATCTTCAGAGGCAACTGGATTACATGGACAGAGAGAGGCTTAAATATACAGGGTGACCTAAAAAACATGAGGTCAGGTCAAAATGATGACATCCACTAATCCCCACACCAACACACACGTAGAGGAGCTTAAGAGAAGGGTGGTGACGTGACTAGTCAAGTCAGGTCAGAAAAAAGGGGGCCCACAAAATAACTATCATACATCTAGATCAAAGGTTTTTAAAGCATTTTTAACCTTGGGCCACTGACAAATAAATTTATGTAACATATTATCGGTTTTGAACTGACCATCACTAAGGTTTATTGATTTTAATTCCTTAATCAAACTAGCTTCAACAAGAAGTCTTTCTGTGACACAAGATGATTTGAAAACTTCTAAGCTTTTTTCCCAAGCAATGGGGTGATTATTATTCCTAACATGAACGAACAAGGCACTGCTTTCAGATGCAGTTCTAATATTATACTTATGTTGTTTGATTCTAAGCTGCAGTGTTTTTCCTGTCTGACCTACATAATTACAATTACATTTGCTACATGGAATACAATAAACACTACCATTTACATTCAAACTTGGGCTATTCCTTATTAACATATTAGTAATGGTTGAGTCATACTTGAAAACAACATTAATATTTAGAAGCTTGAGGGACCGAACTAACGGGACAAATTCATTACGATAGGGCAGAGTCAAAATATTCTTAAGTGTAGGAACTTGTCTGGTTTGAGAGGAATGAAAGGATTTTTTAGCCCTATTATAACAACGATCAACAAACACAGAAGGGTACCCAAGTTTATATGCAATAGAACGAATGTGTTTCAATTCATCGTCAATAAATTCAGAGTCACAAATACGCAGACATCTTAGGAACATAACAGAAAAAACTGACATTTTGGTAGACTCAAGGTGATTCGATAAAAAGTGAATGAAACTGTCTACCTGTGTGGGCTTTCTATATACCTTGAATTTATAGTTTTGGCCATTTCTCATGATAAGCATATCAAGAAATGGAAGGGATTCATTTATTTCTCTTTCAATTTTGAACGTGATACTAGGGACAATATTATTAAGTTTGTCTAAAAATTCAAATGGGTCACTGTTTTTAGGCCAAAGACAAAGAACATCATCAACATATCTATACCATGGAGGAATAAAGTCCACTATATTGGGTAGTAATCTAGACTCAAAGAACTCCATATAAATACAGGCTAGAGGAGCAGAAAGACAATTACCCATGCTCATACCAAATATTTGCTTGTAGAACTTCCCATTTGCACTAAACACATTGTCAGTTACGCATAACTCTATCAATTTCAGGAAAGTATCATGTTCAATAGTTAAATCTAGCAGTTGTAATTTATCTTTAAGAAATGAAAGTAAGTCTTTGACAGGTACTCTAGTGAACAGTGAATTTACATCAAAACTTATTAATTCGCAAGGTTCGTTGTGTTTCTTGAGTTTATCAATTAAATCACTGCTATTGCGTATATGTGAATTAGAAATTTGGCCTGTAAGAGGGGATATCATCTTTACCAGCCACTTGGATAATTTGTAAGTAACAGACCCCACAGAACTCACGATAGGACGTAATGGATTATTAAGCTTGTGGGTTTTGATCAAGCCATACATATAAGGTAAAGTGGGATTGATTTGAGAGAGCTGCTTAGTGAGATCGGGGTTCTTTTTCAATAACATCTTCATTTTGGAATTAGACAACTTATTAATATTTTCCAGGGGATCTTTCGTAAGCTCACAATACGTGCTTTCATCACTAAGTAATGAATTCATCTTATCATTGTAGTCACTTTTATCCAAGATAACAATAGCATTAGACTTATCAGCCTTGGTAATATGGATATTCTTATTTCTTTTCAAGTTTATCAAGGCTGTTTCAAATCTTTTTGGAATGTTTGAAGCAAATTTCTTATTTAAAACACTATGTATACAACCTTTAGCTATGGAAATATCTTCATTTGTAACATCAGACGACTTCTTCTTTTCCAGGTTGATTAAACCTTTAGCAATAGTAAGCGGATTAACGCACCGTTGAGTGATAGAAAACTTCCTACCAAAACCAAGAACAAGTTTCTCATTTGTCTGTAGATCATAAGATGATAAGTTTATGAACAAATTTGGATCACTCAATGTGGTCCAGTAACTCTCGTCAAACAGAGCATTTAATTTGGCATTTAACCTTCTTTTATGGGCTTTGTCAGTTTCAATAAGAAGTTGATATACATAATTACGAATGGTGTGCCACTTATCAACACAAACACTGTTTTGCATAAGTATTTTACACTGAGCACTGTGCTTGAAGGCTAATTTCACACTATCACTTGAACTCTTGATAAGGGAATCAAGCAACACCTTATCCAACTCAGAGAATGCTTGATTGTCCAGATTTCTTAGTCTACTTGGAAGACAGGACTTGGGAACAATTTTATCATCTCTGCAATCTTTCAAAAACTTCAACTTGTTTTTGAGACTATGAGCCTTCAGCAAACTCTTCTTGTAGTTGCGGTAGATGGGGCGAAGATGAGGATGTTGTTGACAGATTAAGAACACAGCGTAAGAGAGACGTGTAAGTTCCATATTTTATGAAAATCCACAATGAAAACGTTGTTTCCATTTTCCCGTGTGATTTTATCAAGATATATATATATATATATATATATATGCTGATAACCACAAGGAAAGAAGAAAACACGAAGTTCCCAAGCGCTTTCATGTAATTCACATCTTCAGGGGTGAGTACAGACTAAAGAGAAAAGTACAAAACAAGGTGTATATATACAGAGGAGGGTGAGACCAGGTCCACAATGGTCAGGTATTAGGTAATGACCCTACTAATCTTTAAATAGCACACAATGGTTGGTGGTCAGGTGACCCGGCCTTCTCACCTGGTTACAAATCTTCTTAATTACAAAAGTGTCCAGCTTGTACATGCTGTTACTCAAATTCATGTTGAATGCTTCTGTATGTTTAATAAGACTAGATTCTACGATGTTCCTACTATCAATTGAATTACATGGTAATATTGAGGAGGCATTATCCCAGTCAATGCAATGCTTGTTATCCCTCAAATGAACAAACAGAGCATTGGATTCCTGGCCTGTCCTAACACTGTATTTGTGTTGTTTAATTCTAGTTGCAAGATCTTTTCCTGTCTGGCCTAAGTAAAACATATTACATTCCTTGCAAGGAACTTTATAAATGCAACCAATTGTGTTGTTGGGGGAGTTCTTGATTAACATTTGTTTAACAGTGCATGAGTTTTTAAATGCCACATTGACGTTCCAGGTTTTTAGTTGTGAAGGAATGTGTAAGAAATTTTTGTGAAATGGTAATATTAAGATATTCTTATGGTCATGGGTGGGCTTGGGATCAGTTCTATAAAAAGTTTTCTTAGTAATGTTTAGGCATTTGTCTATGAAAGATCTAGGGTATTTAAGGTTTGAGCCAATATTATATATATATTTGTACTCCTCATCGATGAATTCCGGACTGCAAATTCTCAAGGCACGTAAAAACATTGTTGAAAATACTGACTGTTTGACTTTATTATGGTGGGCAGAATAATAATGAATGTATGAACACACATTAGTTGGTTTTCTATAAATACTGAACTTAAAAGTGTTACCTATTCTGTGTATCAGACAGTCTAGGAATGACAATTTACAGTCTTGCTCTAATTCCACAGTGAATTTGATCGAGGGGGCTAAGTTGTTAAGTTGTGGCAGGAAAGCTTTTAGGTCCTCATTACATGGCCAGAGACATAATACATCATCAACATATCTAAACCAGACTGCTGAGGGTGGTAAAATATTACTTAATAGTTTCTTTTCAAAGAATTCCATATATAGGTTGCTTAATACAGGTGAGAGTGGATTACCCATTGCCATACCAAATTTTTGAGCATAATATTCCCCATTGAATTCGAATTTGCAATCCTTAATACATAGTTTGATGAGTTCGATGAAGTCGTCTTTCGAGACGGGCAGTGAAATATCATCCAGGGAATCTATGAGGAACTCTAGTAAATCATCAACTGGGACCTTTGTAAAGAGTGATGTTACATCAAAACTGACCAGTTTAAAATCATAATTAATGTGTAAGTTATTGAGTTTATCAACCAGATCCGTATCATTCTTGATATTGGAGTTAGAAATGTTGCCAACTAGGGAATTTAGTAAAGAAACTAACCATTTAGATAGTTTATAAGAGATTGACCCAACAGAGCTAATGATGGGTCTTGCTGGGTTATTGGGCTTGTGGGTCTTGATTACACCGTACATGTATGGCAGTGGAGGGGACGTTGAAGTAAGATGTTTAATGAGAGTAGCTTTGCCTCTCAATAGGGACTTCAGTTTTTTGTTAAACTGAACAATTTTGTAATTAAGAAGATTTGTAACCAGGAGAGAAGGCCGGGTCACCTGACCATCTGACCTGACCACCAACCGTTGTGTGCTATTTAAAGATTAGTAGGGTCATTACCTAATACCTGACCATTGTGGACCTGGTCTCACCCTCCTCTGTATATATACACCTTGGTTTGTATTTCTCTCTCTAGTCTGTACTCACCCCTGAAGATGTGAATTACACGAAAGCGCTTGGGAACTTCGTGTTTTCTTCTTTCCTTGTGGTTATCAGCATATACCTAGATCACGCGCACCTACAGTGATTTACTTGCATATATATATATATATATATTGTCTATATATATATATATATATATATATATATATATATATATATATATATATATATATATATATATATATATATATATATATATATATATACAGTTGTACCCCACTTAACGCGGTCAATAGAACCCAGAGGTCCACGTTAAGTGAACAACAGAACATATGGGATTAATTCCAATAGAAACCGGCCCGACCCCCAAACGCCACTTTTTGAAGACACATAACTATGTTGCAGTAAAAATAACATCTTAATTTTATGATGGTACATGCACACAATTAATACTTAAGAGAAATAGAGAAATACAGTCGCCAAGTTAATGTCCATTCAAACAATGGACTCAACTCCCTCCCCCTCTCACACTACACTGCAGGCTCTTCCCTCTCTGAGAAATTTTTGGGGAAAAACCACTAAATTTTAATAAATAATACCTCAAACTAAAGTTAGGATAATACAATTGACATTGCTGGATTCCTTGTAAGACCAGGAATATTTTGAATATAAATGTCATATATTTTGCACGAAAGATAACATAGTTACCCAGAGAAAAAATTTTATCTAAAATTTGTATGTCTAATGCAAAATATATGATGTTTATATTCAAAATGATCACCAAATTATAAGAATTCCAGCAATGTAAATTATATTCTGACCGGGCAATTTGTATGAATTTTATGAGCTAAAACAAATATCTTCAGTTAATAAAAAAAAAAAATATTCTTCATGACACTATCTGTCAATCAAAGTACCCCACCTTGCCTCCCCCCTCTTCCAACCGCGTGGTCAGTCCCAACCCTCCCCCCCACCCCCCACCAAGAGAAAGAGTGGGTGAAAAAAATAAATTTTAACATTTTGTATTAAATAATACCTCAGATTAAAGTTAGGATAATATAATTGACATTGCTGGATTCCTTGTAAGACCAGGAATATTTTGAATATAAATGTCATATATTTTGCACAAAAGATAACATATTTACTCAGAGAAAACATTTTATCTAAAATTTGTATGTCTAATACAAAATATATGATGTTTATATTCAAAATGATCATCAAATTATAAGAATTCCAGCAATGTAAATTATATTCTGACCGGGTAATTTGTATGAATTTTATGAGCTAAAACAAATATCTTCAGTTAATAAAAAAAAAAAAAATATTCTTCACAGGGTAACAGATGGTCTGTCGGTCCCTCCCTCCCCCCACCCCCCACCAACCGTCCCAAGGAGATGTGTGGGAAAACCAGAATACTTAACTTTTTTGTAATAAATAATACCTCAAACTAAAGTTAGGATAATATAATTGACATTGCTGGATTCCTTGTAAGACCAGGAATATTTTGAATATAAATGTCATTTATTTTGCACAAAAGATAACATAGTTACCCAGAGAAAAAATTTTATCTAAAATTTGTATGTCTAATGCAAAATATATGATGTTTATATTCAACATGATCACCAAATTATAAGAATTCCAGCAATGTAAATTATATTCTGGCCGGGTAATTTGTATGAATTTTATGAGCTAAAACAAATATCTTCAGCTAATAAAAAAAAAATAATCTTCATGACACTATCTGTCAATCAAAGTACCCCACCTTGCCTCCCCCCTCTTCCAACCTCACGTCAGTCCCAACCCTCCCCCCCACCCCCCACCAATCCTCCCTTCAAGAGATGTGGGGTGAAAAAAATAAATTTTAACATTTTGTATTAAATAATACCTCAGATTAAAGTTAGGATAATATAATTGACATGCTGGATTCCTTGTAAGACCAGGAATATTTTGAATATAAATGTCATATATTTTGCACAAGAGATAACATATTTACTCAGAGTAAACAATATATCTAAAATTTGTATGTCTATATTCAAAATGATCATCAAATTGTAAGAATTCCAGCAATGTAAATTATATTCTGGCTGGATAATTTGTATGAATTTTATGAGCTAAATAAAAAAATTATACTTCACCCGCGTATATGAGTAGATGCACCGTGTAAGGTGGGAATTCCGGTTCTGGCAGGGTACCGCGTAAATGTAGAAATGCGTAAAGTGAGGGTTCACTGTATACAGAGGAGGGTGAGATCAGGTCCACATTGGTCAGGTACTAGGAAATGACCCGACTAATCTTTAAACAGCACCGCAACGGTCGGTAGTTAGGTCAGAGGGTAAGGTGACCCAACCTTCTCACCTGGTTACAAATCTTCTCAATTACAAAATTGTCCAGTTTGTACATGCCATTACTCAAATTCATGTTGACTGCTTCGGTATGTTTAATGAGACTGGATTTTATAATGTTCCTATTGTCAATTGAATTACAAAGTAATAATGAGGAGGCATTGCATTTTTAATGAAAAGAAAAAGCAAACTGTGAAGTCTAAATTGGACATCTATTTTAAGAAATCCCCCAGTGCTGTCTCCTCACGCCCCAGCAGTGCTGCCTCTTCACTCCCTCAAGATGATCTAATACCTTCAACCAGCAAGTTTCCACAGTACATAAACCTGTCTGAAGAAAGCGACATTGATGACCCACCCAGCCCTGTCTCCTCCTTTGCTTCTTCCAGTTAATGTAGTCTCCATGTATAATTAGAAAATTCTGGGGTCCCGTGTGCATTCAGCTGACTACATTATAGGTAAGTGCTCAGTCACACTGTATCCATTCCTCATTATTTATTACTGTTACTGTACTGCATTTCATTGCAGATTTTTTTTTTTTTTTTTTAATTTATGTCAGACTGACGACCATTCCGACTTATGACCTGGATTTGGGTCCCTAACCCCGTCGTAAGTCAGGGAGTACCTGTATTTGCAAATTAGAATAGATCAGTATAAGGTAACAGTTTCTTCAATATGGTACCTTGATTACTTTGTGGTCAAACCCAATTGTGAAGTGGGAGGTGGGTGGGGGCGCCAGCTGCAGTCCTGCTAAGGGCGCCAAATAGGCTGGCGTTGGCCCTGCCTATGCACTGGTATAATGACTATGAACAACAAGAAGTTATATAAAAATGCACTGGTATAATGTGTATGTGGTTGGTATTGCATATTTACATGAATAATGAATAAGGCTGATAGGTTGTATGAGAATGCAAATTAATTATTTGTGAAATTGTGTTCAGTGTATACCTTGATAAGTTGATCATCTGATCTTGGCATGATGCTATTTGCTACCTATGCTATACAGTACTATAGTTTTTGGATTCGTTTAATACTTTCTGTCTTTTCGTACAGTAAATAAAGATTATAAAGTGTATGTTGAAACTTGAATGTAAACTACAGTTGGTCCTCGTATTACGCGGTTAATGTAACCCGGAGGGGACCGCGGAAAGTGAGAAACGCGTAAAGTGAATAACATAACATATGGGATTAATTGAAATGGAGTCCGGGCCGATCCCCAAACTCCACTTTTTGACGACACACAACTATGTTGTAGTAAAACTATTATCTTAACTTTATGATGGCATGCACACACAATTAATAATTAAGAGAAATATCAATAATATTAGTTTTTTAACACTTACATTAGTAGAAAAGATGGCTGGGCACACGGGGATGGGGGGTTGGTTCCGAGGCAGAGGGCAGATTAATGGCCCTCACCTGTATCACTTGTATCAATTGTATCACTATCCACCACAGAGGCTTGCAGGGCCTCTTTGTCAAACCCCCCAAAGTTCATATAAGTCCATATCCTCACTATAATTATCACTATCACTGACTTGGGCCGGCTGTAGTGGGTGGCGGGTGAAGAACTCGGTAATGTTTTGATGACTGGGCGACCTTGTGCACACCATTTTCGCGCCTCTTACACAACATGGCGGATGGCGGGAGGTTTGGATCCAAAAATGGCGCGGCTTGCCAGCCGCTATCCGCGTAATGGGGTTCACGACCGCGGAATGTGAAAATGTTAGGTTCTGGCAAGGCACCGCGTTAACGGTGAAACGCGAAATGCGGGACCGCGTAATAGGAGGACCAACTGTAATGTTCAATTTCATTTGTTCATTTAATTATTTGTGTACACCCTGATCATCATCTGATCTTGGCATGCTATACCTTTTTGGAAAGCTATATGTCTAAGCTACAAGACAACATATGAAAATTTCAGCTCTCTAGGTCTGTTTTTAAGGGTTTTACAGCCCCCCCCCCCCTCTCCCAAAAAAAGAAGCTAAATTCATATAATAAAAGTTAGCGATTAGCGTTAGCTTCCGCTAATTTTTTTAACTGTTTAGCGTTAGCAAAGTTAACTTTTTAGTTAGCAGATTAGCGGTTAGCGAAGCTAACTTTTCGTTTAGCTGTGCCCACCACTGCTCAGTTTGGTATGGACTGTTAGTCTATGTGACTTCCTCACTTTGCCCAGTATACCCATAACCTCTTCTTATTCTGTCCTGAAACTCATCTTCAGGTGATCCATCGTTTTTGACGAGTGTCCCCAGATGCCTGTGCTTGAACACAGGAACTTCTTCCATTATTTGGTCCTCCACCTGAATGTTCTCTTCAATTTCTTGGTCTGTTTTCATAACCTCTGTTTTTCTAACATTAATCGTTAATCCAGCTCCTCTTCCCTTTTCCCCCAGTCTGCTAACCATAGTTTGCAAATTCTGAATGGATCTGCTCATCAGTACTACAGTACATCGTCTGCATACTCCAAGTCTGCGAGGTATTTATTGTCGACCCATTCGATCCCTTCTCTTTCATCACCCACTGTTTGTTTCATTCCGAAATCAATAAGTACAGCAATGGAGACAAAACATTACCTTGCAACATCCCACTCTTGACATTGAATTCTGGGGAAAGTTGGCCATCAACATTCACTCGACATCTGCTGCCCTTATGAATTTCTTCTATCAAATGAACGATTTTTCTGGCATTCCATAGTTCCATAAGATTTTCCACATAGTTGGTCTATGTACACTATCGAAGACTCTCAAAGTCAACAAATGCCGTTATCAACAATTTTCTTAACTCCACACACTGCTGCATTATGTGACGTAGTGCGAATATATGATCACTGCGGCTTCTTGATTTTCTGAACCCTGCC
>CAUDMG010003623.1:760000-932144 GCA_958450375.1 Homarus gammarus
TATGAAAATTGAATGTAACAATTATTACTTTATATTTACATTTAATGGAAAATATTAACACAGTGATCCCTCAGTTAACGAAATTTCGGTTTACGAATTACCTTCCATAAGATTCTTCACTTCGGTTAACGAAAAAATTTTGGTTAACGAATTCCTTACGAATTTTTCCCAACATGTTTTCGCCTGCTCACCAGCTGTAGTATTAGTCCGCCAATACAGAACAGTAATCCCTCGGTTAACGAGCGCCTCGGTTAACGAATTACTTTCCATAAGATTCTTCACTTCGGTTAACGAGCAAACCCTCGGTTAGCGAATTCCTTACGAATTTTTTCCAACATGTTTTCGCCTGCATTTGGCTGCCCACCAGCTGTAGTATTAGTCCGCCAATACAGTAATCGCTTTTAGGGCTTAAATTCCTTACCATTTTAGTAAATATCAAGTAGGTTGTACTATTCAATAATTTTAAAAGTTTTATTTTAAATTTTTTCGTCATTTTAACAATTATTGAACATAATTGAAGTACAGGGAACTAGTTTTATGCGCGCCAAACAGCCACTCAATACACCAAGCTTGGCGTCAGTTTGTTTACCAGTTCAGAGGAAGGAACATCTTGTTTGAGACTCTTCAACATAAAAATGCATTTTTTCTGTTTCCAGTCAAATTATTGGTCATTTTGAAATATATTTTACATATTGACAATACTGTACTGTATATAATGCAGTGCAGTGTTGATTCAAAAAAAATAATCTTGAATTACACCAAGTGAACTAAAATTTTATGGGTCCCATTCTAATTCCCATCATCATCATCATCATCATCAACCAGGAGCCTTCTACATGCACACCTCAAAGTAAGTGTACTTTACTGCATTTATTTTTAGTTTGTATGTAATTTTCGGTGAGCTGGAACCAATAACCCAAAAACCCATAGAAACAATGGTTTCGGTTAACGAATTTTTCGGTTAACGAGCAACCTTCTGGAACGAATTGTGCTCGTTAACCGAGGGACAACTGTAATCGGTTTTAGGGCTTAAATTCGTTACAATTTGAGTAAATATCAAGAAGGTTGTACTATTCAATAATTTTAAAAGTCTTGTATTAAAGTTTTTAGTCATTTTAACAATTATTTAACATAATTGAAGTACAGGGAACTAGTTTTTAGCGCGCCAAACAGCCACTCAACACACCCAAAATGGCGTCAGTTTGTGTCCCTGCTCAGTGGAGGAAGCTTCTTGCTTGAGACTCTCTTGAACATAAACTATTTTTACATTTTTACAGTACAATTATTGGTCATTCTGAAGTTTGTTTTACATTTTGACAATATATAATGCAGTGCAGTGTTGATTTAAAGAAAATAATCTTGAATTACACCAAGTGAACTAAAAATTTATGGGTGAAATGGCGGCATGGGGTGACTTCTCTTCCACCCCATTGCATTCTCTTCTCCCTTCTTCTCCACCCCCATTCTAATTCCCATCATCATCATCATCAACCAGGAGCCTTCTACGTGCACACCTCAAAGTAAGTGTACTTTACTGCATTTATTTTTAGTTTGTATGTAATTTTCGGTGAGCTGGAACCAATTACCCAAAATCCCATTGAAACAATGGTTTTGGTTAACGAGCGACCTTCTAGAACGAATTGTGTTCGTTAACCGAGAGACCACTGTACTGTAAAGTTCATAAGCTTCTTTGCATTTTTTCTTTTCGTACATTATTATGCGACCATCCAACCACATCGTACAGCATTCAGACATCGCTGACTATCCTGGTGGTACATCGATAAGGTCTTAGACCATTTACAATAACCAGCAATTACAAAATATTGTACAGTCAAGGACAAAAGTTCACTCCCTGTGGTGAAACAGTCATGGGAAGGATTCTGTGAATTATCCTGACTCTGGTCTGGTGCAGATGTGCTGTTTTATTTCATTTGGAGTCAATGCTGCTTCCCAGTTTGGGAGTGAGTGAACTTTTGACCCGACTGTACATGTTTTTCTCCATACAGTCAGGAGAAATAAAAACAAATACTTACATTATATACACCAAGCCCCAATTTGTGAAGAAAGTTGATGGCTGCCTCACTACCACCAATAAGTAAATAAGCCCCAATCAACGCCTCAACACAATCTGCTACACTCTTATCCGATAACTCGTGCTGTGTCCAAGGGTTGTAACATGATCCTCCTTTCTTTGTAGCTGCCACATCATCTTCTGCATCTCTTATCCACAAATTGCTAACTTCCTGTAACAAATGCAAAATTATATTCTGGTTAAACTGTTTTCTTGTCTCAAGAACATAAGACTCTATTCTCAAGGAGTAGTGGCTACTTTTCAAGGTCCATGGACAGCTATCTCAAAACTTAATGAGTTTCAAGGAGCACACAAACCATGGTGATATGAGGTTCCTGTTCAGTAATAATTTGGAAGGCTTTTTCACTGTGTTGGTAGCTTGATACACATGACTTATATCTCTCTCCAAAATACAATTGACACAGAATTTAGGAGGAGCTTCAATAATTAAGGCTATATTGCTAAATTAAAGTAACTGAAAGAAGAACACTATTAAACTTATATTAGCTGTATGTGGTCTGGCAGCACAGTGAGGGAGGTACCCCGGTATTTCTCTTCTTCTTGTTAATATTCCTATATCTTTAGTGTTTTGTCACTTAAATCCTATTTCTGTTTCTGTCATATCATGTGTTTATTCCCCATCTCCATATGCCTACTATGGCTATTTGATCAAGTGTAGCAGAGGTCATCCTACATCATATCTTCACTGCCACTTCAGTCTTTCATCCCCTCCCCACCCCTCAATCACTCACCCTCACATATATCTCACTGTTACCACACACTGCTACAATTTACTTATATACTGTATTTACTTTGTTTGTACATATATCAATCATCCTAATATTATGAGATGAGTGAAAAGATAAAAATACAGAATACAAAGAGCTTATAATACGACTGTTTAACACATATATACCTCTAGTATGTCTTCTGGGTGATCGAGGAGAGGGAGTTGTGACCATTTGTTATGGGGAATGTTCCAACTTCTCAGCTTCCGATCCATCATGGGTTTAACAGAGAATCCTGGCAAGAAACCATTTGTCTGAGGTGACAAATTAATCGCCTGGATTTTCTCTGGCAATTTTCTTTGCTTTGCCAAAGAATATAAAGTTTTGTTACAAACAAGTTTGCAACGACGCAGTGAAAGTCTTCCCTCATGATCTTTATTGTCCTTCAAAAATAAATATTCTGCAGCAATGTACTTAAGGAAAGAGTCACCAAGAACTTCAAGTCTTTCCATATCAAAGCCATCATGAGCTCCACGAAGTGTGAGAGCATGTACTAACATGAAAGGATGAATAAAGTTACTCTTCTTTCTTAACAAACAAGCTGCCAAATTGTTGCCAAAAGGACCCAATAATCTGTTAACAGACTCTTCAGGCCAACCAAAATTCACAGTAGTGTGCTCTGCAGCTTTGATTTGGTATTTTGCAGTGTTCATCAGAGTATTCACTTGATGAGCCAAGTTTAAACTATTAAGACGGTAGAAGATGGAAGGGACACACATAATCTGCCACCACAGGGATGCTTTTAAAGGTAATACACCACAAAACTCGGGAATAAATCTGGGGGGATCCCGTCCAACCTTTCCTGTGTTATTTTTCAAAGGAACTGCTGGTATTTCCAAGTATTTGAGTTCCTTTGGTAAATGCTTTGCAGCGATCAAAGACTGTTGTATATTAGTTATTTTCAATTCGTACTTCAGGAGGAAGTACTCTGCATAACTACTGTATTGTTTCTTTGAATCAGGAAATTCTGAATGTGGATTTGTGTCATCCATGATTTGTGTAACATAAAACAGTTGGTCAGGTTGGGGTCCATACAAAGGGTAAATTATGGCATCCTCAAAATTAGACCTCTCAAAGTAGAAACTCTGTGAGTCTGTTGTGTTCACCACAGGTGACCTTAAAGATGCTAATGGCATTATCCGATTTAGAATATCTAAGTTAATGTTTTTTTCTTTTACTGGCACAATAAATACACCTGTATCCCTAGAGCTAAATTCAAACAGAGAAGTATTGATATGTAAAAGCATCTCAACAGTGAGTTTGTGAAAGTGTTCAATTTTATAAAATAGCTCTAGACCAAGGTTTGTCAGTTCCTTTATATGCTCAACTCTAACTTCCACTTCTCCCCATTTGGAAAAATATAGTGGGAATGGACAGTGTATCAAGTTTCCCTTACATATGAATCCAATTGTAGAATCCATTTTATCAGAATTAATAATCAGATTTTTTGGTGGATTACTTTTGGGATGAATAACAATTGAATAAAGCTGATAGTTTCCTTCATAATTATGGGTAAAGGCTGAGCACACCTCCTTGGTGTACACTTGACGTCGGCTCTTTGTACCAGGGTCAGGTGCATCGTCTTTTAAGGCTTCTTCAGGTGGAACTTCCACTAAACCTTCCAGTATGCTATCATCCAATACCTCAGCTGGTCGTAACCGATTATCTAATTCTCCCATATGATGCAATTTTCTACAAAGGTATATGGCAGCACTCTTTTTGGCAAGTTCTTTGTTTACCATGCAGTCACCAATCACAGGAACCTTCAGGGGGGCATTCATTGGTAGTTTTATCTGTGCCTTCACTCCTTCCTCATATTTTGTATAAACAACTTCTGCTGTCAATTCTGTAAACTTATCCTGAGGTAACTTCCCACAATAGACATTAATTAGTGATATAGCAGAATTTAAGGTCACTTTGGCACCATCAGGTCCATATGGTAAGTATGGCTCAATATATTCATCCTCTACGTAATGCTTACGGATTTCTTCTAATGTTGGCAACTGGCGATCATGGCAGAGAAGAGTTAAAGCTTTTTCAATTTCCTTGTATAAATCAATTGAGTCTTTCAGCTCTTGCAGTTTTGTTTCGTTCACCATGAGCAAGTACCTAGATGGTAATGCACGGGCTCTCCCTCTTGATTGTACAAATGCACGATAATTTGCTGGCTCATCAAAACGAATGACTATGTTGCATTTTCTAATATCCACACCTTCTTCTAAGACGCTGGTTGAAACAATGAAATTGCATTCTCCATTACGAAACTTGTCCAATGTTTCCCTCTGTTTGCGAAGTTCTAGTTCAGCCAATCGGATGTCAGTGCCGGTATAAGCATTTGAACCAACGACGTACAAAGGCTTTACAAATGAAAGGTCCTCATTAGTATCAGCAACATTCAACAGCAGGTCATATAGGATCTTGGCAGTGTTTCTCCTCTCAACAAAAATTATTCCGTATACTTCTTTATTACATGCACGAAATATTTCAAATAACCTCTTAACTTTCTTGGTAACATAATCAATGGGGTTCTCCATCTTTGTCTCCTCAACCACACAAACATAATAAATTTCTTGTAACCTGTTTTGGAGCAATGTCATCAACTCCCGAACAACTGGCACATCCTCAATCTTCTTAATATCTTCAAAATGATCCATCTCATATTTAATTGCCCGGGCCACACACCAATCTCCTAGCGTATTCATGATGTTTATAATATTAATTATTTTCTTCCTCACCAATTTCTTGTACTTGATTTCTATATCATCGAGTTCCTTTACTTCCTCAGAGATTCCTGTTAACTGTGCAATAATACATTCTTGATATTCAGAAATTTCATCAGTTCCATAGCAAATTACTTTTTCCTTTGGAGCAGTACTGTACTTCACAACTTCCTTCTGATAAGTAGTGGTCACTAAAGCAGAGTCCATCGCAGCTTCCAGTTTCTTCATGGTATCCACCACTTCCGACTTCCTACACTTACGGTGAATGACACAAGCTGTTAGCCCCATGATCCTGGGACATTTCTCTGGGGACTGCATCTTCAAGCCTTCATACTGCCTCATTATCTCTCGCATGGGGTGGTTGCCTACGGTATGGTGACACTCGTCCATGATGAGCAGGTTAACGGCAGACAGGGGCAATCTGGCGTGAAGAACTAGGTCAAGAAAGATCTGGGCAACAAATACTAGCACTTCATTCTTCTCCAATTCCTCCTTCCACTGTAATACAAAATAGAGTCAGTCAGAACAAGTTAGCATTATAATAATGAGGATATAATTTATTCAGTAAAATTCATACACCAGTACCTCAACATATGCGAGTTCAACTCTTGCAAATTCGACTTCCCTTAACGACCTCTTTTAAAAAACATTAAAAAGTAAGGTGCTCATTTTAGAAACCACAGGCATCCACCATGATATGACATCATGGCATCATGCTGCATCCTGCGTGGCCATTCACTTCTGCCAGTCTCGTCTGAGTTCTCCCACATCACCCGCCAGTCTCATCTGAGAGCAAATCTAACATTAATTATAACTGTTGTGGCTCCTAAAAGGCCATTAACTGTTGGTAGTGCATCTGGTGCAAAGAGAATGAAGAATGTCATGACTCTGACGCAGAAAATTTAAGTTTTAGATAAACTTGATAGCGGCAGGAGTGTGTCAGCGGATGGCCGTGCGTTTGAAGTGAATGAGTCAACCATTCATTCCATAAAGATGAAAGGCAAGGATATTAGAAGTAGTGCTGTTAACAGTGCACCATACAGTGCTAAAGATACACATCAGATATGTGATAAGGGTATGGAGAAGGAGTTAAGTGTATGGAGTGAGGACATGAGTCAGGTGTGCCAAAAATTTAACATACAGGTAGTCCCCAACTTACGACTGCTTGGACTTACGTCTGTCGGTACTAACGACCTGCTCTGACCTTACGACCGTCAGGACATACAACCACGGCAGTCGTGACCAAAAATATTTTCAAATGATGCGCGCATTTTCTATACCGAAACGTTTCTGTCCCGGGCGAGAGCGTGGCGCGGCTTGGGTCGCTGCGTGGGTACACTCACTCAGTACAGCGCTTAGTTGGTGTTTGGCTATCGTATCCTATACTGATCGAACTGTGAACTTTCGTTATTATCGTATTTAATTGACTTTATACTGACTGGAAAGCATAAAAGTGAGAGTGCTGGTGGTGCTCCAAAGAAAAGGAGACAGGCAATTACTTTTGAGATGAAAATGAAGATAATAACACAGCATGAGAATGGAAAAACTGTAGCAACAATCTCAAGTGACCTAGGTTTCTCACACTCGACTATATCCACTATTCTGTAGGACAAGGAACGTATTCGTGATGTAGTGAAAGGAACAACACCTACAAAGGGTGTTATATATATGTATGTTTATATGCTGCCTTTATTGAATATATATACAGTGGGGTATGCTATAACGAATCTAATTGGTTCTAGAACCTTGTTCGTTATAGGATTAATCCGTTCCAGGCCCCCAAATACAACCACTTAACACTGAAAAATATAATATAAAATTGTAAAAAAGTGCATAAATATGCATCTAAACCCCTGAAATAAAGAATATCATTAATATTTGTAATAAAAAAACAATAAATTAGAAAAAAAAAAATTAAATAATGTTCGTTGTAGGAGTTTCGTTCGTTATAGCATTCTCAATTTTATAGGTAAAACCGTTCGTTATAGGAATATTCGTAGTAGGATCCATTCGTTATAGCATACCCCACTGTATTACATATTATGTTACTTCTTACCAAAGTCAGAAAGTGTTTAGGCTTGTGTAAACACGAAATGTGTTAGGCACGCGGTAACCAAGAACAGACAATAACGCAAGATACTACACTGGCGACGAGGATGGGATTCACAAAGTGTTGGTGAAGTCCTTGAAGAGAGGATACTGACCACTGAAGGGAAGGCTACTCTGAACCTGGAGAATTTAAGTGAAGAGAGCAACCAAGGCTGGCGTCAGTGGATACATCGGACGAGTGGGGGAGTATGATGCAGACAAGGAAGATTTCACATCATATTGTGAGAGAATGGACTTCTTCTTTCTGGCAAATGAATTAATGGACGACGGTGGGGATGCTAAGAGAAAAAGAGTCCTCGAAGAGAAAAGGAAAGCAATCTTTTTGACAGAGGTAGGAGCTAATGTTTATTATACTCTGGTCAATCTGCTTACTCCAGACAAACCCAAAGACTCCTCACTGATTCAGATTACCAAGATTCTGAAGCAAAATTTTGATCCTGCTCCACTTGAGATCGCTGAAAGTTACAGATTTGGCACCAGAGATAGAGGTAAAGATGAATCAGTGAGTAATTATATAGTAGCTTTGAAGAAGTTATCCTTTCACTGTAACTTTGGACAGTTCTTGAACCGAGCTCTAAGAGACAGGTTTGTAATTGGCCTGAATTATGAAAAAATACAGAATAAGTTAATGAACACCACTAACTTAACTTTTGAAAGTGCATGTCAGATAGCTACAAGCATGGAATTGGCCGAGAAAAACACCAGATAATTTGTTTCCAATGCTGGTAGTGAAACAGTTGGCAGTAGTGGCTCAGTGTGTAAAGTAACTGTAGCTAAAAGGAATAAGTATGCCACAAAACAAGGAACACATGCTGATTTAAAATGTAAGAGGTGCCGAGGGAAACATGAAAGCTTTCAGTGTAAGTTCAAGAATTCAAAATGTTACAAGTGTCAACGTATTGGACATATTGCTCCTGCCTGTAGAAGTGATAAAGGTAGAGTATATGCCGTTGAAGGTGGAGAGAAAGAAATGAAAAACAGTATTCATGAGAGTGTTAGTAATTTGGGATCTGATAATGATGAGAGTGCCCATGTGTTTACTATTCACACCAGTCGCGAAGAGAAAGTTAAACATAGGTATAATGTGGACTTGTGTATTAATGACACACCTGTAACCATGGAAATGGATACTGCAGCTGATTTCTCCATAATGAGTAAAGATATGTATGAGAAACTATTTGCGCATGTGCCTTTAAAAGACTCAGGTGTCAAGTTGAGAACTTATACTGGAGAGATTTTGAACACAGAAGGTAAATTAGAGTGTGAGGTAAAGTACAAAAATCAGAATTTAAAGTTGCCATTAATTATAGCTAGTTATGTGAATAGACCAACTTTGTTAGGTAAGAACTGGTTGTGTGAACTTGAGATGGACTGGAAGGAGATATTTAGTGTTAGAATGTGTAACAGTATTCTAGGTCTTGAGAAATTGCTTGAAAAATACAAGATTTTATTTGTAAAGGGACAGGGTGGTATAAAGGGTTATGAAGCTCATATCACCATTGACAAAGATGTTACACCCATATAAACTAAGTCCAGACCTGTTCCTTATACATTGAAAGGTGAGGTTGAGAAGGAATTAGACAGAATTGTGAGTGAGGGAATTATTGTGAAAACCGCCAAGAGCAATTGGGCTGCTCCAATAGTAATTGTACCTAAAGCTGATAAATCTGTTAGACTATGTGGTGATTATAAAGTTACCATTAACCAAGCTGTTGAGGATGAGCAATATCCCTTACCCACATCTCAAGATTTGTTTGCTGCACTAACAGGTGGAACCATTTTCACTAAGTTAGACTTGTCCCAAGCATATGCTCAGGTCTCTGTTGATGCTGAAAGTCAACAGTACCTTACCATCAACACTCATAAAGGATTGTATAAGTTCAAAAGGTTGCCTTATGGTGTTAAAAGTGCACCAAAGTTATTTCAGTGCATCATGGACAAAATTCTTGTGGGTCTTCCCAATGTGTTATGTTTTCAGGATGATGTCCTTTTTGTTGACAGTGACATCCAAAATCATGTCAAAACCCTAGCCACAGTATTCGAAAGATTGTTGGCACACAATGTCAGGCTCAACAAGAGCAAATGTTCATTCCTAGCTAAAGAAGTAACTTATCTTGGCTACAAAGTGAATGCAGAAGGGTTGAGACCTGTAGAAGATAAAGTAGGAGCCATAGTAAATTTACCTGCTCCAAAAAATGTCAGTGAATTGAAAGCTTTCCTAGGTATGATACAGTATTATTCAAGGTTCTTGAGTGGACTTTCATCAGTTTTAGCCCCTCTGCATGAACTATTAAAGAAAGGGATACCGTGGAAATGGAACAGTGCAACTCAGAAGTCATTTGAAGATTGTAAAGCTGCTCTGTCTAGTACTGATGTTTTGGTCCACTATGATACCAGTAGAACACTAAAGCTTGCTTGTGATGCATCGGGCTATGGATTAGGTGCTGTCATAAGTCACATAATGGATAACGGTGAAGTAAGACCCATTGCATATGCCTCGAGAACTCTTACCCAAAGCGAGAAAAATTATGCACAAATAGAGAAAGAGGCTTTGTCTATCATATTTGGAGTAAAGAAATTTCACCAGTATCTATATGGGAGGAATTTTGTTTTTGATAACTGATCACAAGCCACTCTTGGCAATTTTGGGTCCTAAATCACCTGTTCCTACACTTGCTGCAGCAAGAATGCAGAGATGGGCTTTGATATTGTCGGCATATGACTATGAGATACAGTACAGACGTTCAGATGATCATTCCAATGCAGATGCTTTGTCAAGGTTGCCATGTAATGGATCAAATGATGGAGTAGAGCCTAAAGTTTATGCTGTAGCCATGATAGCAGATTTCCAGTTACCTCCGGAATGATTGCTCATGAAACTAGGAAAGATGTTGTATTAGGAAGAGTCCTGGAGTATACACTAAATGGATGGGCAGAGATTTGTCCATCCTTAGACTTTCAACCGTATCATTTAAGGAGAAGTCAATTATCAGTAGAACAGGGATGTGTGTTGTGGGGTATAAGGGTGTTAATTCCACAGTGTTTTAGAGGGCAAATTTTGAATGAACTGCATTTTGAACATCCAGGTATATGTGCTATGAAAGCACTGGCCAGAAGTTTTGTGTGGTGGCCTAAACTGGATGGTGAAATAGAAATGATGGTACGTGAGTGCTCTGTTTGTCAGAATGTTAGGAGTATGCTACCCAGCACACCTTTGAAAACCTGGAAATGGCCTACCCGTCCCTTCCAAAGAGTACACATTGACTTCTGTGATAAGGGAACAGACAAATTTCTTGTATTAATTGATAGTCATTCAAAGTGGATTGATGTTAAGCACATGTACAGTACTAATGCTGGTAGCACCACTGATGAATTAAGATTAATATTTGCTGAACATGGAATACCAGAAGAGGTAGTTTCCGACAATGGTCCTCCATTCCAATCATCAGAGTTTAAAAACTTCATGAGATTCAACGGTGTAAAGCATGTACTGACCCCACCCTATCATCCTGCTTCTAATGGTGCAGCTGAGAGATCAGTTAGAGTTGTAAAGGAAGCACTTTCCAAGCAGGTAATTCAAGGAACTGTAGAAAAATCAATGAAACACAGACTAGCAAATTTCTTACTCAGATACAGAACCACGCCACATAGTGTGACAGGGTGTACTCCTGCAGAGTTAATGGTGAAGAGACAGTTGAGAACAAGATTAAGTTTTGTTAAGCCAAGTCTGTTTGAAGTTGTAGAGCGGAAACAAGCTCAACAAAAAATGTATCATGATAAGAGTTCCAGTGAAAGAGCGTTCAAGGTAAATGATAGGGTGAGAGTTAGGAACATGGCTAAAGGTTATGGTACTGTACATGCAAAGTGGATAACTGGTGTCATTGACAAGGTATGTGGATCTAGGACATATTTAGTGAAATGTGGTAACTCTTTGAGATATGTTCATGTGGATCACATCATTCAGGCACATGACGAGATGAATGTAGCACCAGGACATGATGATAAACTTGACACAGTTTCAGATGATCATCATCATGATTATGTCAAAGATGATGTTTCCCAGCATCCACTCACTGTGTCAACTGATTGTAGTGATGATATGTCTGTCACTGATAATGCACAGAGTGCAAGTGAAACCCCTGTAAAACTTGATGGAGGGAATAGTCCTAGAAGATCAAACAGAGTTAGGAGACCTGTAATTAAATTAGACCTCTAATTATCTGAATTGTGAACAGGCCTTTCAAAACTGTTTAGTTAGGAAGTTATATTTGTTGTGTTATATTCCCTTCTTCCCTGCCATATGTAATTCTGTAAGTTTTGTTTATTTAGGATTTGTAGCAGCCATGCTCTCTTTTGAAAGGGAGAAATAGTATTATATATATGTATGTTTATATGCTGCCTTTATTGAATATATATATTATATATTATGTTACTTCTTACCAAAGTCAGAAAGTGTTTAGGCTTGTGTAAACACGAAATGTGTTAGGCACGCGGTAACCAAGAACAGAGAATAAACGACCAGCCAGACAGACCACGTGACTCGTCATTCGCCCATTAAATAACGCAAGATACTACAAAGGGAACTATAATTTCAAAGAAAAGACAAGGTCCTATTCACGATATGGAAAAATTATTGGTAATATGGATAGAAGACCAGATACAGAAGCGTGTACCCTTAAGCCTTCTAACCATACAGGCTAAAGCAAGAAGCCTGTTCCAAAGCCTGAAGAAGCAGGCAGGAGATGAATGTGATCAAACCTTTACAGGAAGTCATGGGTGGTTTGATAGATTTAAAAAATGCTACAGTCTACACCAGGGGTTCTTAACCTGGGGTCCATGGATGGGCTTCAGGGGGTCCGTGAAGGTCAGATAAAAATTTAACATTTATATTCACTATATTTTTATATTAAGTTGTTCTTTTTTTGTCAATATATATCAGATGTTATGTATGTATTTTTGGTTACTGAAGAAAACCAGTAAATCTGTAGGGTGGCATGGGATGCTACTGTACACGGTCAGGTAACATACAATCGTCATCGTCGTTAGGTTTTGACTTCTAGAATGGTTTCCCATTGAAAGAATTTAAAGAAAACGTACCCTGCCACTGCATATAGCACTGACCGCTAAGCGTCTCTGGTGGCCCATGTTTACCATTTATATTGGTAGCATCGTTCTCTGCACAACCGCCATCTTGAGCCACTCCACATTAAGTGCTTATTTCTCATTTTCCACGGTTTATCACGGCTTGGGAATCTTCTCATATACTGGTAAGGCTTAACTGAGGGCCATAGTATCTTCAAATACATACTTTTTCCTAAATATATTCAATTACCTACGGTTATGTTTTTGGTGAAGGTAGCGAAGAGGGCCTTAATTATTATTACTACAGCTGTACCAGCCGAGGTTGGAGACCTCCGACCGCCTTCTGACCACAATTTCAGAGTGTGGCTGAAGAGTGATGGGTGTACAGTGTGTGAATATGTGGGAGCATATGGTGAAAGGCGTGTGCGAGTGTTGTGAAAAAGCAAGAACGGTTGGTGCGCTATATTTATTTGTTTTATCCATTATTTACAACAAGTCTGTTATTATTTATTGGTCAAAGTTAGGGACTGGGTGCACGTAGTTAGAGTAGGGATGCATAAATAGAGAGAATGGATAAAGTTAGAGTCTGGGTGCGTCAGTAGGGGAGGAAAACACGAAGTCATCAGTCAGTATCATTCATATATTTTCTGAGGGGAACCTTGAGAAATCCGTAATAATGCTACTGAAAATAGGGTTATCTGTCTGTCTGTCTGGAAAGGTTTGTCCATCAGTCGGTCTGTCTGCCTGTCGATCTGTCGTGCTTATTAATTACTGCTTTCCATATAAATTACATAAATTTTTTTTGAGAAAGCTGGAACTTTACCAAAACTTGGATTTTTGCCCCAACATAAAAGCCTTGTCTTGAAGCATCCTACAAGGCTGCTTATCACATTGCCAAGCAAAAGAAGCCACATACGATTGGAGAGACCTTGGTAAAGCCATGTGCCCTGGAAATGGTCGAGCTGGTTTGTGGCTTGGAGGAGAGGAAGAAAATTGCAGCAGTGCCTTTGTCAAATGATGTCATCCACTCTAGAATTGTTGACATTTCTTTTAATATTCTGAAGCAAGTAATGGAAGAATTGGCAGCTACGCCATTTCCGTTCAGCATGTAACTGGATGAAACTACTGACATCTCTCAGTGCAGCCAGCCCCTGGTTTTCGTCCGTTATATGCATGCTGATGCCATCAAAGAAGAATTCCTATTTTGTGAGCCCCTTTTGGAAATTACAAAGGTCAGCGACATCTTAGAAATGGTGAATAGTTTCTTTGCCAAGCAAAACTTCGACTGGGAAGAAAAATCTTTGTACTCTGTGCACAGACGGAGCACCTGCGATGCTTGGCAACACATCTGGTTTTGCTGCTTTGGTGAAGAAAGAAGCTCCTCAGGTCATCGTGACCCATTGTTTTCTACATCAGCATGCATTGGCGTCAAAGACTCTGCCAGCAATTCTGAAAGAAGTCTTGTCTACTGGCGTGAAAGTCGTCAACTTCATCAGAGCCAGGGCTGTGAACCATAACGTTTTCAAGAAGTTTTGTCAAGAAATGGGAGCAGAGTATGAAGTTCTTTACCACACAGAAGTTCGCTGGCTTTCCAGAGGACAAATCTTGAAGCGCTTGATTGAACTTCGAGCAGAAGTTTCACTTTTTTTGAGAGAAAAAGAAAGCCCACTCTCAGAACAGTTTGACAGTGAAGAGTTCATTCATGGCTTGGCCTACTTGGCGGATATTTTTGGCCATATGAATGAGGTGAATCTTGCGATTCAAGGCCCTGGAGTCCCCATTATGGATGCTGCTGAAAGACTGCAAGCTTTTCTGATCAAGCTGCCACTGTGGAAGAGGAGGTTGGAGGCAGACTTTCCAAAGTTAGAAGAAGTGCTTCTGCAGGATGGAACCGAGAGTGACAAGGCCCTGTCAATTTCTCTGCAGGCAGAATTCTGCAGACATCTGGATACTATGCAGAACTCTTTCAAAGGTTACTTCTGCTCAGGTGACCTTAAAGTTGAAACATGGATTCGTAATCCTTTCCTTGCCGACACAGACTGTATCAGTGATGAAGACATTGTCAAAGATGACCTCATTGACCTGAAGACAAAGGAAATGTTACGAAATTAATTCAACTCGAAGAGCCTTGGAGAATTCTGGTGTGCGTTGACACAAGCCTACCCTCGTCTGGTAAAGCGAGCTATGGGTGCTCTGATTCCGTTTGCTACTACATACCTTTGAGAGTCAGGGTTTTCAGCACTTGCTTCTATCAAAACGAAAAGTCGAAATCGATTGGATGTCAAAGATGAGATGCGTGTTACCTTGTCAAAGCCCACTCTACAGTTTCATCATCTTATTCAAGCCAAGCAACAACAACCTTCTCATTGAAATGAACTTTTGAGCAGAATTAAAGTTTTGTTTTGTTTAATTTGCACAAGATGATTGTATTTCATTTTTGTATGGAGTGGCCATTAATTTTTGCATAAAAAAGTGTGAAACATAATTGTTAAGATTGTCGACTTTATTCATACTTTGTGTGTGTCGTACACTGTATGAGGCAATGAATTTTCAATAAAATAAAGTATATTCATTGCATGCAAAGTTGTGTTTATGTGCTTCTGTGCATTTTTCTTGGGGGGGGGGGGGGCGCTAGCTTTCACCAGATTCTCAAAGGGGTCCGTGACTCAAAAAAGGTTAAGAACCACTGATCTACACAATGTTAAGGTGAGTGGAGAGGCAGCTAATGCCGATGTTGGTGCTGCCGAAGCTTTTAAGGAGGAGTTAGATGAAGTGATTGTGGAAGGGAATTATTTGCCTGAGCAAATATTCAATGTGGATGAGACTGGATTATTGTGGAAGCGCATGCCTGAGCGGACATACATCCACAAAGCGGCGAAAACAATGCCAGGATTCAAGGCATTCAAGGACAGAATTACACTTCTGTTGGGGGGGAATGTTGCTGGTTTCAAGCTAAAGCCCTTCATGATCTATCATTCAGAGAACCCCAGGGCTTTTAAACATGTCAGCAAGCACACACAGCCAGTGTTTTATTGCAGTAATAAGAAAGCCTGGATGACCTTAGCACTGTTTGAGGATTGGTTCATGACATGTTCCATTCCACGAGCAAAGGAGTATTGTCTGCAACAACGGATTCCATTCAAGATTTTGCTGATTTTGGATAATGCTCCGGGACACCCACCACACCTGGACGGCATGCACCCCGATGCTAAGGTAGTCTACATTCCACCTAACACTACCTCTATCATCCAACCCATTGATCAAGGTGCTATTGCTGCCTTTAAAGCGTATTATTTACGCACGACCTTCGCTCAGGCTGTTGCTGCTACTGAAGGTGAGAAAACGCTCAGAGAGTTTTGTCATGTATAAAGAACATTAGTGCAGCATGGGATCAGGTTACAAAACATTGCATGAATGGAATATGGAAGAAAATCCTGAAAAGATATGTGAACAGTTTCAAAGGTTTTAATGAAAATGAAGTTATTTTGGATACTAGTAACAAGATAGTGGAGTTAGTTAAATAGCTGGAGTTAGAAATTGATAATGAAGATGTTGAACAGTTTTTTTTTTTTTTACGGGAATTAGCCAACCCGGCCACAGGTCAAACGACCCACAACGGAGCCTGGGGGGGCGAAAAAAAAGAACGGAAAGAAATTGAAAATATAGAAAAAAAGGTTATACTGTATTAATCTACACCACGAAGATGCCGGAAAACCAGCTTTTTAAAGTGAGACAGATTGTAAGAGCATGGAAACACAGAAGAAGGCAGAGCATTCCACAGTTTGGCTGTGTGAGGAAAGAAGGAGGTACTATAACGGGTTATTCTTGTGTGACCGATATCCACAGAGAAATGGTGGGCACCGCAGGCAAGACGTGTGTTACGAACCCACGGCCTTACCGGCAGTACACAGGATGCCAAATCCCCTGAACATTGCCCGTTAAAGTACCTGTAAAAGAGAGAGAATGAAGCAACATTGCGGAGAAGAGAAAGGGGAGAGAGATTGTCGACTAAAGGAGGAGAGTTAATAAGACGAAATGCCTTTGATTCCACCCTATCTAATAGTTGGACAGAAGAAGAGCCACCCCAGATATGAGAGCAGTACTCCAAGTTAGGACGAATGAATCCCTTATATACTTGGAGCAACTGCTCAGGAGTGAAGTAGCTGCAGCATCTGTACAGCATTCCCAACTTTCGGGAGGCAGCTTTAGTTATACTAAGGATGTGTGATTTCCAGGACATATTGGGGGATATGGTGAGGCCTAACATATTTATTTCAGAATTTGGGGGGATGATAGCGTCCTGAAATGTAATTGGTGGGAGATCGTCTACTTTACAAAGTGTAATTGGTAAATATTGAGTTTTGTTACTATTGAACTTAACCAACTTTGTATCTCCCCATTCAGAGATGCTGCACAGATCAGCGTTGATAGAAGTAATGATATCAGTTCTAGAAACAGATCTAGTTTGAGAGTTAGGAGGAAGGGGAAAATGTGAGGAAGAGTGAAGAGTATAATCATCGGCATAAGAATGGATAGAATTAGTTGTAGTGTGAAGTAAATCATTGATAAAAAGAAGAGAGAGAGTTGGTGAAAGAACAGAACCCTGTGGGACGCCACTATTGGTAGAGAAAGAGCGAGAAATCGATCCCTCGACAACAACTGCCATGGATCGATTCTCAAGGAAGCTAGAGATGAGAGAACAAAGTGGGGGGGGAGAAACCAAAAGAGGGAAGTTTAGATAGCAAAGACTTGTGCCATACCCTGTCAAATGCTTTGGAGATGTCGAGGGCCACGACGAAAGTTTCCCCATAATCCCTAAGAGAGGACGACCAAAGATGGGTGCAATAGGAGAGCAGATCACCAGTAGATCTTGCCTGCCGAAAGCCATACTGGTGATCCGACAAAAGAGAAAGGCGTTCAAGGTGACGGAGAAAATGGGAGTTCAAGATAGTTTCGAAAATCTTAGAGAGGGATGAAGTTAGGGCAATGGGGTGATAGTTAGAGGGATTAGAATGGTCACCCTTCTTCGGGATGGGCTGAACCAAGGCATGCTTCCAAGAAGAAGGAAAAGTTTTGGTTTTGAGGCAAAGGCAAAAGAGGCGAGCAAGCACAGGGGCCAGGGCTTCAGCACACTCCCTCAGAACACGATGCACAGAAAATTGCAGAGGAAGAAGAGAGACAAAATGTAGAAGAAGAACCTGCACCCACCAAAAAGTTTTCAGTGAAACAAATAGCAGAGGCATTTGCTACAATTAATAAAGGAATGCAAATGTTTGATGGCATGGATCAAAATTATAAGCGTTATGCCAAAGTTGACAGAATGATCCAAGATGCACTTGCTTGCTACAAAGAAATTTATAATGAAAAGAAAAAATAAACTGTGCAATCTAAATTGGACATCTATTTTAATAATAATAATAATAATAATTAACGGTTTATTGAAAGAGCTTGGCAGCCAGAAGGCTGAAAATATACAGCTACATATTTGGGGAATGGGTTTCGAATTACAAATAATATACAAGTAACATAAGTGATACAAATAAGATATATAATAACTAGATGGGGAAAAGCTCAAACTACAGTTCATTTCAACATAGTGACAGTGCAAGGAGTAGTGTTTACTGGGAGTAAATACACTGGTTTATTACAAGTTATTGATAATTTTTACAATGGTTGGGACTGGGCTGTTCTTATAGCGATCAGTTCGTGCACGTATGGGCTGGATGCGGTTGTGGTGTCGAACAGCAATTCTCGGGCTAGGGATCTCAGGTGGTAGTAGGAGCCGGTGTCGAGGATGGTGTAGAAGCTTCTTACCAAATTTGCAGATGAGGTCGTGGTGATGGTCAGTGTGTTGAGCGCTTCTTGATATGTGAAGTAGGAAGGGGAGAGAATAATCTTGCATGCCCTCTTTTGCACTTTTTCTAGGTGTTTACGTTGTGTGGCATATAGGGAGGAAGACCAGGTGGGGGAGGCATAGGTGAGCTTGGGAAGTATGAATGTTGTGTAAACACTGAGGAGCTCGGGTGCAGGAACTCCGAGAGACTTGAGTCCCCCAGTGCTGTCTCCTCATGCCCCACCAGTGCTGCCTTTTCACTCCCTCAAGATGATCCAATACCTTCAACAAGCAAGTTTCCACAGTACATAAACCTGCTTGAAGAAAGCGACATTGATGACCCACCCAGCCCTGTCTCCTCCTTTGCTTCTTCCAGTTAATGTAGTCTCCATGTATAATTAGAAAATTATGGGGGCCCCATGTGGATTCAGCTGACTACATTAAAGGTAAGTGCTCAGTCACACTGTATCCATTCCTCATTATTTATTACTTTTACTGTACTGTATTTCATTGTAGATTTCTTTTTTTTGACAAATACTTTTTTTATTTTTTATTTTTTTTTATCTATGTCGGACTTACGACCAATCGGACTTACGACCTGAATTTGGGTCCCTAACTCCGTCGTTAGTTGGGGAGCACCTGTATATAATTACAACTACTGTATGACCCATCAATGGAATTAAGTATCAAAATGAAGCAGAATATCAAGAATGTTTTACAGCTGTATCAAGAAATTTATAAAGAACTAAAAAATAAACCCAAACAATTCCCAATACAGTAACAATGTTTTAACGCCGAGATCCATCCCCTCCCTCCACTACCGTCTCTCTCCTCACAACCAGCCTGGCGTCGTCTGCACCACCTGTCACCCTCAAGGCCTGCCTCTCCCCTTCACTCCACCGATACAAATTATTCACCTGCCAGCCCTTCATCTGACATTCTGGATGATCCCAGTCCAGAAGTCTTAAAGGAGGAGCAGTAATATCTTCAGTATCATTACTGAGGCTTCTACAGCAGCTCATTGCACAAGGTAAGAAAAGTGCACCGTTTATTATTTTTCTCCCATTATGTTGATATTACACTTATGACTGGGATAAATTATACATTTTTCCTCGTCATAAGTTTGCTACAGAAAAACCGAATATTCAATATGTACGTCCGTTTTATTCACAGCGTTGCGTGTCAGGCGTGTGGTGGTGCGGGTACAGGCTGTGTGAGGCAGGCAGCAAATGATTCGTCGCCACTACTGCAATCCAGTTGACTTCCCTAACATCACACCACAATTACTTGCTTCTCATTTAATTTATTTCTAATTAACTCATAATACAAGTGTAGAAAGTAACTGTAGACACCCGTTAGTGCAGTATTTAGAGGGCTTAAATAAAAATATATTTCTAGTTGTATTTAATTTTGGTCCTTAATTTGAGGCCCCCCGCATCGTAAGGGTAACTCAGACCACCCGGGCAAAACCCATTTTTTTTTTTTTTTTGGAAAGCACTATTTTCAGCCTAGCTCTATACGATGGTAGTGGATAAGATCTCCTTACTAGACTGTAAATAAGGTTGAAAGCCCTTTGAAAATAGAGTGTAACATCGATTTGTGGCAGACAGGAAAGTATGGGCTTGACTTTTGCATCGTCAGGTGCCTCCTCTCCTTTTCGGCCAATGACAGTGAGTGTCTGCTATCTATGTCACAGCTCCTCCAGCCAATGAGCGCAGAATCCCCCTCTCCCTCAGTTCTCCTTTGTTGTGGAGGGATCTACACTCTGATATCAATTAAAGTAAAAAAAAAACATAAGCGGGTGGGAATTTTGTTGCTTCAAGTCAACATTGCAACAACCCAGTACATTACTTCATGATGCACTACCTACCAACTGCAAGTACAGTCCTTTAGCTTCAAAATGCATCAAAAATGAATGCTGTATCTCAAAAAACAAAACAAAATTATGCTTGTTGAAAGTTGGAAAGACTTTAAACGCAATTTTCTCGGTTTCAAATTTTGGTACGAGTAACCCTTACAATGAGGGTAGCACTATAATATTAAAGATGGGATATTTAAGAATGTCATTTCCAAAATTCTACATTTGTGGGTGTCCCAGAAACCTAGCAATTATTGAGGTAATATTGTACAGGAAGTCCTCGATATAGCAAGTTCAGCATGTGAAGACACTATTCCTACCAGCAATTCAATTACTATGAGCAAAATTAAGCCTTATATGAGATGTCACACTCCCTGACATAGCTTCCAACCCTGATGACTCTGCAGATGTCACTCCAACACCATCACCCACTATGCAAAACCTCTACCATCACCTCCATTATCTTACCTACCCAAACTGATGTATCTGTTTTCATTGTTAAGTAAACTGTACAGTACGCCCGGATAATTCGCGGATTTTCATTTCGTGGTCCTCTATTATTCGTGGATGACACCTTGGATGTACCCAAGAATGTCTGCAGGCAGTTTTAAAGTTGCTGGCATTTTCGCGGCCGGTACGGGGGAGCGCGAGAGTTTTGTGGCATCCCACAAGGTGTCTCTTTTGTCCCGGAAGGCTGGCCCACGCGCGCCCTGCTCCCTCCGCCGCAGTCCGGGCTAAACATTTGCACATCTCGCTCATGTGCTACTCTTCTTTCATAATAACTGTGCTCCTCGTGCTTGTTATGGCTCCCAAACGACCTCAATCACCATCATTATCATTCATCGGTGGCAGGGGAGACGAAAATGGGATCTACAGAAACAGCCAGCATGAGTGTTAATCTATTTCTTTATAACAGTTGTTTTTTATTATGTTATTGTTGGAAAATGAACGATTTATATAATTTGTTTATCACTGAACCCGAACCATTTTCATAGTAGACTACAAAATAGGATTTTCTTCCACACGTACACCTAGCATTTCCCATACGTACTGCACGTCTGGCAACGGGAGCGGGTAAGGGGAGTGAAGTGACTGCTAGTTAGCACGTCGTCTGCAGTTGTAACTCTCCTCGCTCCCTGCCATATTTCACTGGATTTACTGTTATTAATAGTGTTTACTGATAAAATAGTGCTAACAGTGATTAATCAAGTCATTGTAGCCAGGTTAGCTCAACATTGTAACCACCAGGCTACCGGGCCAAGCTTTGAGGTGTTATGGTTTTTCAACTCGTATTTTTGGGAAGATATAAGTAACCTTCATATATTTTTACTCATTTACATGCACACACCATCTGACATACTTATTGTGAAAAAGTACTGTATTACACTGTAGATATATGAGACGAATATGCTGTAATATGTAACTGTACTATTTACCATTATTGATTCAGGTCTCTGTATTATATGTTATAATCATACTCCCTTTTGTCACTGTGTGTTAGTTCAGACTTTGAGCACATGCGCGCTGTACGCGCATGCGCAGAGAGAGATACCCAGAGAGATTCCAAGACAGGACGCTGTTTCCCCTGTCTTAACTCCTTTTGTGTGTTTGTCCCAGAAATAGAACTTACGAACTTGACACCAGTGTGTTTCCTTTATCCCTGATTGGAAGCATCATCTGAGTCTCCCACATGGCGCAGTGATTAGCTGGGACATCACATTATTCAGAATTGGAGTGGACGCAGAATCTCTCTCGGTGCCGCCATCTTGTCAACTCCTCCTGCCCAGTGAATATCGGCGCGTACCTCTCAAGATATTCCTGGATTTACAGTGCAGTGTTGTGAAGTGCTTTTTCAGTGTTGTGTGTGCCCTTTAGTGTCTTTAAAGTGTTTCCCCGTGTTCCTGCACGTTTTACAAAAGAGGGAAGCCTATTTATGACCTAGGGGAGAGCTCAAGATTTGACATACTTCCCCGCTCATGACTCGGCTGGCACTGGCGTGAGGGAGCGAGAGGAGTTGCTGTAACCGCCAGCCACCCGCTCTCTGGCCAGCCTGCTCCGAGTACACACACACACTCACTCACAGACGCTCGCAGATATCTTCCATTTAAAGACAATTGCTTTTCTGCTCACTTATTAATTACAGTAATTGTGAGAGAAATAAACCAGGCCATATGGAAGATCAGGAATTTATTGGGTTTTCTCCAGATACCCAACAAGCCCAACATCAGACTGATGTCGGTGCAGTAAGTGGACTCCAAGTGGAGCGGAAAGTGGATCAAGAGGCCCCACCCACCCTTAGCCCCCACTACACACGTCCGCAACCTGCCACAGGCGGCGACTTCCTTCATTTAATTCAGTTTTTGGAAGAAAACCGACGACAAGACGACATCAGGAGGCGACAGGAAGAGGATCACAGGCGTCAACAAGAAAATGCCAGATTCAGTGCCATGATCGAGTTGTTGGCACCTGTGAACCTTCAAGCAGCTGCCACACCTGCCTCTTCGTCCACAGGGGCACCTGCAGGGTCCTCTTCAACTTCTTTGCCCCCCCCCACAGAAAGCACTCGCTCAGAGTCCACCGCCACTCCAAGCTGATGCCTCGTTCCAGGTATTCCGTGAATGGCGTCGGAGATGGGACGATTATTCGATGATGATCGACTTATCGAGGTTGCCTAGGGAGAAACAGCTGATCCAGATGAGGATGTGTCTCACCCTAGAGACGCAACGTACCCTGGAGCACACCCTGCAAATTCCCCACAACACAGACAAGACTGTGAAGGACGTCTTGGATGCTTTACAGACGCATATCAAGGGTCTCCGCAACGAAGCTCTGCGTAGGAGAGAGCTTCTCAGTTGTAAGCAGCTGGAGGGTGAGTCATTTGCAGATTTTTACGTACGACTCAGACGCATCGCTGAGGAGGTTGACGTTTGTCCTGGGAACTCGTCGACTTGTGAGGAAACACAGCTGAAGATGATTATCCTCATGGGCGTGCGGGACGAAGAGCTCATTCAGAAGCTTATCTCCCTCGACACTGCATCTTCTCTACAGGATGTTGTCACCACCTGCCGCTCTTACGAAGCCACCAGAAGTGCGACTTCTGCCATTCGTGCTCCATCTAACCAGCTGTGTGCTATCTCCGCATATAAGAAGAACAAAGGACGTGACGGGACTTCTGCTTCACATCCGACTTCAGCTTCACATCCGACTTCAGCTTCGCATCACTCTTCAGCATCACTTCAGACTTCGACGCCAGGTCATTCATGCCAATATTGTGCTCGTCGGCATGGTTCTGAATGCCCTGCCGCTGACAGCACCTGCAATAACTGTGGCCTTCGTGGTCATTGGGCTAGGACACTGAAGTGCCCTGCCAACAACGTTCAGTGCCGCTCCTGTAGCCGCATTGGACATTATGACAAATGCTGTCAGTCACGGAAGAAAAAGGATACTACAGTTCGTCCCCGAATTACGTACATCCGAATTACGTACAAACGGCCGATACGTACATCGTTTCTGAAGTCTTTAATTGCAAAAATATTGTCTTAAAAGGGCGAGCAATTTTTAAATTTGGCGGGCGAGCCAGCCGCACCGCGCCGCCACTATCACTGACCATGCAGACGACACGCTAGACGCACCAAAACAACAAGTGTGGTCATTGTGCATACAGTACTTCTCCTGTGAATTTCTGCCCTATTTTGTACACTTTACTCTGTGTGCAATGACTGGTGTAAAGCGTAAGAGTGGTGAAGCCAGTGGGAGTGCTACGAAACGTCAAGCAATCTCACTTGAGGTAAAAATGGACATAATAAAACTGCTTGAAAGTGGTGAAAAGTTGACCAATGTTGCCCGCAAATTTAACCTGAGTCGGTCAACTGTTAATACAATTGATAAGGGCAAAGAAAAGATCAAGGAACATGTGAAATCTGCAGTGCCAATGCAATCTACGATTATAACTAAAAGAAGAGGGAAGGTTCTGGAAGAAATGGAAAAATATCTTGCGCTGTGGATCGAGGACTGCACACAAAAACGTAAGCCTCTGTGTCTCAGTATGATTCAGGAGAAAGCCCTAAGTCTTTTCAACGACCTAAAGAAAGATCACCCTGATGATACTGTGACATTCAATGCTAGCAATGGGTGGTTTAACCGATTCAAGGTGCGAAATAAGCTGCATAATGTTCGAGTGACTGGTGAGGCGGCGAGTGCTGATTGGAAAACAGCACAGGATTTTCCAAAGAAACTCGCGGAAATTATCGAGTTACGTACATTTCGAGTTAAGTACAACCTTTTGGTCCCCATTATGTACGTAACTTGGGGACTTACTGTACTTGCAAGTCTCAGGCGGTGAAGAACAAGATCTGTTGTCGCGTGGGATCCTCTTCTCCTGTCAGCAAGACACCTCAGCCCATCTGTGTTCACCTGTCATACGGCGACATTACTTCCCGTATCCAGATGCTTCCTGACACAGGTGCGGACGCGGCACAAGACACCTCGACATTCTGGGGATCCCTAGGAGCAGCTTGCAACCACCGTCAACTTCTACAACGCTCACTGCAGACGGTTCTACAATGGCACCTGCTCTGGGTACATTTCAGGCTACCTTCACCCTAGGTAAGCAGTCATGTTCTGCCAGGATTCAGGTCCACAAAGGTGTTCAGATGCCACTACTGTCTTATGGCCACTGTCAAGAGTTGGCCATAATATCTCCAGACTTCCCCAAGCCAATTCTGGAAATTAAACATGTCAACAGGTGCAAGGAGCTGCCCCTCCCACCCAATACGTCACCTTCTGCAGCCAGGGAGTTCTTCCTACTGCAATCCAAGGACGTGCTGGGTTCCAAGGAGGACCTCAAGACGGCTCCACTCAGCAGTCAGCAGCAGGAACCCCTCATGAACAACAACAACCCTACGAGGCCCTTTGAGTCCGTCTCTGCGGATTTCTTCGTTGTGGCGGGAAAGTCCTTTCTCGTCATCGCCGACCGGCTCTCAGGGTGGCCTGTTGTCGTTCCCTGCGGAGGCAACACTACTGCCTCTCATACAGTACGTATGTTCTGCCGCTACTTCCGGGAAGTTGGTGTCCCTCTCCGCCTGAGGACTGACGGCGGGCCCCAGTTCACCAGCAACGACTTCTGGGACTGCATGGAGCGATGGGGAGTTCATCATGTGGTGTCGTCGCCACATTATCCCCAGTCCAATGGACATGCCGAGGCTGCCGTAAAGTCCGTCAAGCATCTCATCCTCAAGACGGCACCCTCAGGCAACATTGACTGTGAGAAGTTTGACCGGGGTTTATTGAAATTGCGGAATACCCCCAGCACAGATGTTATACGGCCACCCACTACGGTCATGTGTCCCTGCCCATCCGGAGTCCTTCTCGAGGGAGTGGCAGGCCAAGACCGAGGACTTCGATTGTCGTGCAGCCGCCCGTGCTGACCAGATAAAGGCACAGTACGATCAGCAAGCCCGACCCCTTCCCAGGTTGAGTATCGGGCAAACAGTTCGGGTTCAAGACCCGACGTCTCACCGCTGGGACAAAGTCGGGGTTGTCATGGGCTACGGCAAGACCAGGGATTACGAGGTCCGTCTCCCTAGTGGTCGGGTATGGTGGCGGACTCGCCGCTTCCTTCGTTCAGTACCGTCCCCTAGTGGTGAACCCCTCCCCCACATCCCTGTGAACCCTTGCTTGGACGAGAAAAGTAAGTCCTCATTCAGTGACCCCCCAGTTTTCCCACGTCACTCTCAAAGGCTCCTGGAAAAAGAGTCCGCTCGAGATTGCACTACGAGCGTGAGGGGGAGGGAGGTGTAGATATATGAGACGAATATGCTGTAATATGTAACTGTACTATTTACCATTATTGATTCAGGTCTCTGTATTATATGTTATAATCATACTCCCTTTTGTCACTGTGTGTTAGTTCAGACTTTGAGCACATGCGCGCTGTACGCGCATGCGCAGAGAGAGATACCCAGAGAGATTCCAAGACAGGACGCTGTTTCCCCTGTCTTAACTCCTTTTGTGTGTTTGTCCCAGAAATAGAACTTACGAACTTGACACCAGTGTGTTTCCTTTATCCCTGATTGGAAGCATCATCTGAGTCTCCCACATACACCACAATTACAGTATCAGCCCAGCTGGTGCTGGCATTGTATGGCAACTCAACCAACTCAACTGTAATAACAAACACGGAGTTGACTCGAGGGTAGACTTGCATTTTTTTCTATATTACACTTTATTGTCGTGTTTCTTATTACGGTATTTGTGAAAGGATTTCCCCATTATTATTTATTTGTATGCATTTTAATATTAATAACAATGGTTTATTGAATGAGCATGGTCATCGGAAGGCTGAAAATATACAGTTACATAATAGGGGAAAAGGTCACTTGATTGACAAATAACAGAAGTGATACACATATGATATACAAGTAAGTGGGGAGAAGGTTATATTACAGTGCATTTCAACAATGTGACAGTGCAAAAGGGTATGACTGGATGGGAGTGAATACATACACTGGTTCATTACAAGTTGTTGATAACTTTTATAATGGTTGGGACTGGGCTGTTCTTATAGCATGTGTTTGTATTGTATGTGTGTGTGTACACACATACAATACAGGTAAAAAAAATAATTGTCCTAAGGGCAAACACATAAAGGGAATATATGTTTTTTGCACACAGGTAAAAATGTTACCCCCCCCCCCCCTCCCCTCCCCAGTCAGCAAATGTTATTTGCGGATTTGGCAATTCGCGGCCATTTTGAGAACCTGACCCCCCTTAAATTAGAAGGGCCTACTGTACTGTACACTTGCTTTATCTATTAGTTTAAAAATAATATTGTATTGATAAGTTTCATGGTTTATTTGTCTTGAAAATGGGTCTGGAATATTTTAATTTTCTGTTATGGAAAGCATCCGATTTTTCCCTGTTTAACCAAGTATTCGTTATATACAATTTCAGTTTATACGAGGGTTTTCAGGAACGCATCCCTCGCATATACTGTACATGTTTATATGAGCATTTATATAAATACGGTCAGCATGCATAGACAATGCAAGTGAACAGTGCATGTATGCAGTGGGAATACAGTATATAGTTTCCTATGTGCCTAGAGTAGACAGTGTAAGTACAGTAAAAAAGAAACTCCATTCAATGGATACAGACTCTTACATGGCAGTTTCACATCTAATGGTCCTCGATGTAACAGATTGTGCTCTCCCATATACAGATAAATGGTCCCATACCTGTATAGTAATTGTATACTGTATACATTATGTGTACAGTACTATGTTCAACAATTACCTATGGAAGGGTCACTTCCAGTTTATAGATAATTCGGCTTACAGATAGCCTCCAGGAACAGAACCCATCCTTAACCCAAAAAGTGTCTGTAGTCTGTTATATGGAGGTTTCACATACTGTATAATGAACCTCGATAAAATGGACGACCCTCCCATATAGTCTGTTATGTGGAGGTCTCACTGTATACAACAATAGTAAACAGTAAGACAATTTTATCAAGGACAGCCAATAAAGCTGTCAGATGCTTACTTCCAGAGGGACCTTTGCTTAAGCTGTAAATAGTGATAGTATATCTATAGGTAATAGTTCAAAGTTGTTGTTTAAAATTCGACAAGAATTACATTGCACTTGGGCTGTCTGAGGCTGGGGGGTTACTTCAACAATACAACATTCTGTGGTTCAAATTATAGAAACTCACTCTCTTCTCTTGCTGTAGCATATTCGTAATTTACAATTCATTTTCATTAATCAACAGTCCTTCAGCTGATACTGTACCCATACCAAACCATACAGTAACACCAACTATGATATTTTATGGTAGAGGGAGGAATGATTCCCTTGTTGTAGTTATAGAGAAGAGCAAATGATCTGAACAGACTGCACCATGAAATCTAACTGGACTGGGCAGTCTACCAATACCACACAATAGGATTTCAGTTATTCATTACAACTTTCTCATGTGGAAGAGAGATCATAAACTACTCATCTGTTGGACCGGACCTTTGAACCTAGTAGTGATTATCTGTAACATTAGCTTGAACCTAGGGTCCAGAATACGAGGATGTGTGCGGTCTTTCTCAGACCCATGCTATTATCAGACACCATGTGAGTGATTCTCCATTTTTTCTGTGTAATTAGTACTATGAGTTCAAATGACCATGAATTTGTGGAGTGCCAAAGTCTTCACCTACTCCCATGACTACAGTACATGCAGTGGCACAGTATTCACAAGTACAAGTATATCTTTTGACACCAGAATCACTAAAAATGTGTGGGTGGTTACGGAGTAATGATAAAAACAACGTACACCAAATTTAACCTTGATTATCTCAAAACTTGATTTTTATGCACACGTCAGCATTTCACCAAGCGCCTCAGCTACAGGAATCTCCTCGTGATGTGGGAGAGTAATCTGGGTTATCCATTCATGACAAAGGCTACAAAAAGAGATTTCAAGCATTGAAGAAAGATCCCCTCTTTTGCCCTGGTAAGACTTACCAGTACAGGTTGACAATCCCTTATCCAAAATCCTTGGGACCAGAGGCATTTCGGATTTCGGAATTTTTCGGTTTTCAGAATGGTTAGTTTTTTTTTTCTTTTTTTTTTGTGTATTAGCCCATCCGGGCACAAGTCACTGACCCACATTGGAGCCTGGGGGGGAAAATATTATTATTATTATTATTATTATTATTATTATTATTATTATTATTATTATTATTATTATTATTATTATAATAATAATAATAATAATAATAATAATAATAATACAGGTAATAATAATAATTCATAGGTCTAGGTCGTGTTACTAACTTTTAATTTTTTTTTCATTCTTGTATTTCTTTATTATTATTATTCTTTTATTAAAACAGTATTATTGTTATCATTATTATTTTATTTTGGTGTATTTTTTAATTAAAACTTTTATTTACTATGAATAATTATTATTATAATTATTATTATTATTATTATTATAATTATTATTACTATTACATTTTTGCCCCCCAGGCCCCGATGTGGGTCAGCGATCTATGCCTGGGTGGGCTAATCCCTGTTTCAAAAAAAAAAAAAAAAAAAAAAAAAAAAAAAATAACTTGCTCCACAAAAAACTTTCTGTTTTCAGAGCTTTTCGGTTTTCGGATAAAGGGTTGTCAACTTGTATATACAAACCAAGAGAGCCTGTAAAAACGGCAAAATGTCCAGTATCAAGATAAGAAGACCAATGTGCCAGTTCCATTAACTCCAAGATTAACAATGATCTGAATGCACAACTACACACTAGTCAGCAATATACTTCTTACCGTAAGCTTGATCAGGAACCACAGTGGCCCCTAATTTGGCATCAAAATACAGCAAACTCTCAGTATAACAAGCACTGTATATGTAGTGATGGGTTGTCAGACCACAGCTTACATCTCAGAAACAGTCCAGACTTGACCCGACATTAGGGAGGTCAAGTGTAGGGTAACTCTAGCAGCTGACCAAGGGTTATAAATCAGCCAGGCTCCCCTTCCCATGTCACACAGCCCCAACAAACATGTAAGAAGGCACCTGCCCACTCTCTCCCAATATACACAATAACCTACATCCCAGAAGATGTCCAGACCTGACCTCACACTAGCCAGGTCAAATGTAAGGAGACCCTTCGCCGCCGCCCCCCCCCCCCCCCCCCCCCCCCCCCCGATCAGCTCGCCTCCCAATATATAGGACGTCCTAGTCCTTCCTCTGCCCCAGAGAGAGAGAGAGACAGAGAGAGAGAGTGTGTCTTGTAACCAAGAAGGGCAGCTACCACGTCCCCAGTCCTGCTCGAGAGAAGTCAGGGGCCGGAGGCAAGCCGCCTCCGGTCGCCTCCGGTCAGGACCGAGACTTCCCTCCGGCGCCCAGCTAAGCAGTCTCCCATAGAGACAACCCAGGACCACCTGCTAGGCCTCCCCTAAGTCACGTGAGTTTCTGTCAGAGATTTCCATGGGATGAGTTACTTATGTGGGAAGTGTATTCATTTCATGTTCGTGTCCGAGAATCAGTGTCTAGTAACGTAATATGATGTCCTAGTAACGTAAATATAATGTCCTAGTAATTTCAATAGAAGGTGTTATTAATGTGTCCATGTCATGTTCGTAATTAATAAAGAGTTGTAACGAAGCGGTGTTTGAGAAGTCGCCCTTAAGACGTAATAGATGCGTATTGATATATAAGATACGATAAGTGTAAATCAGTTCAAATATCTATCACGGCCACGCTACCAAAGTCTTCCTCTCTTTTATACTCTTATACTATCAATATTCTACCTATATGTAATCTTCTTTCTGTGTATTTGTCTCATTACAATGGTGGCAGCGAACTATACGTTACCCCACGCCTTCCTCGTCTTGTTATAGGTGACAGCGAACTATACATTAACCCACGCCCTCCTCGTCTCATTACAATGGTGGCAGCGCACTTAACGTAAAACTCACGCCTCTTCCCTTTAGTGTTCAGTACAGTGATAGTTGGAATCTTTTGAAGTAATCTCGTAACTACAGGTAGTTCTGCTATAACGCGATAATTGTGTTCTTGTAAAATATCTTGTTATAGAAAATCTCGTAATAGAAATAACAGGGCTTATGGAGAAAATAGGGTTAGGTGCAGATTACTCCAAATCGAAAAAAAATTTCATAGTTAGCCTAACACAAAGGATAGCACAGTCTAAATAAATGTTACATTCATATCTAATAATGAAATCATTCAGTAAATGTTACACTTTACCTTGAAAAAATATGAATTTAACTTGATGGGGGAGAAGGTTAATGTTGAGGTTGAGGAGTCATGCAGACAGGATTTGACAATTGTCATCGTCGTCATCATCATCATCAGTATCATCATCAGGTGCAGTTTTGGTTGCATGGGAGGGAAGAAAAAATGTCTAATTCCAGAAGTGGATGGCTGTGGTTCAGTGTCTTCAGTCTGCTTTTTGGGGGTTGACTTAAAAAAGACGTCTAATGTTTGCTGTTTTGCAGTCTTTCTTCTTTCACAAAGAAGCTGTTCATAAGGTGCCAAAAAAGATTTAACACCACGAACTGCAATCCTGCTCCTTTCTGCATTGTAGTCATTGTCTTCCAAGCGCTGCAACTGCGTATCAACTTCCCTCAGGATAGAAGATAAAACAGAAGTGGGAAGCTCTCGTGGTTTTGCATCCTGGACTTTTTCATCTTCGGCATCTTCTATTTTCCCAGAATCAACAAGTTGTTGTAGATCTTCTGTAGAGAGGTCTTCCCAGTGGGACTCGAGCAGTTCTTCAACATCAGCGCTTTCCACTTCAGCAAAGCCAACTTGCTTTGCAAGAGAAACACAATTTCTGTAATTTTTGGGAGCTCCTCTGATGCATCAAAGCTTGTAAAATCATGAATTAAATCTGGGAGAAGCTTCCGCCAAACTCCACTCAAGCAGTCCTTACTTACTTCACCCCAGGCCTCCACAATGAGGTCAATTGCATGCTTGATGTTGAATTTTTTCCAAAACTGAAGAACACTGGCCTTATCATTTCCTTCCTCAGTAGCTTCAATAAGTTTCTTAAATGTACGCCTCAAATAATAGGCTTTGAAGGCTGCTATTACTCCTTGGTCCATTGGTTGAAGGAGAGATGTTGTATTTGGAGGTAGAAAGAGCACTTTGATATTGTCAGAAAGCTCAGCAACAGTGGGAGGGTGGCTTGGCGCATTATCTAAAATGAGGAGAATCTTAAAATCTATATTCTTCTTCTTGCAATATTTTTTAAACACATTTTCAAAAACATCCACAAGAAGGTCAGAAAAAATTTGTCCCGTCATCCAACCTTTTTTGCTTGACTTAAAGTGAATACCTAGAGTAGACTTTATGTAACCCTTTAAAGCTCGCGGGTTGACAGAGTGATACACCAACACAGGCTTAAGCTTTAAGTCTCCACTAGCATTTGCACCCAACAACACTGTCACACAGTCCTTCGCAGCCTTAAAGCCTGGAGCATGTGCTTCATTCTTGGAAATGTAAGTTCTTGTTGGCATGCACTTCCAGTATAAACCTGTTTCATCCATATTAAAAGTTTGGTCTAAGGTGTAGCCTTCTTCCTGAATCAATTTCTTTACAGTGGGAGGAAATGCCCGGGCACTTGCTTCGTCGGCACTTGCGGCTTCACCACATAGGTTTACATTATGAAAAGCATAGCGGTTCTTAAAACCAGAAAACCATCCACTACTAGCACTAAAGGCAACCACATCATCAGATTTTCAGCTTTTTTCTTTAGGTCCTCATATATTGACAAGGCTTTCTCTTTAATGGTGTGGAAGCTGGTCCCAGATTGCTTTTTCGTTTGATCTTCTATCCAAACACTTAGAAGCCATTCCATCTCCTCAAGTTCCTTTGGCCGTGATCTCACACTTTTGCTAGCTCTCAAGGTTTTTCCAGCAACACAGCTTGCTTTAATCTTTGCTGCATTGGCTCTAATGGTGCGCAAAGTAGACTCCTTTATTCCCGTTGCACGCACAATATCACATGTTCTTTCCTTATTTTCAAAACGCTTGACAACATCAAGCTTGCCTTCAAGTGTTATAGCCTTTCTTTTACGATCACCACCAGAAATGCGATCACCAGAATGCTTCCCGGAGATATTCTTCTTTTCCATAGTCACAAAATTGGAGAAACAGTAAATCAGAAAGCACTGAGGACGCTTAAAAATTTCTCACGTCTTCCAAAGTGAACGTGTGGAGTAAAGAGAGCGCAGGTCTAAAACACTACGTATTTTGTTTTTCTCTCTTAGTTAAAATTTTACATTTTACATATACTGTACAGGTATACTGTATACATAAATATTACATAAATTATTTCTGCAATTGTTCACAAACAAAACACATAAATCAATTGAACATGTGATGTCAAAAGTGAACTGTAAACACTGCATAACTCCGCGCCAAGCCACAGCACTGTACATACTGTACGTACAGTACACTTTAAATGCTACATATTTAGTTTTTCTTTTATTTAAATTTTTACAATTTACATATATATATATATACCTGTATAAGTAAATTGTAATTTACATATTATTCATATTATGCTAGAGCGCCCACAAAACATAAGAAACGTTTGAGTCCCCCAGTAGAGATGTCCGTTCTCTGTCCACTTCAGGATGTCTTAGTCCTCCGTTTTCTTTTTGTGTACTCGCTCAAGGACTCGGTATTTCTGTATATGACACAGGATGATAAGGGAATTTGAATTTATTTGTTTATTTATTTATATATATATAATATACTGTAATATATTAAATATACTGCATGTATTTTCTTTAATTTATATATGTGTTTCGCGACATTTATGGTGATCGTTAAGGACCAAACTCCGAATCCATGACGTGACTTCTGTTCATTATTTATATCCTAAATTTACCACTGTAGGTAGTTTCAAGAATTAATGCAGTCATTTACTGAATATTCTTTGCAAAAAAATAAATTTTAAATGAATTATTTATAGGAGATAAATATAAATATACAAGGACGGCTAAAAATAGCCACAGGCGGTCACAGTCAAGGTCACTTTCCCTTTCTTGTCACTGGCAAATGGGGGTGGGGGGGGTGATAATAGCAGCTGTGTTTATTACGGTATGTTAGACTGGTTTATAATACATTTTTATTATTTTAATATACCGGTAATCTTCATTTTAATCCAGCTTCCCAAATGTAAGTTTCAGTATAAAATAATTAGTGGTACTGTAGGACCTTGTGAGTGGTTTACTGTATACATAAATATTACATAAATTATTTCTGCAATTCTACACAAACAAAACACATAAATCAATTGAATATGTGATGTCGAACGTGAACTGTAAACACTGTGTATGATGTAAAGAGAGCGCGGGTGTAAAACGCTATGTAATTTGATTTTCTCTTTTCTGTAAAATTTTACAATTTACTTATAATATATAGGTATACTGTATACATAAATATTACATACATTATTTCTGCAATTGTTCACAAACAACACACATAACTCAATTGAACATGTGATGTCGAACGTGAACTGAAGCCACAACAACCATTCGAGTGGAATCGCGTTAGAGCAAACGAGTTCGCGTTATACAAATATTGTTCCGAATTCATAAATCGCGTTCGATCAAATTCGCGTTTCAAAACACGCGTTATAGCAGAACTCACTGTATCTTGACGAAGCAGGCAGTACAAGGGTGGTTGCATTCGTAACATTATATTGGTAGCAGCGAACTTAACGTAAACTCACGCCTGCCCTCGGTTAGCCATAACACCTGGCTCGTCTCATCCTTCATTTGATTCAGTCTAAGTATTGTCTACAATAGTGTAATAAGTAATTCCTGTGTCATAGCGTCGTAGCGTGAAAAGTGTCCTAGTGTGTCATCTTTACAGCTCAAGTCAATGTCTCTCGTTGTGGTATACGCGAATTGCTTCTAGCAAAACACTCCCAGAATATGTTCAGTGCTTAATATAATTTCTCAGTGTTCCCCGCGTTCTGTGAAGTTCTCAGTATCCCAAGTGCATTTTAATTGTCGGTCAGTGTCAAATGTACCCATTGTGTTTTAGTGATAGAAGCTGTGTCTATACTAACTGTTATAACTTAACATGTCTTACAACCTACATCCTCCTCCTTGTCCTAATCCTCACCTCACCCTCCGTACCCATCTGTTCCCGCCTCGCTCCGCCCTGCCCCGCCCGTGTGACCACCAATGTCTTGTCCTGTGAGTTATGCTTCGAAATTGGTGGTTAGTGTCACTTAATATTGCGATAATTACAGAGCTTCACTCGGTGTGTTTTTATGCTAGTATGATTTGTAGTGTACTCTGACACGTAGTGATAAATAATATTCAATGTAGTGAGCAGAGCTTCACTCCCCAACCCAGCCTAATGAGAATATTGTCGTGACGGAAACTATAGTTGCCAAACATTGACGTAACGTATAAAGTAAATATTTGTTTTTCTTTACGGATACACTTCCAACTAATCCATCATCCCTTTCGGATTGTTTCTGTCAAATGTCACACACAGTACCGCCCCATGGCTAGCCGGAATCCGACCACAGCACATATAAGAAGAGAAGAAGCAGCGTGAGGAAGGCAGCGTAATGAATGCAGCACCACACCCGCCACACACCACCCCACTTCTTTCAAGTCCTCCCTGGTCTAGGATTAAGAAGATTTTATATTTTTCTACTCTTGGAAATTAAGGAGTGTGGAATGCAGCGCCACACAACGAACCCTGGTGAGCGCAGCCAGGGAGGGATTCACCACTGTGGAAGGTGTAAGACAGGACGGTCTTTGGTCTCGCCGACACTCACGTACGGAGGGCGAGCCCTGGTCCGCGGAACCTGCCTTACAGTCATCTAAGGAGATGACAGCCCAAACAGTGGACCGGCTTTCATCCCGGCCGGAGGGGGCCGACGGCAGATGAACAGAAAATCGTCTGGAATATGTTGAAAATGATGATGTCGCAGAGAAGAAATACAGATGGAGCAGAAAAATTCATCTGGAATATGACGGAAAACGAAGATGTATAAAGAAACGCAGATGAACAGAAAATCCATCTGGAATATGAAAATGCTCTAAACGTAGAGGAAGCGCAGATGAACAGAAAAATCATCTGGAATATTATAGAAACCAGGAGGAAGTGATAAGAAGTCAGATGTGGTGACATGACCTACAAAGTGCGGTATTGAAGAAAGAAAAATGTGCTATGTGAAGACAGAAGACGTCCTGTGCTGACATCAGAAGAAAGTCGACGATGAAAAGGTGGATAATCAGAAGGACCAATCGACTACCGCTGTTGTGCTGCCGGCATTCCTTATTTTCAGATACCAGCTGGATGGAGGACTTGAGCAATGCTGGACCCAACAAATGTACTGATGTTGTTGATGTACATTAAACAGATATAACACCCTAACATGTGAAGTAGGAGCATTTTTTATGTATTTTGAAGTATTTCATTCTCTGATTTTTGTTATCATGTACTACAAAGAATGTTTTTTTTTTAAAAGATTAGTCACTTTTTCTATGAGTTCATTTGATCAATGTTTTGCACTACGAAACACAATGTTGCAGCCATTTACTGACTGAGATGAATTCTTATTTTGACACGGCCTGGTTAGGCAATGTAACACCTGTTTTTGTTTGTAGAATGTGATTTGCAAGTTTACCTCGGACACTATACTAGATATGAAGGATCTTTAGATCACTCTATGTTCACTTACTGTGTATGTATTTTTTTTGTTCTCCTGTCATAGAAGCTTTAATCTTGGCAGGAGGTATAGTGAGCTTTGTCAGATCAAACTATGCCAGTAGAAAAACATACATCTCTAGGGTTATTATTTGTAAAATGTAAGGATGCATAATCGCCTCAGGGACTATATTAGATACTGCACATGATGTTACTGTCTACTTAAAATGTGTCATCAGTTATCTGAGCATGAAAGCTTTGGTCTTGGCGGGAGGTGTAGTGATGGGTTGTCAGACCACAGCTTACATCTCAGAAACAGTCCAGACTTGACCAGACATTTGGGAGGTCAAGTGTAGGGTAACTCTAGCGGCTGACCAAGGGTTATAAATCAGCCAGGCTCCCCTTCCCATGTCACACAGCCCCAACAAACATGTAAGAAGGCATCTGCCCACTCTCTCCCAATATACACAATAACCTACATCCCAGAAGAAGTCCAGACCTGACCTCACACTAGCCAGGTCAAATGTAAGGAGACCCTTCGCCGTCCCCCCGATCAGCTCAACCTGACAGCTCGCCTCCCAATATTTAGGACGTCCTAGTCCTCCCTCTGCCCCAGAGAGAGAGAGAGACAGAGAGATAGTGTGTCTTGTAACCAAGAAGGGCCAGCTACCACGTCCCCAGTCCTGCTCGAGAGAAGTCAGGGGCCGGAGGCAAGCCGCCTCCGGTCAGGACCGAGACTTCCCTCCGGCGCCCAGCTAAGCAGTCTCCCATAGAGACAACCCAGGACCACCTGCTAGGCCTCCCCTAGGTCACGTGAGTTTTTGTCAGAGATTTCCATGGGATGAGTTACTTATGTGGGAAGTGTATTCATTTCATGTTCGTGTCCGAGAATCAGAGTGTCTAGTAACGTAATATGATGTCCTAGTAACGTAAATATAATGTCCTAGTAACTTCAATAGAAGGTGTTATTAATGTGTCCATGTCATGTTCGTAATTAATAAAGAGTTGTAATGAAGCGGTGTTTGAGAAGTCGCCCTTAAGACGTAATAGATGTGTATTGATATATAAGATACGATAAGTGTAAATCAGTTCAAATATCTATCACGACCACGCTACCAAAGTCTTCCTCTCTTTTATACTCTTATACTATCAATATTCTACCTATATGTAATCTTCTTCTTGTGAGTTTTGTCTCATTATATATACAATATAATGGAACCCAGTTTTAACAGACACCCTGAACCTAATGAAAAAACCCTGAAGATAACAGAGGTGAACGTTATCCTGGGGGTTTATTGTGCTCTAAACTTCTTTATTGTTTCAAAGTTGACAGCAAATACAGTACATAATGTTACAAACTTTCAAGAGTTCTCAAAAAAAGAAATGAAAGGATGTTTTTCTATTTTACTTTCTTATGTAACTCAAGAGCAGTACAAAAAATAAGAGAAGAAATTGTATTCTCCTATACATTAACAAAAGAAAAACTTCTAGCACAAATAATGAATTTCCATCAACACAAAATATAATAATACTCACCATTTCATCAGTCCAGAAGTCAACCCCCATTGATCCTTCATATTTGCCAACCTTTAGGGCTGTATGGGTCTCTATAGCAAGAGCCTGCTGATGAACCAGAGGAACAGTGTTTACTATGAACACTGTACGCTTTCCACCTTTGGAGAACGGCTCACGGGTCTGAAAAAAAAAGCATACTGTATACAGTATAAAGACAAGTACTGCATAGACATTATGTATTAGGGTGTCTACTAAAGCTGCAGTCACATCAGAGTTTAACGTGCAATAAATCTACGAATGCATTTCATCCACAGGCAATTGGACAATGGTACAATCTGCACACTGGTTACACTGGCGAAAGGTACCATTGGCCAGGCACCCAATTTGTGTGGCTAGTTGGAGCTCAGTTGGAGAGCAGGATGGCTTCATTGTATGTTTCTATGGCAGCATTAACCACTTTAGTGAGATGTGTGGTCCTGTTAAAGACCAAGACGAAAAAGAAACGATTGTAGTGTCTAAGCAATGATTGTTTATGAGTGACACAAGTACTCTAGAGTCAAATGAAATTCCCGTCATTATGTATTCTTATTACAGTCGATCCTCGTTAATTCAGACCCCTTTAATCCGGATTTCGGATAATTCGGACAAAATCTGAACTTTTTTTTTTTAGATTTGTAGGAATATTACCTACGCAGACCATCAAGCTAAAATGCTGGTCCACCCACTGCTGGGATAAAACACCAGCGTCTTTTTGGTTAAATGTAACATCTCCACCACTAGTGTGGGGGGGTGGGGGGGGGGGGGGGGGGATGCAACTTTTAGCTGCAGACATGAAAAATATTTACCATTTACTGCCAGTAAACAATGGAAACGTAAAATATGTACCAATTAGTAATGAAAAGTTGTGCAGTTCCTTCAGCAAATGAAGCTCACCAACTTACAATAGGCTAAATTGCCTTACAACGTGTTTTCAGTAGTCTATGTTGAAGTTCTTAGCACAGGCTAACTTATCATATCATATACGGTATCACGGTTCTCATTGATCTACAAAAAATACAGGTAATAAAAACCTTTTCGATATTTCACACTTAATATAATACCCGGTAATCTACTTCAACCTCCTATTGTTTACAACGACTCATGACGCACCACCAGCTGTTGAGTATCAGCTAGACGGTTTTCGAATCGTTTTCAGTTAAAAAACTGTTACATCACATGTATATTTTACCTTAACTGTGCCTGAATGAATATATTCTCGGAAATAAATAGTAGTTTTACTGAAACGTGATGTATTTTAATGTAAAATAGGATAAAATACATGACGAAAACAAAAGATTTTACCTAACCTTCCGATGTTCAAGAGAAGTTACTCGTTTTTATAATAGTTTTTGGTTAAAATACTGTTATATTAAAATGGTATTCTATTCATACTGTGCTTGATATAATGCATTCACGGAAATGTAATATTTTTGCTGAAATGACGTACGTATTACAGTGGAAAGTGGGATAAAATCGTGACGAAAACAATGACTTTCGCTTTCTTTCGTTCAAAAGATGTTACCGTAATCGCTTTTCGATTGGTTTTCAGTTAAAAAACTGTTGTATTACAATAATATTCTATCCTAATTGACTTCAATAAATACTACGATACCATATTTCTGAATATTTTCATTAAAACCCATCCAAATCATTTTCCTTGTCATCGTCTGCAGCACAAACAGCTTCTCCCAGTCCTCTCCTTGAACAGGGCTAGACGGTACACGTGTTTTTCGAATCGTTTTCAGTTAAAAAACTGTTACATCACATGTATATTTTACCTAAACTGCGCCTGAATGAATATATTCTCGGAAATAAATGCAGTCAACCCTCACTTTACGCGGTCCCACATTCCGTGTTTCCACGTTTACGCGGTGCCCTACCGGAACCCAGGATGCTCACATTCCGCGGTGCGTGTACCCCTTTAAGCGGAGAGTGTCCTGCTCGACGCTATTTTTAGATTCGCCCCACCCGCCTGCTCCCTCCTCTGCCTCCGCCTGGCCAAGCCGCGCGGTAAGATTGCGCAGTGCATGTCTCTGTTGCGTTATCACTGACGTCATATGACGTATTGGACTGTGATTGGCCATGCATCCCTACCTCCCTCCGCTGCTAGCTGTAATTGGTTTAAAGTAATATGACGTGTCCACCCGGGGGGGAGGGAGGGAGGAAACACGACGCTTGACCTAGCCGCGGCAGTTTCATTTCTCCAGGCCACACCGTGTAATCGTGCATCCATTGTTCTCTAAAATGGCTTCCACCAGACCACCACCCCCAGAGAAACCTTTGCCTGGACCCAGCCGCACCTAAGCCCAAGAAGACACGACGTTCCTTAAGCTATGAGGTGAAGTACAAGATCATCCAAGAGTTAGAGAAAGGAACAAGACAGGTTGATTTGGCGCGCCAGCATGGTGTGAACGAATCTACGATCCGGACGACAAAGAAGGATGCAGCCAAGATAAAGGAGCACATGAAGATCACAAAGTCTACAGGTGCTTCTATGATCAAGTATTTTCACAAACAGGTGCTTCTCAAGACAGAAAAATTACTTGTGAGCTACTTGGTGAGTCAGACGCGACGGAACATGGCGGTCGACACGCGCTCTGTTAAGGGTGTACGCACGTGAACTGTATGCTGCAGTGTCACAAAAGACGGGAATTACAGAGCCCAAACCCTTTAATGCTTCCTCTGGGTGGTTACAGAGGTTTAAGATGCGGAACAAGATCACCAATATAAACATTGGTGGTGAAGAAGCCAGTGCTGACCGTGCTGCGGCTAGGGAATTTCCTCCGTTTTTACGTGAGATTATGGAGGAAGGACAGTACAGTGACGACCAGGTGTTTAACATGGACGAATCTGGTCTTTTCTGGAAAAAGCTACCTTCCAAGTCCTTCGTTGTGAAGAATGCCAGCAAGATTCGGGGCCGGAAGATGCAGAAGGAGCGCATCACCGTCCTGTTTACCACCAATGCCTCCGGTACCTGTAAGCTCAAGTTATCGGTGACCCACACAGCCTGCAAACTGCACGCCTACAAAACCATGGACATGACCAAGCTAAATGTCCACTGGGTGACCGCACGTAAGGAGTGGATGTTCTCTACACTGTCCCTCTCCTGGTTTGATGACTGTTTCGTTCCCGATGTAAAGAAATTCTGTGAGCAACAGAATGTGCCATTCAAGATTTTGTTGCTGCTGGACAACGCACCAGGACACTCGCCCCTACTGTTAGATCGTCACCCCAACGTAAAAGTGGTCTTCCTTCCTCCCAACACTACATCTATATTACAGCCCATGGACCAAGAGTTAATCTGCAATGTAAAAGCTGCATTCTCAACAAAAAAATTCCAGCTCCTGAACGACTACACCAACACCAGGGAAGAGTTGCGTAACCTGAGTGACACCACCACCGATAGCAAGAGCGAAGAAGACGAGGATCAACAGTTGGCAGAGCAAAAAATACTTTTCAAACAATTCTGGAGAATATTTAACACCAAGAAAACTGTGGACTTCTTGGTGGAGGCATAGGATCAGCTGTCTGTAGCAACTGTTCGTCACGCATAGAGACATGTGTTGCAAGGCATTCTGGGCGTAAGGCAGAGTCAATCTGTGACTGGTGAGGTTCAGACTGTTACAGTAGCAGTGGACCTTGCCAGAGAAGCTGCGCAGAGTGTTACAGCTGCAGGCTTCTCCGAGACCACCAACGACGACATCCTGGAGGTGATAAGGGATCCTGATGTGACTACCGACGAGATGGTAGATGATGATGACGTCAGTGAAGAGGCAGGTGGTGCGTCATCCCAAGAAGAACACCGCTTATCCCACAGTAATGTTAGGGGTGCCATCGAGTGTGTCGAGAAAATCAAGCTCCTCCTTTCCGACGACCATGACACAAACACGTATGAAATCGTCACTACCCAGCTGTTGCAGACTATGGAGCCCTACTTCAAGGTTTATCACGATAACATAAACACCAGCCGTCCGCAAAGCATAACAGAGTTCTTCGCCCGCAACCCACCACAGCCAGCCCAAGCCAGTGATAGTGACAGAGGTAGAGACAGTGAAGATGACTTTGAGGGATTTGTCAGGGAGGCCCTGACAAGTGTGGATGACAGTGATGGTGACTCACCTGAGGGCCAGTAGCCTGCCCTCTGCCTCGGAACCAGCCTCCATCCCCGTATGCCGACCCATCTCTTCTACTAACGTAAGTGTTCAACCTAACTTTTATTTTTCCTAACCTAACCTTTATTTTTCCTAACTTAACCTTTATTTTTCCTAACCTAACCTCTTCTATATTACTTGTGTGTGCATACCATCATAAAGTTAAGATAAAATTTTTACTACAACATAGTTGTGTGTCGTCAAAAAGTGGAGTTTGGGGGTCGGCCCGGTCTCTATTTCAATTAATCCCATATGTTATGTTGTTCACTTTACGCGTTTCACACTTTCCGCGTTATCCTGTCGGTTATATTAACCGCGTAAAGTGAGGGTTGACTATAGTAGTTTTGCTGAAACGTGATGTATTTCAATGTAAAATAGGATAAAATACATGACGAAAACAAAAGACTTTACCTAGGCTTCTGATGTTCTTGAGATGTTATTCGTTTTTTTAATAGTTTTCGGTTAAAATACTCTTATATTACAATAATATTCTCTTCATACTGTGCTTGATATAATACATTCATGGAAATGTAATAGTTTTGCTGAAATTACGTACGTATTACAGTGGAAAGTGGGATGAAATCGTGACGAAAACACTGACTCGCTTTCTTTCGTTCAAAAGATGTTACCGTAATCGCTTTTCGAATGGTTTAGTTAAAAAACTGTTGTATTACAATAATATTCCCTCCTAATTGACTTGAATAAGTACTTGAATGGAAATATACAATATTTTTGTTGAAACTACCCGCGTTTCAGTGTAAAGTGTCGTAATAATAAATGGTAAACAATTTGCCTTCGGCACTCGGTGTTTCAGGCATGGCGAGCCTCAGTTTATAGGACGTAGAGCGTTTTTACTGAAGGTTTTGTTGTTCCAATACCCTCAAAAACGTGGGTTGACCTATAAACGAGGAATATCATAAATTAACGATACCTTGGTCAAAAAATCCGGGTCGACCTATAAACGAGGGGGGGTTATAGACGAGTATATACGGTATGCAAGGCTAAGGACAAACTCACTGCATTTTCTTTGAAATATAATTCAATATTAACCCCTAAATCGGTTAATTCGGACAATCGGCTAAAACAGACACCCTTCCCCCCCTATTAGTCCGAATTAACGAGGGTCAACTGTACTGTATTATTATTTGTTATTTACTATGACATTTTTGCTTGAGTTTTGTTATTAAAATACACTTTTTATATATTTTGTACATTTTAACATTAATTAGAAAAATGTGAACGGTGTAAATTTCATTAATACAATAGACACTCTATACCAAATGTCAACCAACTGTACCATGGATTTTCAGACGCTCTGTATCGTCGCACTTTTGACAACAAATAAGTTGCTGCTGTAGAGACAACATGAGGAGTTCATTGAAAAATCAATGCTATTGTAGATTTATTCTGGGTAAAAACCATAGTGTGACCACAGCTAAGTGGTATTGTCAATAACTAACCAGGGAGTATTGACATCTTTTAGGGAAGGATATACAGACATCCTTAGAGTTAAAGGAGGTACACCAGTGATACTTATGTTGTTTCAATCAATATGCAGTGAGCCACCATCATCGTCTTATAGCTATTTTTCATGTTTGCATGGGTTAGCTGTCACTAACTGATGGCACGGTGTCTGGGTTGCATCTGGATACCCTTCAGATCATCAAACCACCTTTACAGAGTGGGACCTGGACATATTACTTTATACTGTATTGGACTTCTAAGTGCACTTTTAGCTAGTGAAGATAGAGAGAATGTATATTGTAAGAATTTCACTTGACAGAATTCTTACCTGATCAGAAAGTTCTTTGATAAGTAGAATGGAGATGAAAGTTTTTCCAGATCCTGTGCCAAGAACAAGGATAGAGTTCTGTTTCTTTGCATGTTCAAACAGCTCTACCTGGTAGGGTCTGGCGGTGAAGTTGACATCACATTCCTGTCAAAGTAGTATACAAAATATAAACTTCTGAAACTGTAAAAAGGAGACACTACTGTGAATACAATACAGTAAATCCTTGATAATTCAGATCCCTATTATCCAGATTTTGGTTAATCCAGACAGAAGCCGCTCGACCTGTGACTGTTCAGATTCCCTTTGTGTTTCTCCTGCCACATACAGTCCCACACCCCCCCAGTCTTCACACAATACCTGTGTTGGTTACATCGCCTGTTATGTTGCTGCCCAAATATTAATTTCTAGCATCCCAAACTCTTTTATTTTAAGCTGTTATAATGGTATCTATGAAAAGTATCACTGTTTCAGATACAAAAACATTTTATTCCTTAGCACATAAAACAATATTTCAAGCCCCGTCCTCCCTCAAGATTGAAGCCTATGTCACTAACACAGCCTTCATCAGCATCGTGCCAACAGCCTGGGAAGTGTTTTGGATATCAGCAATGTAACATCAGAATCACCATTGCAGATACTTGAATGATTCTGAATGACAGCCACACCTCTACACTGCTATACACCTAATTGTATGCAACTTCTATTAATCTGCAAATTAGTTGACATAATGGATGAAGGATTCTGACAACACTACCGAGACAACAGGAGTCACAGTGTTCATTGTGAAATTCATCGATCCTCTCCGTGAAGATACTTTTGGAGTGGGTGCACATAAAACATGAATACAAGTATCTAGGTTATGCAAACATAAAATAACAAAGTCAAAGACTAAAACTGTACTTTAATGTACTGTATATGATAAGTACATGAGCCATGGTATGAGAACATGTCTCAGTGTCCAGAAAAGATCATTAAAAATGTTACCATAACTTACTTGATTTTCTGTGGCATCACTTGCATCACTCCCTTCAGGGTCTTCACAATATGTTTCTTCCATGAAGATGGCTGCATCGAATAAAAAAAATTAATAATCTTGGTTAACGTATTAGGAAGAGGTGCTACATCTAAGTTTAATATATATATAAATATATATATGCTGATAACCACCAGGAAAGAAGAAAACACGAAGTTCCCAAGCGCTTTCGTGTAATTCACATCTTCAGGGGTGAATACAGACTAGTCTGTACTCACCCCTGAAGATGTGAATTACACGAAAGCGCTTGGGAACTTCGTGTTTTCTTCTTTCCTGGTGGTTATCAGCATATACCTAGATCACGCGCACCTACAGTGATTTACTTGCATATATATATATATATATATATATATATATATATATATATATATATATATATATATATATATATATATGCTGATAACCACCAGGAAAGAAGAAAACACGAAGTTCTTCTTTCCTGGTGGTTATCAGCATATACCTAGATCACGTGCACCTACAGTGATTTACTTGCATATATATATATATATATATATATATATATATATATATATATATATATATATATATATATATATATATATATATATATATATATATATAATGGTACAGGTGGAGGAGACTGTTAGCACTAGAAAAATCTTATGGAATTAAACCAAAATTTCTGGACACACTATTTGATGATAACGAACACAGATATGGAAGCAAGAATGCACAGAACCCATTAGAACCTGACCTCCTAACCTATGCATTGTCATTTCAATTTCATTACTGACAATCTTCCAAACATCTTCTCTAGAAATAATGAATGATTTGTATCCAATATAGTTGTAATAAAGATGACCCATGAGGTCATCCTAAATTTCTTGACATGTATACAAAGACCACAGACACTCACACAATGTGGACCAAAACATGGCCACCATGGTAAATATTTTAGATAAAGTCTCAAAACACTGCCACCACCACAAGAGTTGTTCCAGTTTGTTCATTTTTTCCACATATGTTCTTATCATTATACTGTACTGTACTGTATTTAGTATTTTAAAAGATAAAAACTATTTTATTTTAACTAAAAGTATTTTTATTTTTATATTTTTTAGTTTTCTATACGCTGTATCTATGATTTACGTAGTGGGCAGAGCACAAAGGATGAGGAAAAATGTGACGTAAAACACGGCAAGAGGCGATCATTTGACAGTAAGTGTTGTTTGTGTGTCGTTTATGTGAAGAAATAAATTATTTACCACAAGTACTCCTCCAAAAAATCTGCTGAGTCAGCATGTCTTGTCGTCTGCCCTATTTATTTACAACCGACCCACTCAGTCCGAGAGTACACTCACATACACAAAAAATTTAAAATTACACCATGACGCTTCAACAAAGTTGATTTCATTAGTATCAGATCTCAAAATAAGTAATTTATGTTTAATATGATGGGGGGTCAGCCCCCTGATTAGGAGGTTAGGTAAGGTTAGTAACATAAGAATGGAGGAAACTGCAGCGGGCCTATTGGCCCATGCTGAGCAGTCCCATTTACACCCAACCCCTATTGCTCATATATCCATCCAACCTATGTTTGAAGCTATCCAGCATTTTCGAGTTAATGATGATATTTGGTAACCTGATCCACTCGTCCACTACTCTATTTCCAAACCAATGTTTACCTATTTCACGCCTAAATCTAAATTTGTCTAATTTAAAACCATTGTTACGAGTTCGCTCCTGGTTGGATAGTCTGAGTACCTTTGTAATGTCCCATTTGTTCAGCCCTGACTTCCATTTATTCACATCTAAAGGAAGGTTTCTTTGGTTGGTTAGGTCAGGTTCTATTAGGTTCGAGTAATTGTTGCCCCTTTTTAAATAATTATTATTATATTATAATAAAAAAATATGTGGAGAAAATTAATGAAATCTAACAACTCCTTCTGGTGGTAACGGTGTTCTCATAAATTACCTACAGCTGTTGTCAGACATTACCATAGAAATTTTATTTCTTACCCTACAAAGAATGTGGACGTGAAATTACTGGCATATGATGATCACTGTTCACAATGTTTTTATCCCATTATTTCATTGTTCTTTCATGCCCTGCCAACTAATTAGTACTCCTCCACTTTCACCACTATTAAATTACCATGAAAAACATAAGAAAAACCTATTAAGGTTATTAATTTCCCAGTATCGTCACTAATGTATCATTCTCCCCCCTCCCTTTTTTTTTCAAGAGATAAGACGGTAAATTTGCATTTCTCTATTAGAAAGTCAAAAATAAATTTTCTAGTGTATTTGTGTGTGCTTAGACCGAATATGACCTTCATTTCTGGGGGAAATTAGCCGGGGGGTTTTCGAATTTTTTTCCGTTGGACATTTTCCGAAAAAAATCATGGCAAAAATACACAAAAAAAAAAAACACTAGAAAAACAAAATACTAAACTAACCTAACCTAACCTTACTGACTCTCACCTTATGATGGAATCATTTATTTCTTACCGTATTGGCCTGGTTCTTGTTCGTCGTTACATTCTGGGATTCTTACCCAACGCCACATATGTTGGTCTTTGCGATATTTACATTGTCTTGCTCTTAGTACACTTTACTGAGGTTGGAAGAACACCATGCGATCGAAAAAATGCTATAGTTTCTACGTTTTTTTCCAAAAACTCGCAATCAGCTCCATATACTTTAAGTGACACCTATCGCAGATTTCCATGGTCGGAACTGAACTTGAATTTCAAAATATGAGACCCAAAATGATACTCGAATTTGATTGGGCCAAAAATACTGCAAATTAAACCCAAAATCATTTTAATTGGTTTCAAAAATAAAAAGGCTTTTGATTGGCCGTGTGACGTGTAATAATAATAATAATAATAATTAACGGTTTATTGAAAGAGCTTGGCAGCCAGAAGGCTGAAAATATACAGTTACATATTTGGGGAGTGGGTTACGAATTACAAATAATATACAAGTAACATAAGTGACACAAATAAGACATATAATAACTTAGATGGGGAAAAGCTCAAACTACAGTTCAATTCAACATAGTGACAGTGTTACAGTATTACAAGTTATTGATAATTTTTACAATGGTTGGGACTGGGCTGTTCTTATAGCGATCAGTTCGTGCACGTATGGGCTGGATGCGGTTGTGGTGTCGAACAGCAATTCTCGGACAAGGGACCTCGGGTGGTAGTAGGAGCCGGTGTCGGGGATGGTGTAGAAGCTTCTTACCAAATTTGCAGATGAGGTCGTGGTGATGGTCAGTGAGAGTCGAAAGGGTCAGTGTGTACGGGAACACATGCGCGTGATGATTTATGAAGGAGACACGAGACACTCAGTGTTGGAGGAGAGGCAGACGATAATGGGGGGAGGTTAATGGAAGAAAATAGGAAATTTTTGGGAAAAGCTATCTCCGTTATTATACATTTCCGCCGGTAATGTAATAGATGAAAATTATCTTATAATTAGACGTCTTATTTAAATAAGATAATAGATTAGAGGTAGGAATGAACGGTAGTGTAAACGCAACAATACCGATAAGACACCATTTATATTCTAGTTTAATTTCAAGCTGTGGGGATAAAGAACTTAAGAGGAACAACTGATGAGAAGTATTACCCCACAAAGCTCTGCCAGCACTGGTTGCTTTGCTCCTGTTATATTAAAACATAGTTCAATAAAGGTTTATTAACAGTGGTGAAGGGGTGTAGGTAGTAGTACAAGTGGACTAACGAATGGTAGTGTCAATGAAGCCAACGCAAAATTTTCACGACTCGAGTGTGTTCTTAATATGGAAATTACTACTAAAATTATACTTCCTAATAATAAAGTATGACGAAAAACCAATACAGTATGGATAATGCCACTTGTATTACATATTACCTAAGGACTAGGTCATACAGTCCACTTACTTGGAGAGTGTGTTATCAGTTCCTGTTCACCGCCGTGTGCTATGACTCACTTCTTGACATCCACTGTGTCTTCCACCACATGACAACAGTGACAGTGGCTTTTAATTATATTTATGATACACAGCGGCCGCCAGGAAGTGCCTATATGGTGGAACTTTTTAAACAACGTTAAACGTATGTGCTCGTGGCGACCGCTGCCGCCGTCTAACATCAACACTGCGTTTCAATTCTTTCATTAAATTTATGTACTGTATATACGTTTACAAGATGCTGTATTATTGAAATATTTGTTAGCTTGAGTTCAATAAAAAGCAAAAACATAACACTAAGTAAATTTTTTTATTAATTATCGGTTTTAGATCAGTCGAAATTAAGATTGTTTTGTGGTAAATTTGATCTACCCGAGGAATCGAAGGAAGCTCACGCCATGGTCAACTGACAGGTCGTGGACGTGTTACTTCAATATTACCTTCAGTAACTTACACGTACTAGTCCACATATCTCTGTATGATGTATGTAAACTGTAAATTTCTAACTAAAAGATAAAAAAAAGTCCATATCGTGCGGAATATTCACTTTTACACTCTGAACCTAAACTTTCGGTATTATTGTACTTTCTGACAACATGGAACCTTAGGAATTTTTCGAAATATTCAATAGATTAGACAATTCTAGACACTTCCATGACCTTTTCCTCACGGGGCCCCCGGTTGGGAGATTAGGTTAGGTTAGGTAATTTTTAGGTTGTCCGAAAGTAAAACTTTCATCAAACATTTGCAATTTAATGAATGTAGACTGACTGTGTTGTAGTGGAATTCTCCCCTACAAACGCTGTTTGTCGCTGCCTAGCCGACCCCACCAATTCCCCAGTGTATGCCTCGTGATCTAGGTCAACCAGCGCCGCCATACACCACGGAGCGGGGGTCAACTGCTAAGCCACGCCTACCCCCGCTATTTAAGACCTGACCTCGTGGTGTTTGCTGATGATATTACTCAAATAGTATCATACCCAGGAAAATCAACTCAATTTATGGCACTCTACACGGTAAGAGCGATAAAAAACATAAATGATTTTGAGAAAAAATGGAAAATCAGGACAAATAAGAACACATTCAAGATAATACCAATAGCCAAGATTAAAACAAGTCCAGTAATAGTCGACCAGGAACTATACCCATACGACACTGAAGGCAGGATGCTTGGACTAAAACTAACAAAAAGAGGATATATAGCATACTTAAAAGATAAAGAACGACAGGCAAGAATAAGATTATCAAAAATAAAACGCTTTAAGAACCTTAGCATTAATAACAAGAGAAAGATATATATTGCCCTTGTCAAATCAATTATGGACTACCCACCCATCCCATTGAACACCCTTAGTAAAACGAGCATTAAAAGGTTACAAACAGTACAAAATATAGCCCTTAGATTTATATATAACATAAAATATACAGACCACATCAGTAATGAACAGCTACATAAGAGAGCAAATCTCTTAGCAATCAATGTAGATATACACAACAGAGCTGTAAATATTTGGAAAAAAGTGACTGAACTTAACACAGAAACATATCAAAACTGGATAAATAATATAGACAACGAAGAACTCCAAGAACACAGTTGGTTTAAATCAGCCAGGAAGAAAGTAATTGAACCATCTCCTGCCCCAATATACATATAAGACATTAATAGAGAGAATAAAAGATGAGTGACCTACCAGCTCCACAAGAACCTGGCAGGCCTCTCCATACAGTGTACCATTAGACTAACATAACTAATATTTAAGATTTAACATTTAACATTGAACTAACATTTTAACAAAAAAAAAAAAAAAAAAAAAAAAAAAAAAAAAATGTGACTCTCAAAGTGCTTTGAAATCAATGAACAGCCCGTCAGGCTCTATGTCTAAAGTTGCATGTGATATTAAAAGGAATGTGATAACTGCCAATGAGAACAACTTTCGTATCGAATTTGTGTGGGTTCCGTCCCATGTTGGAATCAGGTATCATGACCATGTTGATAGACTGGCCAATGAGGCATGTAAGAAAGAAAATGTTGACCGCGACCTTGGTCTGTCCAATGTTGTAATTAAAAACATTCAAGTCAGAATCATGAACTCTGATCTAGATGAAGTGAGAAATGCAGAGAGACCTGACAGTTGTAGCATTAGTAAATATGACAAATTTTGTAACAAGAGGTACCGGTATGGCCAGCATAAGGACAGAACCAGACAATGTGATGTAGTCGTGGCCAGAATTAGGCTAGGATACGGACACATCTGGCAAGTTAGTAACGCTGTACCCATACCGGAACACTCAGCATGTAAACTTTGTGATAAACCTTTGAAGCATACACTTGAACACTATATTATTGAATGTGACACTGTCAAAGACATCAGGCCACCTGACTTACTGTATCTTGAACTATGTAATTACTTCATTGAATCAGGTGTGCTTGAGGACATTCTTGCTGTTTATCCCAAATTTGCTAGCCCACACTGATTAGTCTTCAATTAGAATATGACTCCAATGTATGTGATCCACTGACCTATATATGCTGCTGGTGAATGTGATGTATTTCCTTCTTTGTGTACGAACCTCTGTCCTGCGTGGCAGTGAACAGTGGCATTACCCACATGAATCTGACCTATATATAGTGTCAATGAATATGATGCATTCTTTGTGTACGAACCTCTGTCCTGTATGGCAGTGAAAAGTGACATTACCCACATGAATTTGACCGACGTATATGTATGTATGTGTGCGTGTGTGCATGTATATGTACGTGTACATGTATATGTGTATGTATATACGTATATGTATGTATATGTGTGTGTGTGTGTGTTTACATATATGTATATGCACTGTCAATGAATATGATGCAACTCTTTGTGTACGAACCTCTGTCCTGCATGGCAGTGAACAGTGACATTATCCATTTGAACCTGACCTATATACATTTATAGTTGTTAATGAATATGATGTATTTCTTTGTGTGTGAACCTCTGTCCTGCGTGACAGTGAGAAGTGATACCACCCTCAGTGTCAAGACCTGACTGAATTACTCAGAATAGGCAAACTGTACTACAAGCTCTGCCAATAAATGTGTTAAACTAAAAAACTAAAAACCAGCTACACAAGGACCTGGGCGGGCTCACTAACTCAAAAAAAAAAAAAAAAAAAAAAAAAAAAAAAAAATAATAATAATAATAATAATAATAATAATAAATAATAATGTGATTACCCTCCCAGCTATATCAGCCAGGAAGAAGTAATTGAACCACCTCCTGCCTCAATATACACATTTATACATAAAACATTACTAGAGGAATAAAGATGAGAGTGACCAACCAGCTCCACTAAGAACCTGGCAGGCCTCTCCATACAGTGTACCTTTAGATTAACACAACTAACATTTAACTAACACCTCAAAAAAAAAAAAAAAAATGTGACTACCCTCCCAGTTACACAAGGACCTGGGCGGGCTCACTAACTCCAACACTAATAAAAATAATAATAATAAGCAGCATTATATAAATAAACCAATATTAAGACAAAGGTCTGACGACCCAAGGGAGCAGAACAAAGACAAAATACCAATAAGAAAGATGAAGCGATCTGGTTGAGCCCAGATTCTTTCTACTCCTACTGTATTTCAGTTTCACCACTTTTTCCTTCAACCCCTAATAATTTTCTTTCACCTCTTAACTAAAAACTTCGTATCGTATCGATCTCTCTCTCTACCTACAGCCACAGCCAGCAACACCTCCTCCTCCGCCGCTGCCCGGCGGGCCTCGCTCCTCCGCCTGCCTGGCGGTCCTCTCTCCCGCTGGCGAGCATGGCGACCCACAAGCTGTCCTCCTGTGAGCATCCTCACCAACCAGCTCTCTCTACATCACGCTTGTAACCACGCTGCCTTCCCAGCACCAAGCTGCATTGTACATTCAATACAACATGTATATAGAGAGCATATTGTGAGTTTCCTTTCTCCATTCCATCCTGAGTGTGAACCAAACCACCTGAACCCCACAAATGGTGACTCCCGGAGATTCGCACTCACACAGGATGGAGGAGAAACTGATCACGCTCCCAGTCTTCAAGCAACATGGAAGACTGGCTCATCCACCCAGAAGCAGCTCTCATCGGCTCTACAGCTTCTGTTTCTACACCGCAGGTCAGACGCCCTAGAGCAGCTCTGCTACTCTAAGCAGACAGTCGCTCCTCTTCCGACCCCAGCACACCCGTCCTGCCTCAGACGCCGACCCCGGCCCAGCAGTAACCCCTGCCGCCCCTGATGCGGCCTCTGTTCCTGAGTGCGGACCCACACACCCCCTCTTTTCTCCCTCAGGTACTCCCTGCTTATGTCCTGCACCCTGCTGCTGTCGTGGACCCAGCTGCTGTCACGAGCCCTCATCCGCTGCTGCTGACACAGCCCCTGCTACTGACCCAGGCCCACACACCCCAGCAGGCGCATCTGGCGACTCTGTACCTGCCGTGAGGGAAGCACAACATTCATCGCCTCCACACACACTTATTCTCCATCTCTACTCCCACAGATATTGTGTATCTAGACAGTTGTCCCCAGCGACCGGCTCATCCACGCCATCGCCGTTGTCTCACATGAGGCACGCACCGCCCGTTCTGCCTCACATGTGCTATGTAACCCTGCAGACAACAAGTCTCCTACACAGCCTGGAGGGAAGGGGGAGTATTGTAGTGGAATTCTCCCCTACAAACGCTGTTTGTCGCTGCCTAGCCGGCCCCACCAATTCCCCAGTGTATGCCTCGTGATCTAGGTCAACCAGCGCCGCCATACACCACGGAGCGGGGGTCAACTGCTAAGCCACGCCTACCCCCGCTATTTAAGACCTGACCTCGTGGTGATCTCTCTCTCTACCTACAGCCACAGCCAGCAACACCTCCTCCTCCGCCGCTGCCCGGCGGGCCTCGCTCCTCCGCCTGCCTGGCGGTCCTCTCTCCCGCTGGCGAGCATGACGACCCACAAGCTGTCCTCCTGTGAGCATCCTCACCAACCAGCTCTCTCTACATCACGCTTGTAACCACGCTGCCTTCCCAGCACCAAGCTGAATTGTACATTCAATACAACATGTATATAGAGAGCACATTGTGAGTTTCCTTTCTCCATTCCAACCTGAGCGTGAACCAAACCACCTGAACCCCACAGTGTATTGTAACGCGTGTATCCAAGAAATAATAGGGGAAGAAACTATTACTCCGTCATATAAGTGTAGATTTATATAAGCTTTTACTTGTATATTCTTAATTTCTTTCTACAAACCACTGATGATCCTGTTACCAACACCTCTTCCCTTCCTGTCCACATATCCCTCCTCCTAGAGACAGGCCTGCCACTTGACATTATTAGGGATCTGCCACGCTTTGCCATAAACAGATAAATTGTCCAGGGAAATTTCCCCCCATACACTTTCTTTTTATTATTATTTTTTCGCCCCTTAGGCCCCGTTGTGGGTTAATGATCTGTGCCCGGGTGGGCTATTCCCCGTAAAAAAAATGCCTGGGAGATGTTGCACTTGGCGCTGATCAGTGATGCATCCGTTTCGGACCTTCGGCTTGAAAATGGTAGTTACGCTGATTCGACCAGGACAAGGCGGAGGCGTCGAACAGTTTCTTTTCCTCGGTGTTCACAAGAGAGGATACGATTAACCTTCCTGCGTTTGAGGACAGACGGTTCGACACAGCACTGACCCACATTGTGTTCACAAAAGAGGGTATTAGAAATAAACTGTCAAAGCTAAAGGTCCATAAGAGTCCCGGCCCTGACATGGTGCATCCTAGAGTGCTAAGAGAGTTGAGCAACGAGCTTCCCGAGCCCCTGAAGATCCTGCTTTGTAAATGCATGGATGAACAAAAGGTCCCCAGTGAATGGAAAGTGGCTTATGTGAATCCTATCTTCAAGATGGGCGATCGTCACTCCACGAACAACTATAGACTGGTGAGCCTGACCAGCATAATATGAAAAGCACTTGAGAGCATTATCAGAGATGCCGCGATGGGACGTCTACTACGAAACAACCTTGTAAAAGATTGCCAACAGGGTTTTATGCCGGGGCGCTCCTGCTTAACACAATTGCTCAAGGTATTGCATATTTGGACCTATCTTCTGGAACGGGGTGGTAATATCGACAAGATATACCTAGATTTTGCCAAGGCTTTCGACAGTGTACCCCACGAAAGGCTGAAAATCAAACTGGAAGGGTACGGAATTTGGGGAAATGTCCTAGCGTGGATGGAAGACTTTCTACATGACCGCAAGCAGTGTGTGGTGACTAATGGCACGAAATCTTCATCCGTATCATCCGTACCTGTCACAAGTGGGGTACCACAGGGCAATGTATTGGTCCCGCTGTTGTTTGTTTGTTTCATAAATAACATGCTTGACGTTGTACACTCCTCCATACAAATGTTTGCCGATGACGCCAAGTTATTTCGGGAAATCAAGAACCAAGCGGACTCTGAAGAGCTGCAGAAGGACCTCTTTGGGCTCCAATGTGAGGGCGCGTGTTTTTTTCCATCACCTACACCACCCTTATCTTACTTATTTCTCTTAACTTAGTTCTTACTCTTACTTGGTTCTGTCACCTATTCTTTTGGTAGCATGGTCATTCTTTTGGTAGCATGGACATTCTTTTGGTACCATGGTCATTCTTTTGGTAGCATGGACATTCTTTTGGTAGCATGGTCATTCTTTTGGTAGCATGGACATTCTTTTGGTAGCATGGACATTCTTTTGGTAGCATGGACATTCTTTTGGGAGCATGGTCATTCTTTTGGTAGCATGGACATTCTTTTGGTAGCATGGACATTCTTTTGGCAGCATGGACATTCTTTTGAGAGCATGGCAGTGGCGTGTCGTGAGAAAAATGCTAGGGTAAGCAAATGACGCTGGTAAGATCTCTGATGAAGCTGGAGTAAGAATATTAATATCATTTTATTATTCGTTTAACATAATTATAAAATAGGAAGTAATTAACAAAATATTATTTTAACTTACCATTTTAAACACAGTTCAATGGAATTCTTCTTGGCTTACGAGCAAAATGATCAGTAACTTTGGTGTAAAATTCTGGCTTGCTCTGAAGATTATGCAATACTTCTTTTTCAATTGATAGAAGGGCTAAACTTTGCAATCTTTCTTGACCTTGAGAATTTCTTGAGTTTGGGGGTATATTAATCCAGGGGGGACCTAGTTGAGGTTTATAAGCATCTCAGGGGGCACTACTCAGTTGAGTGTCCTTACTTGGAGCTGGCGGACGCTCGCCCCACAAGGGGTCACAGCTCAAGATTGAAGAAGCCGCAAGTCCAGAAAACCGTGAGGGCAAACTTTTTCGGAGTGAGGGTTGTAAACTCTTGGAACAATCTACCAGAGAGTGTTGTGACGGCACCGAGTGTGAGCTCTTTCAAGAGAAGACTTGACCAACACTGGAGCGGGTTCAGGTACATTCAGGAGCCGGTGCATGCCCAATATTTGCCAACAGTGCGTGACAGAGACGTGACCGATCGCCCGGGCGGCTGGCGAGCCGACCTTTTGGTGAAGAATGCAAAGGAAAAGAGACGTGACCGATCGCCCAAGCGGCTAACAAGCCGATCAGTGGCGAAGAGGATAAAAGTAAAAAAGTAAAAGTAAATAAATGCGTCGCACTCACACATCATGACCTCTGAAAGTCAACTGAATTTCTTACGTTGAGTGTTGACATAGACCGTAGCCTCATACAGTGATACCATCTCTTTCAAAACAAAATCTATCAATTCCAAAATGACAATGACATTATTCAAGTACTATGATAATGAGTCCAATAGTCTACGAAACTGTGAAACATTAAAAAGGTCAGATAATTATTATTTACGGATACGAATTTATCATTGAAAAAAAAATTAATGAACTGGTAATGCTGCGGTGCTGCTGGCAGCGAGTATAGGGGGTGGGGGAGGGGGACCAGGGAGGAGGCTGTGCTTACGTTGTCCAAATTTCTAGCACAATTAATTATATTGACTGATAATAACAAATATTATTGAGGGGACATTCCAGCATCAGAATGCTTTCCACAGCTTATTAAATTGATCTGAACCTTATTTACATGGGTTTGGAAAAAGGGGAGTAACATAAGTTAAATTATTTGTTCTCATCTTACGTCTGGCAATAGCATACCATTGACGCTGTGAGCGTGGGGGAACGAGGGTACTGCAGGGGAATATTGTGTATTTGAGGGATAAATTTTCAAGAGGAAAATGCCCGTCTTGCAAGTTTCACAAATTAACTGGGACAAAAAAAAATCCACAATGCTATACACGATTGAATTAAATAATATGTTAATTAAATAAGATATTTTTATTTGGAAGGGAATCATTGTTATAGGGTAAGCAATGCTTACCTTGCTTCTTATGAATATTGTACACGCCACTGGAGCATGGTCATTCTTTTGGTAGCATGGACATTCTTTTGGTAGCATGGACATTCTTTTGGGAGCATGGACATTCTTTTGGTAGCATGGTCATTCTTTTGGTAGCATGGACATTCCTTTGGTAGCATGGACATTCTTTTGGTAGCATGGTCATTCTTTTGGTAGCATGGTCATTCTTTTGGTAGCATGGACATTCTTTTGGTAGAATGGACATTCTTTTGGTAGCATGGTCATTCTTTTGGTAGCATGGACATTCTTTTGGTAGAATGGACATTCTTTTGGTAGCATGGACATTCCTTTGGTAGCATGGACATTCTTTTGGTAGCATGGACATTCTTTTGGTAGCATGGTCATTCTTTTGGTAGCATGGACATTCTTTTGGTAGCATGGACATTCTTTTGGTAGAATGGACATTCTTTTGGTAGCATGGACATTCTTTTGGTAGCATGGACATTCTTTTGGTAGCATGGACATTCTTTTGGTAGCATGGTCGAGGGTCTAGGCACATGGGTATGGTAATTCTGGTATCAAGTCACTTGGACGGAAATAAAGGTAAAATACTGTGGGAGAAATGAATACACATAAAATACTCTAAAAATAAAATTATAAATATGAAATCAAAGGGAAAAGAGGTATTATTAATCATATAACTACCAGGCTCAACTCCTGGGCTTATTGCAGACTCAGTACTTTCTTCTTTACTTATTTTCTTATTTCTTTACTCAACAGTAATTACTCAGATCTTACACTCTTACTGCACACAGCCTTACTGGTGTTACATTACATGGCATGTCAGGACCAGTTCCTTGGCCCTACTCACAATACTTAGTACATGGCACTCATTGTAGATTACTTTACTCAACATCCAAGTGGTACTTCTCAGTACAGATACAAGACCTTACTCAACATACACGTTAATAATGACATCAGCCGATACCTGGGTCCACTACCCAACATGGGATAATTATTTCCAACTAATTATCCCTAACATACATGTTACAACACTCTCTGTGGACATATACTTTCAGGGTGCGTCCAAGGGTAGAACACTGAGATTCACGACAGGTGTTATGGTCGGTGGTAGCCAGACACATGGCGAGTCTGGGGTCGGCACTACGAGACAGTTGAGCACATTAATCAGGCAGCATCGGTGCCATCGTTTCATATATGGTCCCTGCTGGGTATCAACTACATCCGGGGCAGTTGTTGAGCGATGCAAGAATCACGATGGGATCTGGAGAAACATAAGAGCGGCGTCATGGGACGGACTGGGAAGCATGACAACACAAACAACCCTCTTGTCTAGACGACAGACATATTTACGTTATATTACTTCTCACACTGGGTGAATGACAATTCAACTGTTAAAGCATGAACACTGATGAACACTGATATTCACTATAATTGACTGAATCAAACTGAATGGCTACACATAAACATACCCGGAGAAACATTGGAGCGGCGTCAGGGGACTCTCTCCCGAAGAAGAATCGAAGATGCTAGTGACAGGGGGGAAAGAGGTTCAGAGGAAGAATAAAGAGAGGATGGAAGTGAATTTTAGGAGGAGAGAACAGGTGCAGTGGCTAGACACCGCTTGCGTGAGGGGTTCAGGGGTGGGGGCAGACGGGAGGCGACAAGACAAAGCCAGGCTGGCGTCAGGTCAAGCGTCAGGTGCAGCGTGTTGGGTTGGGCAATGGATGTTCAGTGCTTGGGCGGCTTGAATGAGTTTTTGGTTTCTTGTGTGGAGATGTCTTGATCTTCTTAGCTTGAGGTCGATTTTCTTCTCACTCTCCTCCTCTTCTTGCTTTCTTGAATTGTCCATTCGTTTGTGTTTGGGTCTTGTTGTTCGTCTTCCTCGTGAGGTAGGTTCTCATAGGTGTGGAAGAATTCAGAGAGGGTGAGGGTGAGGGTGTCCGCGCGGGCTTCAGCTCCACGGGCCACGTGGTGTTCTTGGTTTGGGGCTTCAGCTCCATGGACCACGTGGTGTTCTTGGTTCAGTGTGGTGGGCGACTTCTTGAGAGTTTTCTTTTCTTGGTTTTTCTTTTTTTGGTTTTTCTTTTCTGCTGGTTTTTTCTTTTCTTGAGAGCGTACAGCAAGGAGGGCCTCTTTGTAGCTCAGTTTCTTCTCGAGGCGGACTTTGGCTACCTTACACTCCTCCTTCCATCTGGGGCAGTTCCGGTCGGCGGAGGAGTGTGGGCCACCACAAGCAGCGCATTTCTTTTCTTCGTTGGGGCAGACCGTGTAGCGGTGTCCAGGGCTGCCACACTTGGAGCAGGTGTCCTCCTGCGCTTCACACTTGTTTACAGTGTGTCCATAGTGCTGGCATTTGTAACACCGATTCGGTTTGCAGTAGGGCTTGACTGGCACAGTTACCCACGCCAGTTGAGCCTCCTCGGGTAAGGTGGAGTGGTGTCCGATGAGGGCAGTGGTGTCGGACAGCTTCTTTACAACTTGGAGTTGCCCCTGGAGGAGCTCACTTAGTTCTTCTTGGTCCACGTGGGCAATTTCGGCGTGGGAGATTACTCTCAGCTTCAAGTTGTCCCACATGTAGGCAATCATCTTGAATGGGATGCCGTTGATGTCAGGAATCTCCGCGAGCTGGGCGGGCATGCCCTTTTCGGCGAAAGTGATCCTGATGTCTCCATGGAGCTTTAGTCGCTCCACCTTGGTGACTCCCTCGATCCCATTAGCTTCAAAGAACTTCTGGAGAACTAGGAGATTTAGTTTCTTGGGGCAGGTCGGCGTGTCCGGACGAATCCGCGCAACGCTATCAAACTCGTAACCGTTCATGGTGAGAGGGTTAGAGAGAGTGTGTGACTCTCTCCCTGCCTCATCCCTGGGTATATATATCCCTGCTCCCTGCCTCATCCCTGGGTATATATATCCCTGAGTTGCCAGTGATCGCTACTCACGCAATGACAATAATTACAAACAACCCTGACTGTTACTCAATCAAGGATGACCCTCAGTTGACAAAGGTCTGACGAATTACTTGAGTTGATTTACACAGACTAATTCAAGATTGAGCTTCCCAGGAGAAAGTGGAATAAACAACGCATTGATAACTGTCTTCACAAAGGCTGGGCAAACTAGGAGGGAAACACAAGTGTAGAGTCTATCTGGAAAAACACGTCTTCTCAGGGGTCGCTAACTCACTCATGTTTTGCTGTCGTGGAGTTAATTAAGAATCATTAGTTAAATAGATCAGCAGTCAACGTGACCATGACACCAAGAATGGTCGAAGAAATGGCTGCTGAGATTCAATGTCACGAAGTGTAAGAGGATGCACCTGGGGCGTACCAACGGTAAGGAAGCGTGTCATATGTCTCAACAGGATGAAGAAACTGCACTATTTGAGACTAAATGTGAGAAGGACCTAGGTGTGTATGTTGACAATGAGCTGAAGTTCTCTGGCCATTGCGAGAAGAAGGTAAATCAGGCAAATAAATTATTGGGTTTTATAAGAAGGTCGTAACGTTCTTCAAGAGTGAAGTGCTTCCCCATCTGGAGTACTGTCACCCCGTCTGGTCCCCGAGATATGCTAGGGACTGTCAGTTGGTTGAAAATGTTCAAAGGAGGGCCACCAGACTGGTGCCTGCACTTCGGCACCTCAGATACCCTGAGAGATTGGAGCGCCTGAACTTGCCTAGCTTATACTACAGACTGGCAAGGGGTGACCTAATTGAGGTGTATAAGCATCTCAAGGGGCACTACTCAGTCGAGTGTCCTTACTTGGAGCTGGCGGACGCTCGCCCCACAAAGGGTCACAGCTCAAGATTGAAGAAGCCGCAAGTCCAGAAAACTGTGAGGGCAAACTTTTTCTGAGTGAGGCTTATGAATTCTTGGAACAATCTACCAGAAAGTGTTGTGACGACACCTAGTGTGAGCTCTTTCAAGACAAGACTTGACCAACACTGGAGCAGGTTCAGGTACATTCAGGAGCCGGTGCATGCCCAATACTTGCCAACAGTGCATAACAGAGACGTAACCGGTCGCCCAAGCGGCTAACGAGCTGATCTTTTGGTGAAGAGGATAAAAGAAAAGGAAAAGTAATCAGAGGCGTGACCGATCGCCCAAGCGCCTAACGAGCCTATCAGTGGTGAAGAGGATAAAAGTTAAATAAGTAAAAGTGTCCACTGATGGGTCCTAAGGATGACAGTAGCAACTTTCCTCTGGATAACTTCGAGACGGTTGACAGCAGTCCGACAAATGTTGACAAGGGCAGGGGCGTCATACCTAACACAGGAGCAGACAAAGGACTTGCACAAGGTGAGAAGCACAGAGAGGGTTGCACCAAGGTGACCTTTGCTCATGGTAGAGACGGGTGCTAGACGTCGAAAATAGGGGTCTCGAGAATAGCAGACTTCAAGGATCTGAGAGTGTCTGCAAGTTACATACACACCTAGGTATTTTGACTCATTAACCCAGTCCAGGAGCTTTCCAGACAGGAGAATGGGAGGATGGGCAACACTATCGTGCCATATGGCTTTTGTTTTCGTAGTCAAAAGCAGTCAAAAGGCAAACACTAAGTGAGTCACAGTTTTTGGAGGCCAGACCATGGGCTTCCTGCATGCTGGGGAGGCCAGTGGCTAGGAGGAGGACATCGTCGGCATATCCTGAGTGGACAACGCCTGTCTGCTATGGTTGAGATGCAACTGAGTATAAGAGTGTTAAACAAAGTGGGACTCAGGACTCCCCCTTGAGAGGTGCCGAGGTTCATTTATTGAACAGGAAACATATTACCTTCAACGCGATCCAGGGCTTGACGTCCAGTAAGGTAAAAGGCGAGCCATTGAAGAAGCCGCCCTTTAACTCCTTGCCGTGTAAGTTCAGCTAAAATGGGTGTAGGATGAGCAGTGTCAAAGGCTCCCTTGATGTCAAGGAAGACTGAGACACAGGCAGTCTGGTTACAATAAAAGGCACCGATGAAGTATGATGTGCTGCGATGGTGTATGAAGCTATTAAGGGAGTTGTGAAAGCCTCAAGTGACCACATTTACAGTATTTTTTGATATCCATACTTTAGTACATCTGACCACACTCTTATGACCACACTCTCAAATCACACCTGACCACATCTATTTGTCTGAGGTTACACCTACACTCTGAGAACTGCACCTGATAACACATGCACTCTGAGGTTCACACCCGATCATAAATGCACTCTGAGGACCACACCTACACTTTGAGGACCACACCTTCACTCTAAGGACCTCACCTACACTCTAAGGACCACATATAAACACAAGAACACTGTGATGATGACACTTGACCACATGTACCTGATGACAGTTTACATGTACTATCGTGGGCAAAAGTTCGCTCCTTCCCAAACTGAAGCTGTATCGACTCGCACAGCACACCCGCACCAGATAACAATCAGGGTAAGTCAGTTCGGAGACTCATTCCCGTGTCTCAGTTTCACTACAGGGAGCGAACTTTTGTCCACGATAGTACCTGGTAACAGTTAACATGTACCTGGTGGCAGTTTACGTGTACCTGGTAACAGTTTACATGTACCTGGTGACAGTTAACATGTACCTGGTAACAGTTTACATGTACCTGGTGACAGTTTACATGTACCTGGTGACAGTTTACATGTACCTGGTGACAGTTTACATATACCTGGTGACAGTTTACATGTACTGTACCTGGTGGCACTTTACATGTACCTGGTGACAGTTTACATGTACCTGGTGACATTTTACATGTACCTGGTGACAGCGGTGATAGAATAATGTACCGCAGGCAGGTCAGTGGTGCAGCTGGTGTAGAAGGAAGCTCTGAGGTTTACAAAGAGCGTATACCTGTGTGAGATAGAGGAGAGGACAAGTAAACTCCTTCATTAATATTAGGTAAGACCAGTTTTAGTTAATTATCTTGACGTGTTCACCTGCACCAGCCTCGTGCTTCTCTGCTCCCAACTACTCATTTATTCCTTCATTCTTTAAACTATTCTCTGAAGAGGGATTGGAAATGTAGGAATCACTACCTTCACTGATTACCAACACTACATATATTAACAGTTCCATTAAACCAAGTAATTAGTTGTCCGGTGCTGCGCTGACTCCCGCCTTCCTCAACCAATTATTTAGCACCTGCAGTCTCACGCTGCGGTCGCATTTACAAGATTAATAAGACCTTATTCTTCTTTTCAAATGATGAAAACAGAGGCCCGAGGTTGGAATAAAAAACTGAAGACTAAAGCAGTGATATTATAGAAGGAAGGATCCTATTGGCTGAGCAGTAGAATCTAGTATAAGAAAATTAATGATGTAGAGAGGAGAAAACTATTGTAAAAGAGGATAAAATTTAATATACAAATGAGTTTGTTAAATAAATGATTATGATAAGAAAGCTGGCCAGAGAGAGGTGAGGCTTGCAAGGAATCTCAACAACGAAAATAAAAGTAATGTAGACAGACTAAAGGAAAGTCACTAAAAAAATGCCGGGAAATGGAAGCTTAGGACGGGAGAAATAACGGCTGGAGAAAACATTAATGGTAAGGGATTATAAACCGCAAAGGTTGAAATGATTTATTTTAGGCTGAAGTAAATCTCGAAGGCAGAATATATAAACGACCGTTATCATGATCACTGTCACATCAAACGTTCCTTTCATGGAAGTTGCGTCTTTATAAGTTACTTTGACCCGAGACAATGTGGATCCTGTGATAAGACGCTTGATTACATTTTGTGTAGTGGAGAGAAATCCTCGACATTTTCTAAAGAAGTCTGAAATTTTCCATAATGACAGAATGGAGTAAACAAGAGTAAGCTTCATGTATACCTTGGGAAACTAGTATCCGGGTTTGTAAGGGTTTAGAACTTGTGGTTTTACCATAGGTGGAACATAATACTGAAGCCTTGATTCCTTGTCAGCGTTCCTAGGAGTTGAGGTAATTCTGAGTTCATAGTTGGTTCGGGCTGTAGACCCCATTATGAGTTCGTCCCTTCACCTGCTTCTGGCCCTTCCCGTGACACAGAAGTTGTTTCTCTTCCTGTGTTTAATGAAGGTGGGAGGCATTGGACGACTTTTCTAAGGTTGTCACAGTCGATAACTCTTGAGTGTGAAAGACTGAGGAGGTCTCCTCTCAGAACAAGCAACCGAGGTGCCTGTCCTCTAAGGATTGAGAGTTTGGAGGTACTAGGAAGGTATCTCAGACTCGCATTGTAGAGATATTACCTATTTATTGGGGAAAAAATCTCCAAAAGGAAGTTCTTCAAGAACCGGTAGAATAGAAAAATACTTAAAAACATCAGTTCGTTTAGTATCCACCTCGTGCAGGGGGTTAATGTACTCTTATAGTATGGGGCGAATTTTCTATGGATAAGTGTGATCAGGAAGCTCTCGTTAACACTTCCGGAATATGTTGACGGTTCTGGTGTGTCAGTGTGGTAGTTGACACACCAGGCAGCATCGTTATGGTTGTGAGGATGCTGTGTGTCAGTGTGGTAGTTGACACACCAGGCAGCATGGTGATGGTTTTGGTGTGTGTCAGTGTGGTAGTTGACACACCAGGCAGCATCGTGATGGTTGTGGGGATGCTGTGTGTCAGTGTGGTAGTTGGCACACCAGGCAGCATCGTGATGGTTGTGGGGATGCTGTGTGTCAGTGTGGTAATTGACACGTCAAAGCACCTGGTAATGTTTGGTGACATCTGTCATATTAACTTAGAAACACTGAGACCAAATGTGTCATCAGGTAAGGTACGGCCCCCTTCACTAGTGCGTTTACAGGGGGTCGTCAGGTTTTGTGCAGTGTGGTAGGCCTGTGTTTGTTTACATTCGACAAAAGGAAACTCGCATTAGTAAACATAATATGGAATGAAATAAAAAAATATTGAAACAAATATCTCAAAGATAATGATTTGTGGAATGTTTATATGACGAACCCCTGTAAACGCACTAGTGAAGGAAACTGTACATTATAGTGCAATATTTTGTCTTTTTTTTTTGCTAAAATGATATGATGTTTTTAAGTACACTGATATTCTGGAGTGCTGTTAAACGTGGTACTACTAGCATTAATGTCCACGAGCTTGTACTGTTGGGAAAACTGAGGTATTGATCCAGATGATGAACATGTTGGTCAGGATTGAAGCATACTAGTGAAGCCCTTAAGCCTGTGGAGAGATAAATCAGACTTTTCCTATAGTTCTGGTATTCATATATGAATAATCTTGTTCACAGACAAATATCATATAAGAAATCGCCAGGTCATAGATTAAGGAGATATAGAAGAGTTAGTTCCTCAATAAGTTCAAAATAATGTACATTTATATATAAAGCTTCGGAAAATTAGGTTTTCTTATTTGGTATTATGGTTTAATTTTCTCCGTTAGAGGTTTGTGGTTGATGGCTGCAGTCGTGGGTTTAGGACCTGAGAGAACACATTACGTTCATAAGTCCCCCAACTTGTACACCTAAATGAACAAAACCAACACTCCACTTGTTCATTAAGAGAGACTTTATACTGAGTCTCACTGTATGATTCATTACGTTGTGTTAATGATTGAGAGACGAAGCCAGCAACCTGGAGTGACGTAGGAGGCGCATGACACATTCTGCCTCACCTTTCCCACTCAACCAAGTAGCATATATAGAGGGAAGGCGGCAGCCACGCCCATATATGTACAGTTGGTGTTGGTGGTGGAGGGTCGAGCTGTCAGGACTCTAGCACAAGCAGGTGGGTGGTGGTGGTGGTGGTGGTGATAGTGGTGATGTTGACAGTGATGATAGTAACTGTGATGGTGTTGGTAGTGGTCGTGGTTTTGGTGATGGTGGTAGTAATGATATTGATGGTGATAAAGGTGGTGCTAGTGATAATGGTGATGGTGGGGGTAGTGTTTGTTATGGTGATGGTGGGAGAAGTGTTTGTTATGGTGATTGTGGTAGGATTGGTTGTGGTGGTGTTAGTGATTATGAATAGAGCTGAGTGGTTGTTTTGGTGGTGGTGTTGGTAGTCAAGATGGACGTGATGATGGTTGTTGTGTTGGTAGTCATGATAATAGTGATGATGGTGATGATGATAATGGTGTTGGTCATGGTAGTGATCATAGTTCTGGCCTAGGTGGTGATTTTGGTTGTGGTGGTGATGTTAGTGGTGAAAGTGATGATAATGATGGTTGGTGTTTGTGATGGTAATGGATAAGGAGTTTATTCTTCCTTGGTAACACTGTTAAGGTCCTCTTCTTGGTGGTCCGTGTCCAAGTATTGCGTTTAGTCCTCGATGGTAACATTGTGTTCAGTCCTCTGTAGAAATACTGTGTTTCTCATAGAAGTGAACACACTGTTACCAGACGGGAGTTAACACACTGTTACCAAACGGGCGTTAACACACTGTTACCAGACGGGAGTTAACACACTGTTACCAGACGGGAGTTAACACTGTTCCCAGACGGGAGTTAACACACTGATACCAGACGGGAGTTAACACAATATTACCCACAGACACGATGGCTCGCCCGCTGAAGGAAGTATTAGAAGACCCGGATGTCTACCAGGACCTGCTAGCCAACCCCAGTACCTTCAGGTAACCCACCTCCACCTTCAGGTAACCCACCTTCAAGTAACCCACCTCCTCCTTCAGGTAACCCACCTTCAAGTAACCCACCTACAACTTCAGTTTATCCAGTAGACTTAATGTTGGTTGTTACAAAATACATTCTGGTGCATAATTGAAACATATATTAGTGAATAACGCAGAAAAATATTGTCTATAGTGAGAAACACAATGGTGCAGGTTGAGATATAAAGGAGACATATGATGGTGTATGGTGCAGCAGATATAATGATGTATGGTGCAGTAGATATAATGGTGTATGGTGCAGTAGATATAATGGTGTATGGTGCAGTAGATATAATGGTGTATGGTGCAGTAGATATAATGATGTATGGTGCAGTAGATATAATGATGTATGGTGCAGTAGATATAATGGTGTATGGTGCAGTAGATATAATGGTGTATGGTGCAGTAGATATAATGGTGTATGGTGCAGTAGATATAATGGTGTATGGTACAGCAGATATAATGGTGTATGGTACAGCAGATATAATGACGTATGGTGCAGTAGATATAATGGTGTATGGTGCAGTAGATATAATGGTGTATGGTGCAGTTGATATAATGGTGTATGGTGCAGTAGATATAATGGTGTATGGTGCAGTTGATATAATGGTGTATGGTGCAGTAGATATAATGGTGTATGGTGCAGTAGATATAATGGTGTATGGTGCAGTAGATATAATGGTGTATGGTGCAGTAGATATAATAATGTATGGTGCAGCAGATATAATGGTGCATGGTGCAGTAGATATAATGGTGTATGGTGCAGTAGATATAATGGTGCATGGTACAGGTTCAAACAGAGTGTGTCACTGGTCGTCTCTGGTGTCGAATGGAAACCTCACTTGGATTTCGTGAAGTCTCCGGACGGTCATCTTACCGTTCAAGGGCCTGTGGCCAACTTGCTGAACATGGTGGCTGCCTCACTTAACTTCACGTAAGTAACACACACACACACACAGAGAGAGAGAGAGAGAGAGAGAGAGAGAGAGAGAGAGACTGAGTTTGTCTTTTGCTTCATTTTCTTAGACTTAAGTTTTTGTCGTCTACCTTCGAGAAATATTAATACAACAACTCTAACGAAGCATCATTCATTACTAAGTAAGATGTAATGTATTATAAGTAAATATTAAAGCAACATATAGTAGTGGAAAGAGTTAAGGTACAACCGAACACTGAGATATCTGGACCTGCAATGGTTACTTTACGAAACATTGGACCCAGACTGTGAGCCTCGAAGCCACAAGGTATTATTGCTCTCGGCAAAGACCTTATTTTGGGAGATAAGAAGCGGCAGAGAAATAATGTCTGCCAAAGTTCTCCAGATATTTTCTGCGTGATGTTTAGTGTTGGTTTATATTTCTGTTTTAATTTTCTTAAATACTTTTTAACGTTTGGTTTAGTATCATTCGATATTACTATTGCTATCACAACATTATTCTTGATTTATCAAACATTTGTAATGTGATGAATTTCATTTATATTATATACTAAGCGCTTGCTTGTTAGTAAACAATGGAAAGACATCATGTAAATGTCCCGGTTTTGTGTCCTGTAAAGCTTCCAAAAATATTAGAAAGGTTTTTAGAAAAGTTTCTATATTTCTTGATGAACAAAATTTACGATGTGTACACTCGGGTTTTAACAGTGTACTGTATGTTCATTACAGGTGTTGACAGTAACTGTCATTACATGTACTGACAGTAACTGTCTAGTATCACAGGTGTAGACAGTAACTGTCTATAAACACGTGTGTTGACAGTAACTGTCTTTAGATGTACCGACAATAACTGCCTAGTATCACAGGTGTAGACAGTAACTGTCATTACAGGCGTTAACAGTAACTGTCATTACAGGTGTTGACAGAAACTCTAGTATCAAAGGTGTAGACAATAACTCTAGTATCAAAGGTGTAGACAGTAACTGTCTATTAACACAGATGTTGGCAGTAATTGTCATTACAGGTGTTGACAGTAACTGTCATTACATGTACTGGCAGTAACTGTCTAGTATCACAGGTGTAGACAGTAGCTGTCTATTAACACAGATGTTGGCAGTAATTGTCATTACAGGTGTTGACAGTAACTGTTATCACATGTGCTGGCAGTAACTGTCTAGTATCACAGGTGTAGACAGTAGCTGTCTATTAACACATGTGTTGACAGTAACTTTCTAGTATTACAGGTGTTGACTGTAACTGTCATTACAAGTACTGACAGTAACTGTCTAGTATCACAGGTGTAGACAGTAACTGTCTTTTAACATAAATGTTGACAGTAACTGTCTATCAACACAGGTGTTGACAGTAATTATCATTACAGGTGTTGACAGTAACTGTCATTGCAGGTGTTGACAGTATCTCTAGTATCAATGATGTAGACGGTAACTGTCTATTAAACATGTGTGGACAGTAGCTGTCTAGTATTACAGGTGTAAACAGTAACTGTCTATTAACACATGTGTGGACAGTAGCTCTCTAGTATTTCAGGTGTAGACAGTAACTGTCTAGTATCACAAGTGTAGACAGTAACTGTCTATTAACACAGGTGTTAACAGTAACTGCCTAGTATCACAGGTGTAGACAGTAACTGTGATCTGCTGCAGGTACAGTTTGGTAACACCTGAGGACCAAGCCTGGGGAAGAAAGCTACTTGATGGCAACTGGACAGGCATGGTGGGACAAGTGTTTAGACAGGTAAGTGACATTGTCTTCATCTTCTGTGTTATATTAGTCTGCTAAAGAGATGTTTTATTACATGTTGATAGTGAACATTTGTCCAGTAGTTTGAACAATTTGGTGTATATTAGTTGTGTTACTATTAACTGCAACAAAGCTTTAAGAACAACACTGGATAAACGTGAAGGATATAGGTCAACATTACAGGTCACCCTGTCACAGGTAGTACCCACCAGTGTTAATTAGTTACAGGTCAACAATACAGGTTACCCCGTGACTGGTAGTACCCATCAGTATTAACTAGTTACAGGTCAACATTACAGGTCTCCCCGTCACAGGTAGTACCCAACAGTATTAATTAGTTGCAGGCCAACATTACAGGTCACCCCGCAGCAAGCAGCACCCACCAGTATTAACTAGTCACAGGCCAATAATTACAGGTTACCCTGCGGCAGGCAGCACCCACCACTTTTAAGTAGTTGCCACAAAATTTTCACGGTTGAAACAGAACATATTTATAAGCAGAATACGGCAATAGTTTTAACAAAAGTTCAAGATCTTTAAAGAAATTGTTTCGAGAGCCGAGAATATCGCTACTTTGCCGGAAGCAGCAGCGTGTGGGGAGGGAATGTTCGGGTCGGCTGGGTCGCGGCGTTACGCGAATGTGGGAAAAAATAGCACAGGAGAAAATGACAATAGGAAAATGTGGCACCGGAAAAAAAGCCATAATCATCAGACTAGGAAAATATGGCGCATTAATTTTTATGACATGTTTTCGCTTAAATTTGATAATGGTTGTTACTGAAACTTACTTAGAGTTATATCAACGTCATAACATAAAACATTTATTACCTTTAACTAAAACATCCTCCCGTATGTTAGTGAAAACTCGTACATAAATTAATAAAAAATATAAAATGTCACATTGCATATTATTATTTAAGATTTCCAACGAATGCTATAGCCAGCGCCTTGTAAAAACTCTTGGAATGAATTGCGTCCAGCTTGGCGGTCCTGGCAGAGGGTCTTCAGCCTTTTCTGGAGGTTCTTGTAAACACGTTTTTTGCGCTTCCTGGGTGGCTCACCAAGAGATTCTTTGATGATGTGACATGATACAATAGCATGGTCAGATAGTTGGGTGGCTGTGGCAACCAACCTCGAAGTAGAGGAAGTAAAAAGTAAAGAAAGCTTATGAGTAAGGGCAAAGTAGGAGGGAAAGATGGTTTAACCACTGACTTGATCAAAGATGCGGGAGATTTTGTATTAGGTAAACTCGTCAAACTCTTTACAAAAATGTTTACAGACCCACACTGTTCCAAAAGCCTGGAAGAATACAACAAATATTTAAAAAACTATCGACCAATAAGCCTGCTCTCTGTAGTTTACGAGCTCTTTACAAAAGTAATTACTCCAACCAGCCAAGATACTCCACAACTGATCACATCTATACCATCAATTAAGTTACGGAAAAATCTTCAGGATTTAATAAACCATTATGCATAGACTAACAATGGCTGTCGATGATGATGCCCAACCAACCTGCTGTATCGGTTGTTCCACCCCTCACAAATGTTGTCCGTGCGTGATTTATACTTGAGCGTTACTTTATGAACGTTCCACATTTCTGGGGGGTACCGTGGAGGGATGCGACGCAGATGTACTGCTTGGACCTGGTCATCATCATGCAATTGCCGAGGTCGTTTGTGGTTCGTAAGGGTCGAAGTGAAATGTGTTGTGCCGTTTTTTCCAGTGCCATTTTTCCACTGCCCTATTTTTCTGTGCACTATTTTCGGTGCCACTTTTTTTGGTGCTATTTTTTCCGAGTACGGCGTTACCCACGTCACTAATCACCACACTGCCTAACAATGATCTCCCTCCTTTCTTCAAATCAGAACCTCTTCCAAAAATTAACCTTATAGAAAGTGGACCTGAAGGCTCAGTTATCCACAACAACCCGAACATACTAACTGGTCTTCCAATACATGAAGACCATTGTCGGTAATAGTATTAATATTGTTGTAGTGATGCTTTCAGTTATCATGTTTCCGTGTTGTGCAGGAGGCGGACATCGCACTGGGACCATTTGCACAGTCGGTGGAGAGGAGGCAAGCTGTAGACTACACTCAGTCATTCTTTTTTGACGGACGAACTATCATCGCTGGGAAAGGTCGCCCAGAGATAGACCCCTGGAGCTTCATGTTACCCCTGCAGCCTCCAGTGTGGGTGGCACTGCTGGTCGGGCTGGTGGTGGCCTGGTTGTCTCTAGTGGTCATGGGCTACAACCCCAAGGACTCATCACAACTCACAAGTGCCTCACACTTCATGCGGGCCTCACACCTACTCTTCCAACACCTCAGAATCATTCTGCGTCAAGGTCAGTAGAAACACTTTAGTCAGATACTGAGTCTCATTAGAACCGACCCAGCATGTCTGTAGCTGGTTCAGATCACTGAACACCTCTAAGGTTGTGTTATTTAAGTGGAGAGGATGTACTATTGATGATAGTGTAGCGGATGTAGTGTAGATGACAGTGTAATGTAGTTCTCGTCAACTTGACTACAGTGTCTCTGATAAATACAAGAATATCCATTATGGTGTTGTCCCTCAAAACTGCTGTGATCAACGTCAGGTTAGTGAGGGAAATGAGCGTTTTTATCCACATCCCCAAATAGACATTACACCGTACTTTGTTTACCAATACAGCATTTTGTTGCCTGTGATGATAGTTAAAGAAATAAGAGGCTTTAGTTTATCGGCATTATCCTCGACTCACCTGACCTAAGTGCATGTTGACTTATTCCTAGTGTTTTGCGACAGTGTTGGTCAGTGTTACCTCCACTTTTAACAGATGTGAGTATGAACATGACACGTGGGCGGGAGATGGTGTTAATGGGTGGATGGGTGGTGGTGTCCGTGGTGGTAACGTGTAGCTACAGTGGGACTTTGGTGTCACTGCTGGCAGTGCGTCACGTGCCGCAGCCCCTGCAGACCATAAGGGACGTGTTGGACGCTACCCACATCACGGTGGTGCTAGAGGGAGTGAACACCATCGTACCTGTCACCCTCACTGTAAGTTTGTCTTCTCTTAACACACACATTTTAACTGTTGCATAACTGCGGTGTCGTTATATAAAATAGGAAGTCGCATACTGAAAGATTAATATACGAATGATACAAAATGAACTGAAACTTTGATTTTTTTCTAGTATTTCATTTTATTCTCAGGTCCTTGCCACTACTATAAACCGAAATACCATCTAAAACAATCCTTCCTCAATGTTTACCAATATGTTCCTTTACCGTACAAACAAGTGTTTCTTACTACTGGCAGAAAATAAAGACTGGGGAGCTGAAGGAGCTGAACGACCTTAAATATTCTGGTCGGATCAAGTACAAGAACCCTGCATTATTTAAGAAAGAGGTGGAGCCACTTGTGCAGCGAGGAGACCACGTTCAAATAGCCACCACCCTCACTATCAACAGCCACATCGACAGAGGCTTCGCTACAACCAGTAAGAGTTAAACTTTATTAAACATAATACATATATTAGATATGCGAACATACACACACACACACACACACACACACACACACAAATGTAACCAACCATTAATCAGTTGGGTGTGTGTCCAGGGAGGTGTGACTTCTACAAGGGACGACAAACCTTCTTCATGACCCAACACTGTCTCATCGGCCAGAAGGGTAACCCTATAGTGGCTGCTCTCAGTCGTCGGTAAGCTGGTGCTGCTACACTGTAAGTAGTGAACCACCTGTTACTGTTATACTGTAAGTAGTGAACCACCTGTTACTGGTACACTGTAAGTAGTGAACCACCTGTTGCTGCTACACTGCAAGTAGTGAACCACCTGTTACTGTTACACTGTAAGTCGTGAACCACCTGTTACTGTTACACTGTAAGTAGTGAACCACCTGTTGCTGGTACACTGCAAGTAGTGAACCACCTGTTACTGTTACACTGTAAATAGTGAACCACCTGTTACTGTTACACTGTAAGTAGTGAACCACCTGTTACTGGTACACTGTAAGTAGTGAACCACCTGTTACTGCAACACTGTAAATAGTGAACCACCTGTTACTGCAGCACTAAGTAGTGAACCACCTGTTACTGCAACACTGTAAATAGTGAACAACCTGTTACTGCAACACTAAGTAGTGAACCACCTGTTACTGGTACACTGTAAGTAGTGAACCACCTGTTACTGCAACACTGTAAATAGTGAACCACCTGTTACTGCAACACTGTAAATAGTGAACCACCTGTTACTGCAGCACTAAGTAGTGAACCACCTGTTACTGCAACACTGTAAATAGTGAACAACCTGTTACTGCAACACTAAGTAGTGAACCACCTGTTACTGCAACACTGTAAGTAGTGAACCACCTGTTACTGTTACACTGTAAATAGTGAACCACCTGTTACTGGTACACTGTAAGTAGTGTACCACTTGGGCTGAGCTAACTACAATATATATAACAACGGGGCGGACACAACAGATATGAGGTTAATGGGACTGTGATAACAGAACAACAGGTGAGAGATAACAGAGACACTGTTGCAGGATCAGAAGCGTGGTGGAGGCCGGGCTGTACCCTTACTGGCTGGACAAGAGTCTACCCGTCTACCATAACTGTCGTCACTCGCCGTCCAAAATTACCGTCCGGGAGCCTCTCGCCCTCGACAACTTCTGGGTAACTACCCCGTTATTACTAACAATCTTCACCATGGCAACTGCCTCATTAATTCTATCCCGATCTATCTGTCTACATTAACTCTAATTACCCAATGATATTTAACTACTTCACTGTGGCTAATGACCTCATTTATTTTATCTCGTTACACCTCACTATGTCTATCTATCCCGATATATATAAATGTGTGTGTATGTGTGTGTACTAAGCATTTGTGTCACACAGGGGATGTTGGTGGTCCTGATAGCTGGACACTTGGTGGCGCTGTTGGTGTTTTGCTTGGAACTGAAAGCCGGCAGCAACTGATACATCTTCCTCCTCCACACCTGACACACGTGAGTTGTTAAACCTTCCTCCCCCACACCTGACACACGTGTGTTGTTAGACCTTCCTCCTCCACACCTGACACACGTGAGCTGTTAAACCTTCCTCCTCCACACCTGACACACGTGAGTTGTTAAACTTTCCTACTCCACACCTGACACACGTGAGCTGTTAAACCTTCCTCCTCCACACCTGACACACGTGAGTTGGTAAGCCTTCCTCTTCCACACCTGACACACGTGAGTTGTTAAACCTTCTTCCTCCACACCTGACACACGTGAGTTGTTAAGCCTTCCTACTCCACACCTGACACACGTGTGTTGTTAAGCCTTCCTCCTCCACACCTGACACACGTGAAGTTGTTAAACCTTCCTCCTCCACACCTGACACACGTGAGCTGTTAAACCTTCCTCCTCCACACCTGACACACGTGAAGTTGTTAAACCTTCCTCCTCCACACCTGACACACGTGAAGTTGTTAAACCTTCCTCCTCCACACCTGACACGCGTGAGTTGTTAAACCTTCCTCCTCCACATCTGACACACGTGAGTTGTTAAACCTTCCTCCTCTACACCTGACACACGTGTGTTGTTAAGCCTTCCTCCTCCACACCTGACACACGTGTGTTGTTAAGCTTTCCGCCTCCACACCTGAGTTGTTAAACCTTCTTCCTCCACACCTGACACACGTGAGTTGTTAAGCCTTCCTACTCCACACCTGACACACGTGTGTTGTTAAGCCTTCCTCCTCCACACCTGACACACGTGAAGTTGTTAAACCTTCCTCCTCCACACCTGACACTCGTGAGTTTGGTAAACCTTCCTCCTCCACACCTGCCACCTTTTATGAGGGCCTCTGTGTGCCAGTAACAATTCCTTTTAGTCTCATACTTATTACCATTGGTAGCGTGACGAGAGGAGGCTCGTGGGTAGATGTAATGATAGTATCAAGCAATAGGGAAGAAATTACGCTAAATACTTTATTTAAATAATAGACACACTATACAAATACAAAATTTATTTAAACCTTAAATGAAATTAGGAGAAAGAATTTATTTGTTCCAACAGACGAAATCTAGTACTAGGCCCTCAGGCTCAACATACTCACACCACTACTGGGTGGACATACTCAATAACACTTCCAACCCTACTGGGTGGACATATTCAATAACACACAACTCTTTTAGTCACTTAGCACCATAAAGACCAGGACAACTGCCACTACCGCCTTCAGTCGTCAGGAGTGATACTCAAGCAACAGCCATGGGGTCCAGCCACCATGGAGTACTTTCCGACGAACTCTGGAGATCCCAGTGGATTAATCCCACCACACAAGTAGCCCTACGGAGTTAGACACTGTATGGATGAAGGGACGGGCACTCACTAACAGTAGAAAAAAACATCACGTTTCAGGGGACGTTACAGACGTAAATATGACTTCACTCAGAGCATATCAACTACGTTACTGTAACACTTGCACAATCAACTATTAATTGGGTCAAATCACTTAAAGAAGGGCGAATTACAACACAGTGGAATGGCATACCTGTATGGATGAAGGAACGGGTACTCACTAACGGTAGAAATGCCCGTGGCGCCCTCACTCAAAATAGGCCAGGGAGTCCACCTACTTCTATTCCGATGAATTAATTTACTGTACACTCTGACGTTGAAACTGAGACTATAACTCAGTTTCATTCCCTACTATTATCTTCACTAACAATGCTCTGACTCGGCTATCAAAAGCAAAATTAAATTGATTACAAAGGGTTGGATGGCAACAGGTCCCAACATACAGCGTCTGCTACGAAATCCGTGGATTATATTCAAAGTTCCCTACAAACAAAGACGGGGAAACAGAGAAAACGGGGGACGTTTCCACTGGGGGACCTAGGTTTTGTGGACGTTTGAGCGTAATATGAATCCTTAAGGTTTTCATGTTAGCCGTTATCACGATCATGACAACGCTTCCCCCTTCACCAAGATTTATAATATGCGGTAACGTTCAGAAAACACGTAAGTAGTAATATACACATTAAATGATTAATATAAAGTATATATCCTCATGCAAAACATTGCACAAATTATATCAATAAAAATAGAAAAATAATTCCCTACCGGTGGTCAGAATTGGGCACAAGAATTGGAAATCTGTTAACATACAACTAGAATGTGACACACCTTCATAACAAAAATATATTGGGATACATATAACATAATAGCACCAAAAATAATAGCACATGGGGTTAGGTACATCATGTCATAATAATACTGAATGGGGTTAGATACATCATTATATAATAATACTGAGTGGCGGTAAATACATCATATCTTATCATAATAATAATAAATGGTGTTACATACATCATATCATATAATAATAAATGGGGTTAGGTACATCATCATAGAATAATAATGAATTGAGTTAGATACCTCATATCATATAATAATAATAAATGGTGTTGCATGTTACAAAATACACCCTCACATCGGTAGATAAAGTGCACACTCAAAATTTCCTTACAGAACTCAAATTTCAATGTTCATAGATCATGAAAGTTTCTTTTATGCGATTGATCAAATGCTTACAGGACACACTGAGATTTAACATAGATTTCTCAGGCTAGGACATAGACGAACTGACCCCATCAAGTCGAAGGAATGATTTGTTGCCCTTAATCTAAAGAGTCATGTCGCACTCGCAAGAGGTAGCACCATTCAAGGGACTCCGAACGAGCGGGTATTCCCAAGAATTCAATGCTAACGAAACGGTCCTCATGAGAACACCACCAAACCAAAAACTGTCTGTACTTATGGCATTTGCCATGTAGAAGTAATAGCACCATATTTCTATGCCCGACTACTCCCTGAAAGTCACGAACTCTACACCTATATACCAACAACACCCAGCCTACGTAGGACTTACCAACCGGAACTTGAGAATTCACCACTGGTATCTTTACTCAAACTAGTAACAGATATCCTTCAGATGATTTCATAACTGCCAATACATCTTCCAATCTCTGTCTTTTACTGCAAATTGACCATCCCTCGGCAAAATACTTTCAATAAAAAAAAATCATCAATTCTTTAGCTCTCCCTTTACCACAAGTTACTTATAACTGATTGCACACTTCATTATCAACCAATGAGGGTCACTTAAAAAGCCCACTGCTTTTAAAGATCCAGTCTCACCACTGGTTTTCTCATCCTTACGGGAAATCTGGGAGCAGGAGCAACTACTGTTCTCTCCTCATCCCGTATAACATCTCTCTCATCAGGCTCTGATTCTGAGGAAGAATCATTAGGGGGAACCTGGATGTCATTTACATGGACAAACATATCTCTGTTGATACATCTTTTCACCTTTTCTGCTGCTCGTCGAATTACTTCTGTCTCATCTGAAAGGTGGGTTAACTCGTACGCTGCACCATTGCGTATTACTTCAATTACTGCATATGGGCCCTTCCACTTAGCATTTAATTTCCTACTGGTACCTGGGATAGGAGCTTCATCTCTCACCCAAACAGTTTCCCTTAGCTGTACTGTCTGATTGACTCTATCTTGGTTTGCTACGTTCCGGAATTCTCTAGACATTCGTTCAGAAGTTTCCTTAATTACTCTGTGAGCTTCTCTCAACCCTTCAGTACTCTCGTTTTCTATTATTGGTAACTCAATGCCCACTTGTCTCTGTGCATGCCGGGAGAAGAATGTGAAGTGTGGCTGCACTCCAGTCATTGTGTGAACAGAAGTGTTCAACGCATATTGGGTCGGACCCAAGAATCGTGGCCAGCGGCGCGGGTTATCTTCACACATTATTGACAAAATGTTCTTAAAAGTTCGGTGCATTCTCTCCGTGATACTGTTACCTCGGGGGTGGTAAGGCAAGGTAAAATACACTTTAAAGTTAGTTAATCGACAGAGCTCCCTGAATTGTGCGGCAGTAAATTCTCCTCCATTATCCGCAATCACTACTTTAGGACTACAGAAGACATTAACAAATTTCTCAAATTCACGGGTAACTTCTTGCGTGGTCTTCGTGCGCAATGGATAGAAGTTAACGAACCTTGAGTAATGATCTATGATCGTTAACACATATCGGTAATCACTGATCCCTGAATGCATGTCAGTCAAATCTACCGAAACTCGTTCTAGTGGTTTGCTTACTACTGGTAATTCTTGCCAAAGTTGCGTAAGTCCCTTAGTTCCCTTGAACCTTTGACACATCTCGCATGATGCTACATAATCAACACAATCTTTACGGTAGTTAGGCCAATAAAACAAATTTGCTACTCGCTAAAAGTAGTTAGATCTCGGCTACTGTCGTTAAGGATGACCTGATAATACGCATCCTACAAATCTAATGTGGCATAATATTTATTTCCCGCAGTTTTCTCTACTAATTCGTCAATTCGTGGCAAGGGTTGTATGTCGACCTTCAAATGCTTATTGACCTCTCGAAAATCTAAGCACATACGCTTTGAACCGTTGGGTTTTGTTACCAGAACAATGGGGGATAACCAGGCGGCAGTCGATGGTTCAATGATATTACGATCCCTCATATCTGTTATCATTTCTTTAATTATCTCTTTTGCTTTCTCTGGGTGTCTATACTGTGGTCCTCGGACAGGATTGTGGTTGGCGAGCTGAATGTTAGCGGGTATACCAGCAATTGACCCTATCTCATTTGGTCCTAAAACAAACCAGGAATCATGAGCTAGAATTACTTTCCGCAAATGTTTACGCATTTCTCCGTCTAGATGGTTCCACGGTTGGTTTCTAATTAACTCGTTCAACTTCTCTTGTCTAGTGGTTCCGCCTTTTACTTCGTCACATTCCGGTATCATACTGTTGGAAATCTCTTGGACACGTCTGACCTTCTTTACTGGACCGTTGGGAATTCCGGCACAAATTACACAGTCAAAGGGTGGTACTTTCTGATCATCACCTACATTTACTTTTAACTGGTTTGAGGATCTCCTCTCCCCTTCTGTTTGAATGGCTAGGTGATGAGGTGCACAAAGGGATAATTCAGTTGAAGACTTTACTTTACACAATCCGTCATAGACCTGTTGAATATGTCCCAAGTGATTCCCTTTCGTGTCAACATATGAGATTATCTCCTCCGGGATTAACTCATATTCGCCAATGACAGTGCCCGCTCTCAAATACACTGATTTATCGGTACAATTACTTACTGGCAAATGTATGCGTGAATCTGGCTGTACTCTAACACATATCTCTGGTTGTTGGTTGAGACTTTTATGCCTGAATCGTACGCTCAGAATTTGACCTATCTCTACTTTCACCTTGATGGATAAGATCGGTGCATGGTGGCCTCGTACAATAGTCTTCCTATCAATATGGAGACTCTTCAACTGTGGTGGACAAGGTACATCGGGCTTTAACGACAATCTATTGACGCATTTGATTCCTTTCATGTGCTCTCTCGTCACCACTCTCCCATATTCCTGTGACTGGCCTGCCCAAATGAAAAGTTTCATTTTACGTTCCCAGGTGCCTCTAAATCTGCCAAGGAGATCTGCTCCGAATAGTAATTCTGCATTAAAGTATTTATCACCCACCACAATGGCATGGTGTCTGACTTTCAACTGTGGTGTTACTTGTACTGTTATGACTACTTTACCTTTAATTTTTAACTCATCTCCCGTAACACCCTGGTATCTAGATTTACAAGGTTTGATGGGTTGCAAATTCAAAGTTTTTACTAGACTTTCCTTAATGAAGGTGGCTTCACTACCTGTATCTATTAAAGCAAGACAGACACGTTCATTTACAGTAAACCATATGCAAGGAGACACATTGGAAGGAACTCGCTTATGTCAATATTTTGGATAATGCCGACGACTTGAGCGTCCGGGGCAGCGTTGACTGTTTCTCCGACATCCTACTTCTAAGCAATCCCAACATGAACGTGGGGGTGGATTTAAGGGGCAAGTAGAAGTATCATGACTCGGTGTTCGGCAATATGGACAGTAAGGTCCCTGTCGCCTTCCAACTAACTTTTTAAGAGGACTTTCAAATAAGGCTACAGCGTGTTGATCTCGCTGACTACTGGTACCACAAGCTCCTCCTGTTACGTTACATTCTTCCCTACTGGCTCTTTCTCTTTACTGGAAGTTCTTGGTTCGCATGCTTGTGAACTGGCCGGATACTAGGATACTAGGGTGTGTCATACGGAGGCGATTTGTTTTTTTTTGAGTTTGAAAAATCGGCCCATGGTATTAATGATGTAGTTCTATGTGCAGAATCATGTGATATCTTCAGATTTGAAAAGTTTTCATTTTTTCCTAGGTAAATTTTAACTTGAAATCTTATAAAAATTCAGTATTCCTACCCTTTTACCAACACCACTAAATAGCTTATTTAAAGTAAAGTAAATGTATCAGGTTAATTTATTAGGATGAAAATGATCCAGAATAGTGAAACGAATGATCTTGACACATTTATTAAATTTAATACTCCTTTAGAAAACAAAATCATCAAATACAAAAACCGGTTTTACTACTACGACCCGGTGTTGCTGCACGCCATAGAGAACATGTCTTTCTTGCTTCTGTTTCTACTCATCACCTCCCTGCTGACCACCTGAGCTCGGATGTAGCCTTCCCTCCTCTCCTGGCTGTACACGTGACTGCTGGCCTCGCTCACTTGCTGTACACAACGCTCTATACTCTGGGTGTGCGAGAGCCAGGCAGGGACATGCATGGGGTTGTCCAGGAAAGCTCTGACTTGAACATTGGTGAGGCTGCAGGTAAGAGGGAGCTCACTGCCAGCCTGGATGTTATCCAGATCTATGAGATCAGTGAGGGTCTTGGCACCTAGATTGGCTTCAGGAGTCTTCCTGACCCTGAAGGAATCGTCACCAACTGATTCGTCATGCCCAGATCCTCTCATAAGTCTCATATCCAAGATCTTTTTGACTGCCACTCTTCTCTCCTCCTCATCCTTACTGCAGAGCATTGTCTGCAGAACTGCCTCGGGATGAGCATACCAGGAAGATCTCCGCACAGTCTGCTCCACAATCTGAACAACCTTCCTTGGCTGACTCCTCAGGAGCTCAAGCTGGAAGAGAACATACCTCGGACCTTCGGAGAACGATGACTTGACCTTGGTGTTGAACCAATTTGGCAAGTAGACACTCACGATGAATTGGACAATAAGTCTCAGGTTGTGAAGCTGGTTCCCTTTCAGTTTATGATGAGCGACCTAAATTCTGCAGAACCTGAGAGCCGTTGTGAGCCACCTAGAATGTGAGACTGGACCTATCTGCAGGTAAGCAAGTCTATCAGGCATGACCCCAGTTTTGATGGCACTGCAAATCATGTAACCATAGTACTGGTCAGTACTCAGGTCGTCAATGACAATATGTGCAAGCTCAACGAGTGGAGGGCCAACTGTGATTTTTTCAAAGCTTGGATTTATTTCTAACTCAGTGGCAGAGTCCAGCATCTTGCCAAGAGGACCAGACCATCTGCTGTTTGAAAGAGTCTTGCCATCCAGCTCCTGGATCAGATGTCTGAGTGGCAACTCGTTGGTGTGGAGGTCACAAACAATCCAGACCAGCTTCCTCCCAATCTTCCGCTCTATCCACTGTATGACCCCCCCTTGCCACCCTGTGTTCGTGTTGGTGCTGTCCCCTCCAATGGCCTGCAGGGTCTGGTCTACGTTCCTCTTTCTGAGCCAGTTCACAATGTTATCTGCCACTATCTCAGCTGGTTTCCTGATGTCATCTTTCTCTGGAGTGAAATGCCACAAATACTTCCCTCCTGGTTCACTGCAGCAGGAGTAGTGTTCCTCCTTCACCATGGCAGGGAACAACTTGTCAGAATCTCCAACTTTCATGAACACTTTAGTGTCATCCCTTCTCCCATCAAAGAACAAACAATTGATTCCATTTTCTCTTATCCCCTTATCAAACTCCTCTTCTAGGTTGCTGTCAAGTTTCTCCTGAGCTCTCCTTACTTTGTTATGATCTATCACTAGGTGAACATCATCAGGTGTTATCAAACCACCGTCAATCCAGGCAGCTGTTGCTATCTCTGCAGTTTCTCTGAGACCAGTGTGGTGTCGCATGCTGGCCAGAGCTATGCTCGGGATATCTTTCCTATTTCGAATCTTATACTTGGAAGGTTTGGGATCATTATTTTCTGGGTTAGGGACAAAGTCACCATTCTCATGGTCAGCACTCGGATCAGCCATGATTAAGTCATTAGACTCTGAATCAGCTTGACTCCAATCATCGGCCTTTTTTACCTCACCCTGGGCCTTCTCAAGTCTCTTTTCCTCGGCAACTCTTCTCCTCTTCTGTCTCTCTGTGGCAGCCTCCTGTTTCTTGGACTCCGGAATATCTTGGCTAGAAATCATGAGAGCCCCTATACTGCCAGTCTTCTCTCTCTGTGCTTTGACAAATGCCAGTTCGATCACAGGAATCTTCAGTTCACGCTTGCAAATACAGGAGATGTGGGCCTCGTATTTACAGTCACGATCGCATCCAAACTCAGGACAGAGAACAATTGGGCACTTGCAAGTAATTATGTCAAATAACTGGTCCAGTTGCTTGGCAAAGCTGTCCTTAACTGCAAGTTTTCCTCTCCCAAGAGAGATATCTCTTGCCTTTTCCCAACTGGCTAGCAGTCTCTCACTAATCTTCTTCTGACTTGTTATGACTGGAGGCTTGAACTGAGCGTTAGCCAGAGTGTACTGTGCCAAGACAGCTTTGGTCATATCACTGGCAATGTCTTTGTTTGTGTAAGTTCTTTGGTTCTTTTCACTGATTTGCCTGATTAAAACACCGTATCTCAAAGCATCTCTCAATGTAGGCAACTCCGACTTCAGGAGCTCTCTCCCAGACCCAAGATAGTGACTGAGATGGCTGGATTTTTGGTTCCTCGTCCTGACACAAGCAGCCATCGCAAATATCATCAACTTATAAATGCATCAGTATCTGAAACAGAAAAAAATATTGTTAGTTGGGTTGTTAAAGAATGAAATCAGAAAGCAATGTTCACTATTTAATTGTAATGCACTAATGCAGCTGTACGTTAGATTTTTGATAAATTTCACGCTAAAATTTACCTAGCAAAAGGTTGCAAAATATTGAAACTGAAATTATTTTCTGTTTATATACACTAAAATCTACCAAAAAAGTGATGGGCCATTAGTTTTAGCTGATCTTCCCTCCTATGACACACCCTACTAGGATACCCAGTTCTGTTACCTTTCAGATAGTGGTGTCGGAGTCTCTCCAATCGTTCGGCCATCGTGTCTACTGGACAACAAGGGGAATTGTAAAACTTCAATTCCTCTTTCAACTGTTTTGGCAGTGGGTCGTACAATTTATCTTTCAACGTTTGTTCTTTACCTTCCATGGGCCCATACTGGCGGAAAATGGTTGTGAGAGTTGATTTAAGTTGGCCCAAGAAGCGCCGGGGATCATCTTCCAAATTGTACTCTAACCTCGCAAATTCCTCCCAGGCATCTTCCAGAGGGATTTGTTTCACAAACAATTTCCGCAAGGTTACTCTAAGTTTATCCCAATCTTCCTCATCGGTACCAAGTTCTACTTGGACCATGGCTTCAACTTGCTGGTCCAAGCGGTCGGTAGCTACATACCATCTATCCCTTGAACTAACTGCGCAATACTCTACTCTCTTAATTTAGTTAAGATGGTGTCTGCGTTAAGACCAACGAGGTCGTCAAAGGACAGCCTCTGAATGTATTGGTGGTAATGGGGGCCAGGAGATCGGCTGGGTATATCTGAGGAGGCAAAAGTGGAACCACGGCAGGGAGAGTAGGTACAGCCGGTTCTTCCCGACGTTCATCAAGCAAAGCTTGTTGTCTCCTTACTGTATCCATAGACTCAGCGAGTTTAGCCCGAAGAGCTTGGACTTCTGTTGCTAAATCAACAGCGGCTTTGGCCGTCATGGTCCCCTGATTTGCGTTAGCATCTGCCATCGTGTTACAACAAATCACTACTGTAACCCACTTTAAATACAATAACATGCACAGTGCTCACTCAAGACCCAAGGACTGGTACTGATTTTCTGCAATACGACTAAACACTCCATGCATCAACTATTCAAAATACTGTTCAGATTATTAATCTCCTAAAAGATAATATTATTGCATGAAAAATACACTGAGACACTTTGCTATTCACAAACTCAGTATAGTGCAACACTGTGTGAACACTTCACGAATTTCTGTACTCACAATTCTGGGTCCATACACTTGTATAACACTTTCCATATACCATATCATCATAAGGCCCTCACATATATAATACTGTATTCTGAAAGTATACTGGCATTAGAGTTCACTAACATACGTTGCACCAAATAATGACCCGTTAGCACTTGATTAAAATACTTTAAAATTATAGCATACACATAGAAATATTAGTACAAGGAACAGTAAAACACCCCGAGATATTAAGTAAATGGAATATAAATCCTACCGAACACATAAACTAAAGAATATTGCAAGTACAGAATTAGCATCCACTTAATCTTTGCATATAATGCAATGCTTCTGTTAGCAACTCAGAATTAAAACACTGGGCACTCCCACGAGGAAAACATTTCAAAAACCAGTGCCACGGCCCAAACATGTATTCACTGTCTGTAAGTAATACTGAGTTAACAACGGAAAAAAAATTTTGGGCAGATTGTTGCACATCAAAATTCTTCAAATATCAATGAACCTTATTCACACTCTACCCTTAAGTTATTGTTGCAGGTATCATTTACTTTAAACAAGACTTTTTTCTAACCTAACTCCAAGGTATTTCTTTGACCTTATTTCACTTTCTTTGCAAACCACCACAAAAATCTGTACCTCGGAAAAATATGGAACAAAATTATCAGCAATCTGAAATACTCATAAGTTACAGTGGAAAGGTTATTAAATACCCGTACAGAGAAATGGTAATAACTCAGTTAAAAACTACAGTATCACAGTCATTCCTCCCAACTCGATACTATGTCCATTACATCCCACCGCTGCCACCATTTATGAGGGCCATTGCTGCCACCTTTTATGAGGGCCTCTGTGTGCCAGTAACAATTCCTTTTAGTCTCATACTTATTACCATTGGTAGCGTGACGAGAGGAGGCTCGTGGGTAGATGTAATGATAGTATCATGCAATAGGGAAGAAATAACGGTAAATACTGTAGGTAAATAATAGACACACTATACAAATACAAAATTTATTTAAACCTTAAATGAAATTAGGAGAAAGAATTTATTTGTACCAACAGACGAAATCTAGTACTAGGCCCTCAGGCTCAACATACTCACACCACTACTGGGTGGACATACTCAATAACACTTCCAACCCTACTGGGTGGACATATTCAATAACACACAACTCTTATAGTCACTTAGCACCATAAAGACCAGGACAACTGCCACTACCGCCTTCAGTCGTCATGGAGTACTTTCTGACGAACTCTGTGATCCCAGTGGATTAATCCCACCACACAAGTAGCCCTACGGAGTTAGACACTCATCCACCAATGATGGGGGCTGGTAGTGGTGTGTGGCTTGGTGATCCGGGGTCACTTCGCAGGCCGAGCGTTAGGGCCAGACGAGCAAGCTATGGGGGCCATAGGTAGTCTGAAGTGTCTGACGGCCAGGTCTCACGAAAGTAACTGATCCCACTGGACCTCGGACATCTCCCCAGACATAGTGGATACAACCTCCATGCTACAGACACGGCCTAGGCTGCGTTAGGGACCTGTATGGATGAAGGGACAGGCACTCACTGACGGTAGAAAACAACATCACGTTTCAGGGGACGTTAAAGACGTAAATATGACTTCACTCAGAGAATATCAACTACGTTACTGTAACACTTGCACAATCAACTATTAATTGGGTCAAATCACTTAAAGAAGGGCGAATTACAACACAGTGGAATGGCATACCTGTATGAATGAAGGGACGGGCACTCACTAACGGTAGAAATGCCCGCGGCGCCCACACTCAAAATAGGCCAGGGAGTCCACCTACTTCTATTCCGATGAATTAATTTACTGTACACTCTGACGTTGAAACTGAGACTATAAACTCAGTTTCATTCCCTTCTATTATCTTCACTAACAATGCTCTGACTTAGCTATTAAAAGCAAAATTAAATTGATTACAAAGGGTTGGATGGCAACAGGTCCCAACATACAGCGTCTGCTACGAAATCCGCTGATTATATTCAAAGTTCCCTACAAACAAAGACGGGGAAACAGAGAAAACGGGGGACGTTTCCACTGGGGGACCTAGGTTTTGTGGACGTTTGAGCGTAATATGAATCCTTAAGGTTTTCATGTTAGCCATTATCACGATCATGACACTCGTGAGTTGGGTAAACCTTCCTCCTCCACACCTGACAGACGTAAGCTTGTTAAGCCTTCCTCCTCCACACCTGACACTCGTGAGTTTGGTAAACCTTCCTACTCCACACCTGACACTCGTGAGTTGGGTAAACCTTCCTACTCCACACCTGACACTCGTAAGTTGTTAAACCTTCCTACTCCACACCTGACACTCGTGAGTTGGGTAAACCTTCCTCCTCCACACCTGACACTCGTGAGTTTGGTAAACCTTCCTACTCCACACCTGACACTCGTGAGTTGGGTAAACCTTCCTACTCCACACCTGACACTCGTAAGTTGTTAAACCTTCCTACTCCACACCTGACACTCGTGAGTTGGGTAAACCTTCCTCCTCCACACCTGACACTCGTGAGTTGGGTAAACCTTCCTACTCCACACCTGACACTCGTAAGTTGTTAAACCTTCCTCCTCCACACCTGACACTCGTGAGTTTGGTAAACCTTCCTACTCCACACCTGACACTCGTGAGTTGGGTAAACCTTCCTACTCCACACCTGACACTCGTAAGTTGTTAAACCTTCCTACTCCACACCTGACACTCGTGAGTTGGGTAAACCTTCCTCCTCCACACCTGACACTCGTGAGTTGGGTAAACCTTCCTACTCCACACCTGACACTCGTAAGTTGTTAAACCTTCCTCCTCCACACCTGACACTCGTGAGTTGTTAAACCTTCCTACTCCACACCTGACACTCGTGAGTTGTTAAACCTTCCTCCTCCACACCTGACACACGTAAGTTGTTTAACCTTCCTACTCCACACCTGTCACTCGTGAGTTGTTAAACCTTCCTCCTCCACACCTGACACACGTGAGTTGTTAAGCCTTCCTCCTCCACACCTGACACACGTGAGTTGTTAAGCCTTCCTCCTCCACACCTGACACTCGTGAGTTGTTAAACCTTCCTCCTCCACACCTGACACACGTGAGTTGTTAAGCCTTCCTCCTCCACACCTGACACTCGTGAGTTGGGTAAACCTTCCTCCTCTACACCTGACACTCGTGAGTTGTTAAACCTTCCTACTCCACACCTGACACTCCTGAGTTGGGTAAACCTTCCTCCTCTACACCTGACACTCGTGAGTTGGTAAACCTTCCTCCTCCACACCTGACACTCGTGAGTTGTTAAACCTTCCTCCTCCACACCTGACACTCGTGAGTTGGGTAAACCTTCCTCCTCCACACCTGACACTCGTGAGTTGGGTAAACCTTCCTACTCCACACCTGACACTCGTGAGTTGTTAAACCTTCCTCCTCCACACCTGACACTCGTGAGTTTGGTAAACCTTCCTACTCCACACCTGACACTCGTGAGTTGGGTAAACCTTCCTACTCCACACCTGACACTCGTAAGTTGTTAAACCTTCCTACTCCACACCTGACACTCGTGAGTTGGGTAAACCTTCCTCCTCCACACCTGACACTCGTGAGTTGGGTAGACCTTCCTACTCCACACCTGACACTCGTAAGTTGTTAAACCTTCCTCCTCCACACCTGACACTCGTGAGTTGTTAAACCTTCCTACTCCACACCTGACACTCGTGAGTTGTTAAACCTTCCTCCTCCACACCTGACACACGTTAGTTGTTTAACCTTCCTACTCCACACCTGTCACTCGTGAGTTGTTAAACCTTCCTCCTCCACACCTGACACACGTGAGTTGTTAAGCCTTCCTCCTCCACACCTGACACACGTGAGTTGTTAAGCCTTCCTCCTCCACACCTGACACTCGTGAGTTGTTAAACCTTCCTCCTCCACACCTGACACACGTGAGTTGTTAAGCCTTCCTCCTCCACACCTGACACTCGTGAGTTGGGTAAACCTTCCTCCTCTACACCTGACACTCGTGAGTTGTTAAACCTTCCTACTCCACACCTGACACTCGTGAGTTGGGTAAACCTTCCTCCTCTACACCTGACACTCATGAGTTGGTAAACCTTCCTCCTCCACACCTGACACTCGTGAGTTGTTAAACCTTCCTCCTCCACACCTGACACTCGTGAGTTGGGTAAACCTTCCTCCTCCACACCTGACACTCGTGAGTTGTTAAACCTTCCTCCTCCACACCTAACACTCGTAAGTTTGGTAAACATCTACACTCAAAACTAGGCCAAAAATCATCTATTAAAGTCGAGAGTAACAACGTCGTTATGTTGTTGTGTTAACACGGTGAAGGATCACTTATTGAGGATAATATTCACTTTTATTTTTTATTCACGAGTTTTACGGAATTTGATCATTGATATTTATAATATAACAACAGCACGCTTTTGTCCTTATGTATTTTCCCTTTACAGCTATAGTGTATGTTTATAATTCAGACTATTGTCTCATAGTTATCCGTAATATACTGTATGTGAACTATATTAATACGATAATGTTTAATGATATCACACTATGATTGCCTTTATAATTATTTTTATTAATTTAATATTCAAATTCAATAACTGTCAGATTTTCATGATATAAATAAGTTGCTATACAAAACATAAACAAAAATATGGAATGTTCAACAGATCTCACGCAAGAAAGTTCTCAAGAGTCAACACGATGGTCGATGTCTTCAGCACAAGTTTTGTCTCGGGAAATGTGATCAACAGAGAGTCAACGTAGGGGAGGTGAAAGGTGTGCGGCTGATACCTGAAGTTGTTAATATAGTGAAGATAACAGAGTCGAGGACAAGGACAAAGTTGTGTAAGAGTAAACCAACATTTACTGAGTACTTTTATGGAGTGTTAGAGATCTTAGGACGACAACACTGTATAATAATTCTCTCGTAAGATGAACAGCCATGTAGACAACAAAAGCTTTATTAAAGATAGGAAGAGAAAAATGTTTCATTAGTGGTATAATATTTGTGCAGGTACGTGTTTATGTCTGCTACCCTTAGTACACACAAAATTGTTGTAGATATTTCAGGTTTTTTGTTGGTTTCGTCAAATTTCTGTTACTACTGTATTATGTGATGCCATTGGACGTTTTACCCTGAATCATTTGGAGGAAGCTTAAGGCAAATTGAGATTATAAAATATTTTACAGATTTTAAAGTATCTTGTTGTGGTAAAGTTTATGTTGCTAATGAGTAATTTTTTCCAAACATGTTTTAAAATATGCAGGAAATAACGATCAATATTTTGATAAAATTATCAGGAATAAATGTGATTACTCAAGTCGTCTGACTGAGCGTGTCATTTCCATATAATTAGTGATGAAAACCTGAAAATAATTTAGGATAGGAGAATACCATTATAAAGTGAAGGCTTATTTACACTGTAGTGGATACTCTCCCCTACACAACTGCCGACTGATCACCTGCCGTTCGCTTACCAGCCAATCAGCTTACAGGTAGTAGAAGTTTTTCCAAGTTTAGAAGCTCCAAAGTTGTTGGTAGCGAAAGGCAGAACGGGGAAGACGAGTAGAAGCCCCAGCGACATCAAGACTAGGTCACAGATGCGGATACAGGAGTACTACTGCTCACTGATTTCTGACCTTCCCAAGCAGCGACGAGTTCAGCACACCAGGCCTCTCTTACGAACTGTAAGGTGATTGGCCCCACACATTTCACACCTCACTTCCCTGATCCTGACCAACGTCACAAGTGGAGTTCCCCAAGGCTCAGTACTTGGACCATTATTATTTGTTATATACATAAACGACATAGATATCGGCATAGACAGCAACATAAGTAAATTTGCTGATGACACTAAAATAGGATGTGTTATTATATCTGACGAGGACTCAGCAAAACTACAGGAAGATCTAAAAAATTTTTTCGAATGGTCTGAGAAATGGCAGATGAAATTCAACGTGGACAAATGTAAAGTACTCAGTATAGGAGATGTAAACAGGGATCCAGATACCAGATGAACAACGATGCCATAGAGAAATTCGACTGCGAGAGAGATTTAGGAGTAATGATAAGTAGGAACCTTAAGCCAAGTAAACAATTTGTTTTTGCTCGTAACAAGGCTAATAAAGTACTTGGGTTCATACAAAGGAGTGTTAGTTACAAGACTAGCGAGGTCATCCTAAAACTGTCTGCTCTGGTGCCCCTATTATAGAATAGATATAAATTCACTAGAGTCTGTGCAGCGAAGAATGACAAAAATGATTCCGGGACTTAAAAACCTTCCATATCAGGATAGGTTAAAGAAACTTAACTTGCATTCCCTAGAAAGACGAAGAGTGCGGGGAGATATGATAGAAGTATTTAAGTGGGTGAAAGGAATCAATAAAGGGGATATAGATAAAGTTCTTATAATATCCGAGCAAGATAGGACTCGGAGCAACGGATTCAAGTTGGATAAGTTTAGGTTTAGGAGGGAGATAGGAAGAAACTGGTTCACAAATAGGGTGGTGGAAGAGTGGAACAAGCTTCGCAACTTTGTAGTAAGTGCGGGAACTCTGGAAAGTTTCAAAAGGAGGCCAGATAGATTCATGGATGATAGAGAGTGGTAGTAACTCTCGACAGGAGCTACCATGCACAGGCCAACCGGCCTATTGCAGACTTCTTATTTTCTTATGTTCTTATGTTCTTGCATCTTGTGTGGCTGGGATATGCTCGTATATCATGGCTGGAAGATTACGTTGTACGACTCACAAGTTGCACATATAAAGCACTACAACAAGAAATTTTGCTACCAAATTGGGTGTTTGATTCTTGGCAATGAAAAGCTCATAACAGACGACAGTGCACAGTAAACAATAAAAAAAATTCTTCATGATCACAAAATATATCTAGCCTTGGCTTCTATCACAAGTTATACATTGCAACATGGGTAATCAGTAAGCAATATGGAAGTAGTGTTAATTACATTGTGTCACTTACAATATAAGTGTGCACTATATGTGTTATCAATGTACTTTTGTTTTGATAATTTATATACAGCTTCTATTCCAGCAGGAAAACTCATAACATTAAAAACTGGTAAATATATAGAGTAGCTAACGATCTAAATGTTGATTTTGTTGATTAAAAGTACTTAATAAATGTTCCTGACTTGGAGTTGTGTTATTAATCAGTTTAATTCCATCTCAGACACAGACGTCATTATTTACTATGTCATGTCTGCTCCTCACAGTGATTAAATCACTTATTAATAGAATTACAACAGTATCTTATAATATCGTGTGTGTCTCTCCTTTTGTAACTAGTTAATAGATATACTTAACTACACCCTTTCCACACTAACCTGGCCCGTAGGCCCAGCCCCTCTCTGCTCTAATAGCAGATTGGTTCATAGAAAATTCAAACTAAATGTGTTCACAATTGGTAAGCAGACCTGTTATTATCTACATTAATGTTAAATAAATGGATTATCAAAATGCAAATCATTTCGAAGCATTGACACTTCAGAGAGAATGTTTAAAAATGTAAATATATATTATAAAAGGTCGGTATAAATACGCTCTTATATACGCGCAGCTGTCCGTCAGGTAAGAAGCTCAGGGGAACGAATGGATCAGCTTTCCTTGGCGAGTGATCAAACGTACTAAGTTGTGAGAGATGACGGAACAAGTATTGGGTATATGAAATCTCCATAGTACGATTATTACAGAACCTGCGCATACGTAGTCGCGCCATAAGCTCATCCGATTCAGTATGGATTACTGTCCCAAAAATGGATGAAGATTGTGCAGGCACACAGGTTGAAGCCTAGGCCCAAAGTTACATTAATAACGCTATTATAGTAAGTAAACCAACGCTTGTCAACTCCTCCATGACTAGAAGAACGGCAGACAGCTGGTGTAAGAAGCAATAAGTGTACCTACTTTGGCTGATATTACACTTATGTCTCTTTTAGTGAAGCAAACTATGGAGTTGCTGCTGGCCACAACGAAATAAATAACACTGCCAATTATATGAGATCTGTAGTCATGGGCCCTGGAGCAAAAAATAATTTTAGGTTTCTTATAAATGAGCTCTAAGCTGTTTCAAACAATATGAGACTCGGGAGCAACAAACTCCCTTTCAGTATTTCAGTATAATGAGTCGGAGAAAGCTAAGTATATTCTCTACTCCGTTGACCTGAAGGAGATTAATTTTATAACAGGAAGTGGAGGAGGTCATGGATGAGCAAGATCTGGAGGAGGTCGTGATTCGATTTTTTTCCACAATGTCATGGACTAGGGCAGATAAACATTAGAAGAGTGTGCCCTCCTAATGCCACTCTTGACCAATTTTGGGGTTAGCTTAAGCCCAGCTAAAACAATTATCAGCTTTTATTTGAGAAGTTATAAGACACCAGTGATATCATTAACGAATTCTCTAGTGTGAGGCTGGAAAGAATTGGGTGATACAGTTTGCCAGTTGTCAAGTAATATTTTTAGGCACTTCACGTGGGCTGCATGGTTCCTCCAGATCTGAGAGATGGCTGTTACTTACCCGAATCTTCACAAAATAATTTCTACTCAGTGATGGCAAAAAAATATTATTGAGTGGAAATTACAGCATCAGAATGATTTTCAAAGCACATTAGATTGATATGATTCCTATTTACAGTACATGGATTTGGGAAAAAGTGGATTATCATAATACTTCATATAAATTAATAGTTATCATCTTATGTCTGGCATTGACATATCATTTTACCCTGCAAGAAAGCAGAAGAAGCTACTGCAAACCGAATGTGTATTCGAAGGACAGGTTATCAAGAGGTAAACACTCCTGTTTTGCAAGTTTCAAAAGTCTGGACTCTTATTACTGCAGGTTTAAATTCACGGAGACTTTATTTAAAAAAATGCAGAAGGCGATATAGAATATAATAATACATAAAGAAAACAAAGAGCTATTTTCATTTTTTTGGGAATAATTTTTATATGAATACACAGAACTAGTCAAGTACATATTTATTTCAACGGCGATAACCTGATAACTTTGTATAAAGGAGAAAGCTCACTCATGCAAGAGAAAGCAAAAAACAGGAAATAACTTGGTCTTTGGAGTTTATACATCATATTTTTCAAATTGTCCAAGTATTCGTAAAGTAGTAAAGACAGTGTGTTTGCTGCCACAGGAGTTTTAATAAATAAAGACACAAATAGACTAATTTTATTAACTAATAAAATTTGTGCCTGGCAACCACAAATATGATCTTATACAATTATCTAAAGTTTTCTCTAAATGTTCTGTACATCACCATACCTTAAGGGACCTTTTAGTTATGTGTATGTAACTAATCATGGAAGGGCAGATAGACATATAAACATAATGTTTAAATCCTGTTATAATGTTAATAATGACAGACAGGCCATCTGTACCTGTGACACAGTAATTGTATAATGTTTGTGACCTTCAGGTACTTAGGTTGATTTATAACACTGTGCAAGTCAGAAATATTTATTAAGTAATTTTCTTCAGCAAAATCAACACATCTTTTTCCTCTACTAATCGTTCACTGAAATAATTATAATACGATGGGTGATCAAAAAGTTCAGTGAATGGTACAGCTACCAAGGAATGAGTAAATGGGGGTTAGGCCTGTGAGAGGGGCTTACATCACCCATCTTCCTAGTTGCCACCAGACAACCATTATACAGTATGCATCAGAGTATAGTAGCAGGGCTTTGAATGAGGACATGTCTTCTGCATCTGGAGCATTTGTAGAAATGTCAGTTTGCTTTAAGCTTGGAAAGATGGCGACAGAAACACACAGCATGCTTGTAACGGTTTATGCATATGAAGCTGTGAGCAAGAAGACAATTTTCAAGTGGTCCCATTGTATTCAGGAAGGAAATGAGTCACTGGACTATGAGACAAGAAGTGGTTGTCCATCAATTTTTGGCAGGGAAACGCATTCCTCTGGTCCAGCATCTGAGTTATTCGCCTGACTTGGCACCTTGTGATGCAAGATGAAAGGAAATCGTTACAACATGATCTGGACATTCAATTCACGATGAAAACCCTTCTGAAGAAGATCAACAAGGAGGACATTCATCAATATTTCCGGTAATGGCAGGAAGGTGGAACAAGTGTGTACGTGTGGGAGGGGAGTACTTTGAAGGGAATGAATAAACTAGTGTCTAAGGTTCAATAAAATGGTATTATTCTAACACTCACCGAACTTTTTGATCACTCTTCGTATATCTGTAGATATTAACAGTATATATTCACGAGTTGTATTGGAATGAACTTTTTTCTGCCAGAAGAAACATCTGTGCATTATGCCTCAAAATGCAATAAGTAAAACTGTGTTGATAACTACCTCATGACATAAACACATACAGTACATTATATATAATACCTGTAAGTACTATGAGAGATAATTTATTATGTATGAAGCAATATAATAAACTCAGAGAGAGACAAAGGTTAGATTTATTTGGTGAGCAAGAAAAACTTGTAAACATTGTTTAATATATAGCCTTTAATTAGATTTTCATTGCCAAGACTCCAACAACCAATATGGGTTGATGCTGGCAGGAAAAAAAAATCTGTAGTGTTTTATGCTATGTTGTAAAAGTAATCTTTCAGCCAGCATGTGTATTGCTCTGTGGTTCTACTGAGAGCAGTTTATTTTCATTTTTTTGTTACAAATCACTAGCTTTAAAACCTCAGACAGCAAATATATTGATGCAACTTACACGTTGACTGAAGATCGTTGCCATTATAATATTATGACTGGGCTTCAGCAACTAAACTCTTTAGAAGACTATCTCCACTAACCCTTTCACTACGGGGACACCTTCTAATATATTATTTGAATAATGCCAGACGATTTTATCCTGCTTAGAGGGGAGCTGTACACAGAGGGTTAAGTGTGTAATAAAGTTAATAATTACACTTGTCCATCAACAATTAAAAATTATGAGAGCTGGAACTATATGTGTGGAGAGTCATCAGGTAGTTCAGTAAACAAATGTTTGCTGGTGATGCACAACACACTCCCTGCAGTTATGGTGATGCACAACACACTCCCTGCTGTTATGGTGATGCACAATACACTCCCTGCAGTTATGGTAATGCACAACATAATCCCTGCTGTTATGGTGATGCACAACACACTCCCTGCGGGTATGGTGATGCACAACACACTCCCAGCTGTTATGGTGATGCACAACACACTCCCTGCTGTTATGGTGATGCACAACACACTTCCTGCGGTTATGGCAATGCACAACACACTCTCTGCGGTTATGGTAATGCACAACACACTCCCTGCAGTTATAGCGATGCATAACACACTCCCAGCTGTTATGGTTATGCACAACATAATCCCTGCTGTTATGGTGATGCACAACATACTCTCTGCAGTTATGGTGATGCACAACACACTCCCTGCAGTAATTTCTTACATTATTTTATGTTCTCTATTTTTCCGGTAAACATCTGTTTCATTAAAACAAAATTGTTAGTCAATTGGAGGCTACTATGACTGCGGAAAATTTAGAACATTGACAACACATCAAGAGACCCACATATTTAAGGCTCCAGGTCGTTTTTTGAGGCAAAATATAATATAATTTTCATAACTTTGCCTCAGTATGTGAACAACCATTTGAACAATGTTGGGAAACATAGAATGTAGTACTGCACACGTGTTGACATCCCATGTACTAGAGCGAGAGTTTATCAACAGACTGATCGTGTCTCCACTGTCATTTTATTCACACCCAGAAATATGACGCATGTTGTCACTACCTGATACGTTATCTATAATAGTCCAGATTTACTTTATGAAGCCTTCCGACTTTGTTGTATTCAAAAGGAAAAAATACAGAGAAAAGATGAATGTGTAAATAAGCCTTCACTTTATAATGGTATTCTCCTAGGTCATTTCCGGTAACCACTCATCACCTTTTTTCACATAAAAAATAATTTTTTGGCTAATTTTCTTGCTGTTTTATATTTTTTTTTCAGGAATTAGCCCACCCTGGCATAGGTCGAACGACCCAAAACGAGGCCTAAGGGCGAAAATATAATAACAGAACGAAATTAAAAATAGAGAAGAAAAAGGTTATACTGTGTTAATCTACACCACAAAGATGCAGGAAAATCAGTTTTTTAAAGTGGAACAGATTGTATAAGTATGGAAACACAGAAGAAGGTAGAGCATTCCACAGTTAGGTTGTGAGGAAAGAAGGATGTATTAAATACGGGTTATTCTAGTGTGACCAACATCAACAGAAAAACGGTGGGCACCGCGGGCAAGACATGTGTTACGAGCCCACGGCCTTCCCGGCGGTACACAGGATGCCAAATCCACCGAACATTGCCCGTTAAAGTACCTGTAAAAGAGAGAGAGTGAAGGAACATTGCGGCAAAGAGAAAGGGAAGAGAGATTGTCGACTAAAGGAGGAGAGTTAATAAGACGAAATGCCTTCGATTCCACCCTATCTAATAGTTGGACAGAAGAAGAGCCACCCCTGATATGAGAGCAGTACTCTAAGTTAGGACGAATGAATCCCTTATATACTTGGAGCAACTGCTCAGGAATGAAGTAGCTACGGCTTCTGTACAGCATTCCCAACTTTCGGGAGGCAGCTTTAGCTATATTAACGATGTGTGATTTCCAGGACTTATTGGAGGAAATGGTGAGGCCCAACATATTTATTTCAGAATTTGGCAGGATGATAGCGTCCTGAAATGTAATTGGTGGGAGATCGTCTAATTTACAAAGTGTAATTGGTAAATATTGAGTTTTATTACTATTGAACTTAACCAAGTTTGTACCTCCCCATTCAGAGATGCTGCACAGATCCGCATTGATAGAAGTAATTGTTAGGTTCTGAATAATAAGTTCTATATACAGGAGAGAACACAAACACCTGTATAGTTTTGTAGGTTCGGTTTACTGGATAAGAGTATGTACACAGAGGAGAGCAGCGGTCTCCCTTGGCTAGGCTCCTTGTCAACTGCTATAGGCGACGTATGGCAAGTGATACATTAGCAGCTTCCATACGTCGCCAGGCACATTAATTTAGCATGTGGGATATGGTAATAACATTGCCACACGCTGCTAGCTAGGCTGAATAAATAATACATAAATGGAGCACATACATAATATACATACATGACATATAATCCAGCATACATAATATACATACACCTCCCTCCCCCCTATACGCTCATAGCAAAGTCTCGAGCGGACCTTTTCTTTTGGATCCGTTCTGAGCGTCGAGGGACTTCATCACTGGGAAGGGTATGGGACTCAACACTGGTGGCGGGGCCAGCAGAAGGCATTGTTACGGGGCGGAGAAAACGGCGGTTCCTCCACCACACACGACCACTGGGTAACCGCACCTGGTAGTCCCGTGACCTGCCGAGACCCATAACTACGCCTACTTTGTCCCAACGTAGGGAGGTCGGGTCCTGAACACGGACTTGGGTGCCGACACTCAACCTGGGGAGAGAACGGGCGTGGTCATTGTAGCGGGCGACGACGTCCTGAACACGTTCGGCGGCTCGGCGATCACAATCCTCTGTCTTGGCCTGCCACTCCTTGGAGAAGGATTGAGGGTGAGCAGGGACACAAGAACGAAGGGGGCGTCCATACAAAACCTGGGCAGGGGAGCGTCCGGTGTAGTTAGGTGTGTTGCGGAGTTCAAGAAGACCCCTGTCGAAGGCCTCGCAGTCAATGTTCCCAGAAGGGGCCACCTTAAGGATGAGGTGCTTCAGGGATTTGACAGCAGCCTCAGCGTGGCCGTTGGACTGCGGGTAATGGGGCGATGACAACACATGCCGGACTCCCCATCGGTCAAGGAACACAGCAAAGTCCCGGCTTGTGAACTGAGGCCCTCCGTCGGTTCGCAGGCGTACAGGAACGCCCACGTCACGGAAGTAGTGGCGGAACTTGCTGATGGTGGCGGCAGACGTCGTGTCATTACCGCACTTGATGACAACCGGCCAACCAGAGAGACGGTCGACGATAACGAGGAAGGACTTTCCTGACACACAGAAAAAGTCGGCCGACACAGACTCAAAGGGGCGGGTGGGGTTGTCGTCACTCATAAAGGGTTCCTGCTGCTGTCTGGGTTGTAATACTTGGCAGGGCTCACACGCACGGACAACATTGGAGATGTCGGAGTTGATGCCGGGCCAGAACACAGTCTGTCGTGCACGTCGTTTGGTGGCCTCAGCTCCACGGTGACTGTCGTGAAGGCGGGCCAAGGCGTGGGGACGTGATGCAGCAGGGACAACTACACGTGCTCCGTACAGAACAAGGTCTCCGTCGCAGTAGAGTTCATCGCGGAGTTTCCAATACGGGAGCAGGGTGTTGTGAAGATCGTAGCGGTTGCTAGGAAATCCATTCCTCACACACTCGACAAGTCGGACGTAGGAAGGGTCATCTCGGGCCGCTGTTCGAAGGTCCTCCATTGCCTTGTCGTCATCTGGTGACAGGTCCGAACGAAGGGATTGGACGGCATGGAGAGTGACCACAGTCCTGACGGAAAGAGCGAGGTCGGCGTCGAGTACATGGTCTTCTGGAGTAGGGCGGCTGACAGGGGAGCGGGATAAGGCATCAGGGATGCAGAGCTCCTTACCAGCACGCCACACTGCAGTGAAGATGTACGCCGAGAGCTTCTCTTTCAGACGCTGGAGGCGAGGGTTCTCAACGGCGTCTAGCGTGTAGTGGTTGAGGATCGGGACAAGCGGGCGATGGTCGGTCACTAGGTGAAAGTATTGCAGGCCTATGAGGTAAAACCTGCACTTGGACATCGCCCAAACCACGGCCAACAGCTCTAACTCAATAGTGGCGTAGCGCGTCTCAGTGTCAGAGAGGAAACGCGAGCCACACTGGACGAGCCGGAACTGCCCTCCACCATGATCCTGCAGTAGGGCGTATCCCACGCCATACAAGCGTGAGGCGTCTGTCTGCAGAACTGTCGGCAAGGCTGGGTCAAACGTGGCGAGGACAGGTGGACGAGACAGGGCCTGTTTCACTTGCTGGAAGGCCTTGTCGTGGTCGGGGGTCCACAGGAATGTCCTCTTGGGGCTCATCAGGGGGCGAAGTGGTTGAGCAGCTGCGGAGATGTCCGACGAAAACTCTGCTAACTGGTTGACGAGACCGATGAAGGACCTCAAGTCGGTCAGGTTAGCATGGGTGGGAAAATCCGTAATGGCGCGGACCTTTTCCGGGTCAGCTGAGATACAATTCCCTGAGAGGGTGTACCCACAAAAGTCAACTGAAGAGCTGGCCAGAACAAACTTGTCGGCATTTAGGGTAATGCCGTGCTTCCGGCACCTGTTGAGTACCTCGTAGATATGGCAGAGGTGATCCATGTAATCCTCATCGTACAAGAGTAGGTCGTCGACCACTTTCACGCAGTTTGCCAGACCTTGTAGAGCCATATCACCTCGAAGACAGAAAGCGTCTCCTGTAGCGGCGAATCCCATGGGGCCACGGCAATAACTGTAACGTCCATGTGGGGTGATGAAAGTTGTGAGTGGTCGGTCTTCTTCGGCAAGCTCTATCTGCCAGTATCCACACAGGGCGTCCATCGTCGTGAAGAAGCGCGCCTTCGGGTTCACGCTGCGTATGGCTGCAAAGGGCGTGGGAGAAGGGTGCGCAGGACGAGACACCTGGTTGTTGAGCTTGGAAAGGTCAGTGGTGATCCGAACACCACCTTTAGGTTTTGCGACGACAACCATCGGGTGACACCATGGAGACGGGTCATCGCCGGTTGGTACCATAATTTCTTGGGCGACCATGGAGTCCAGCTCGTTTTTGACCGCCTCGCGGAAGGCCAGGGGAACCAGTCGAGGGGTGTAAATAGCGATTGGCTTCGCGTCGTCCCTCAGGTGTTATCCTCATGGGGGGACCTGCCATCTTCTTGAGAGGCTTGGATTCCAGAGCGGACTTGGTCACCAGAACGTCGCTGAATTCCTTCAGGAAGTACTTCCGGGCATCCGAAGGAGAGGTGTCACTGGCAAGAGGCAGGGGTAGGGCGGCAGCAGGGTCGTTGCTGCTCCCTTTTTGCACCCTGTTGGCGTGTTTTACCTCAAGAATAGGTTTGGGGAAGTCCTGGGAGATGATGGCCAACTCCTGACAATGTCTGTAGGACAGCAAAGGAGTCTGGACACCGTTATGCACATCAATCCAGGCTTGACACGACCTGTTGCCAAAGGTGACTTGTGCTTGGAGTGAACCCAGGGCCGGGGTCATCTGTGAACCATCTGCCATAAAGCGGAGATCCTTGGGGGGCGGTCCTAGATCACTTGGAGAGAGCCCCAAGCATTGCAAATGCTGGGGACCGATGACTGTAGCATCAGCGCCGGTGTCGGGCAACATCTGAAGACGGGATGAAGCACTGCGGTAGGTCACAATGACACTGATGTACTGGGGGACTTTGGTCCTGGGACGCTGGGGGGAGCACACATTCCTAATGTGGCTCGAGCGTTGTCAAGAGTCGTCGTGCCTCTGATTGGAAGACTGTGGGCGGCCCTCTCTGGTGGAAGGGGGCTGAAGCTTCCGCCGACGCGGTCCCTTGGGTATGTTGGAAGGGCAACACTTGTCATAGTGGCCCAGACGACCGCACACATTGCACTGGACGCGTTTGGCTGGGCACCGTACTGTGAGTGACCAGTGGCCCTTACGGTCACAACTGTTGCAGGTAGACTGAGCAGCTGGACACACCTGTGTTCCGTGCTGCTTACCACAGTTGTTGCAAAATAAACCGGGCGTGGACGTGGTGGGCGAAGGCGTAGGAACAGACTTCTTGTCCTTCTTGTACCGGGACACAGCGCGTACAGCTGTAGGGGGAGCACGGATGGCAGAGGTGGCACACCTGGCAGCCTCATAGGAGCGACATATCGTCAACACATCCTTAAGAGAAGAGGAAGAGTCGAGGGAGGTGAGGCGTTGGACAAGTTCCTCGTCCTTAACACCCATCAGGATCACCTGCCTCAACTGGGTCTCCTCGCACTGCTGGTGGTGGCCTGGACATATATCTACCTCTTCCGAGGCTCTCTTAAGACGCACGTAAAAGGCATCAAAAGACTCACCCTCCATCTGTCTGCAGCTAAACAATTCCCTCCTGCGCAGAGCTTCATTCTGCTGTCCTTTGATGTGCCGTTGTAGAACGTCCAGTACCTCCTCTACAGACAGCAAAGAGGTTGGGGGTACCTGCAACGTATGTTCCAAGACACGCTGAATTTCCAAGGACAGGCACATACGCAGCTGGATGAGTTGTTTAGGCTGTGACAAACTCTGGAGATCCACCATTGTAGAATAATCAGTCCACCGTCGCCGCCATTCACGAAAAGTCTGGAAATTCTCATCAGGCTTCAAGATGGGCGGCGTTTGAGCTGCTGCTTTAGGTGGGGCTGGGGGGCGTGAAGGAAGCATGGATGAGGTATCTGAACCAGTCAGTACCGAGGCAGTGTTAGAGCCAGGGGCTTGGTTAACAGTGAGGCGAGATATCAAGGCTTCAAACCGTTCACTGTCTTCCAATCTCCGTTGGTGGTCTCGTTCTGCCTCTGCTTGCCTTCTGTGCTCATCCGCCAAACGTCTGTGGGCTTCATCCTCGCGTTTCTCATCTCTCATAAACTTCAGTAAAGCAATTATCTCTGGAGACAACGCTGAATATTGAGGTGAGGGACTGCGCGATGTGGGGGCTGGAGCGTCGTGGCCGGCCTGGTCATCCATCTCTGCGGGGCTATCACCCGCCTGAGTCATCCAGACGCTGGGTCCACGGCTACGTAAGACGTGAGACATAACTACTTCCTCTGTGTACTATGTCTTAAATCAGTGTTGACCGGTCAGCCCGTCGTATCAACAAGATTTCAGACAAAAATTAATTAAATACACAGATAAGTAGGTTATATATATAAAATATATATAAGGAGCCGCGCGGTCAGCGAGTGTTAGTACGTGTGTGTGTGTGAGTGTGTGTCCTGGGCGGGTAGAGCGTCTCGCCCCAGCTGTGAGGGGGGGTGGAGGCGGCGCTGTGAGGGGGTGGAGAGAGAGGCGCGGCGACTCCCAGTCAGTCTAGTTACCCTCAGGACGCGGTCAGAGACGGGTGCACTGAACTCTACTCCTTACAAATGCCCAGAACGTGCCGTATACCTTGGGAATCCTTTAGAACAAGGTCACACATGAATGGCACGAAACACACAATGCACTAAACACTTCACAGAAAATCACTGTCACTGACACTGCTCAAAGTTGCTGAAATTCTTCGAGGAGAGGTGACGCACGGGAGTTGACCCAAGCGAGAGAGGAGTCCGTACGCCGGCTTCCCCACAAACTTTGCACTTTCACTCGTAATTATCCAGTAAGATCGGATCACTGCGCCATGTTAGGTTCTGAATAATAAGTTCTATATACAGGAGAGAACACAAACACCTGTATAGTTTTGTAGGTTCGGTTTACTGGATAAGAGTATGTACACAGAGGAGAGCAGCGGTCTCCCTTGGCTAGGCTCCTTGTCAACTGCTATAGGCGACGTATGGCAAGTGATACATTAGCAGCTTCCATACGTCGCCAGGCACATTAATTAAGCATGTGGGATATGGTAATAACATTGCCACACGCTGCTAGCTAGGCTGAATAAATAATACATAAATGGAGCACATACATAATATACATACATGACATATAATCCAGCATACATAATATACATACAGTAATGATATCAGTTCTAGAAACAGATCTAGTTTGAGAGTTAGGAGGAAGGGGAAAATGTGAAGAAGAGTGAAGAGTAGAATCATCAGCGGAAAAATGGATAGAATTAGTTTCAGTGTGATGAAAAGAAGGAAGAGAGTAGGTGAAAGAACAGAACCCTGTGGGACACCACTACTGGTAGAGAAAGAGCGAGAGATCGATCCCTCGACAACAACTGCCATGGATCGGTTCTCAGAGAAGCTACGGGAGAGAAACCAAAAGAGGGAAGTTTAGATAGCAAAGACTTGTGCTATATCCTGTCAAATGCTTTGGAGATGTCGAGGGCCACGACAAAAGTTTTCTCCATAATCCCTAAGAGAGGATGACCAAAGATGGGTGCAATAGAAGAGCAGATCACCAGTAGATCTCGCCTGGCGAAAGCCATATTGGTGATCCGACAAAAGAGATAGGCGTTCAAGGTGACGGAGAAAGTGTAAGTTCAAGATAGTTTCGAAAATCTTAGAGAGGGATGAAGTTAGGGCAATGGGGCAATAGCTAGAGGGGTTAGAATGGTCACCCTTCTTCGGGATGGGCTGAACCAAGGCATGCTTCCAAGAGGAAGGAAAAGTTTGTGTTTTGAGGCAAAGGCGAAAGAAGTGAGCAGGTACAGGGACCAGAGCTTCAGCACACTCTCTCAGAACACGAGGGAGTATTCCGTCCGACCATGCGCCTTGCTCACATCCAACCTGGATAACACACTGGCAACCCTGCGAGTGGAGATTTTAGGAAAGTGCATAGGTTCAATAGGAGGAGCAGGGGTAGGAGGGATAGAGTAGGAATCGTCTAAGGTGGAATTAGAGGAGAATAAGGTGCCAAAGAGATTGGCTTTGTCAGGGGATAAGTTGGTTATAGAGTTATCAGGTCGGAAGAGAGGAGGAGAAGAAGGAGTGCAGAAAATATTTCAGATGTTTTTGGTTAAGATGACTCTGACATTTATCTTTGGGGCAAATCACTTTTTTTTAGGTTAAGTTAGGTTAGTACGAAGACCTAGTTTAGTTTTAAACTCTTTTCCCATGAAAAATATATTTTTTCGCTGGTTTTCTTGGTGTTTTAGATGATTCTGATATTTATTTTGGGTGAAAATCACTCGTTTTCAGCCACGTCCCCGACCCAAAACCCAGCATTCCCAACGTGGTCCCCTTCATTGTTGGGGTGGAAGGGGGATGGGAATGAAAGGAAAGAAAGTGATTTGCTGCAAAGATAAATGTCAGAATCATCTAAAACAGCAAGAAAACTAGCGAAACAAAAAGGCGATGGGTGATGGTTGATATCAGGACAAGAAATACTTACATTACGTTATACGCATTAAATAAACACTCGTAATGGGTGATTACCTTAAGTATATTTTTTTAGCATTAAACTGTTATTAGTTTATTGTCTAATCATCACACCATATAACACCCATCATCACTACAGTACATATAACATCATCCATTATCACTACATATAACACCATCCATCATCACTACAAATAACAACACCCATCATCACTACATATAACATCATCCATCATCACTACATATAACACCACCCATCATCACTACATATAACATCATCCATCATCACTTCATATAACACCACCCATCATCACTACATATAACACCACCCATCATCACTACATATAACAACACCCATCATCACTACATATAACATCATCCATCATCACTACAGATCGGTAAAGTAGTTTCCGAGATTCTCATGTGGACTGGCAAACAAACAACCCACCCACAAACAGATGGGCAGCTCATTCTCTATGCCACGGTAGGACGCCATCCTCGGGGAGGCTCCACATTGTCTCACTGTTCAGTCCCCAAAACTTCTTCCATCAATAGTTCATTAACGGTGCATGTAAGTTCCACCACGTTTTTCACTACAACGGTACATTAAACTGTTATTATTTTATTGTCTAATCCTCACTACATATAACACCATCCATCATCACTACATATTACAACATCCATCATCATTACATATAACATCATCCATCATCACTACATATAACACCACCCATCATCACTACATATAGCAACATCCATCATCACTATGTATAACATCATCATCCATCATGACTACATTTAACACCATCCATCATCACTACATATAACACCACCCATCACCACTACATATAGCAACATCCATCATCACTATGTATAACATCATCATCCATCATCACTACATATTACACCATCCATTATCACTACAGATAGGTAAAGTAGTTTCCGAGATTCTCGTGTGCACACACACACACACTTCTTTGTTTTGTATATATATATATATATATATATATATATATATATATATAGGGTATATATATATATATATATATATATATATATATATATATATATATATATATATATATATATATATATACCCTATATATATATATATATATATATATATTATATATATATATATATATATATTATATATATATATATATATATATATATATATATATATATATATATATATATATATATATATATATACCCTATATATATATATATATATATATATATATATATATATATACAAAACAAAGAAGTGTGTGTGTGTGTGCACACGAGAATCTCGGAAACTACTTTACCTATCTGTAGTGATAATGGATGGTGTAATATGTAGTGATGATGGATGATGATGTTATACATAGTGATGATGGATGTTGCTATATGTAGTGGTGATGGGTGGTGTTATATGTAGTGATGATGGATGGTGTTAAATGTAGTCATGATGGATGATGATGTTATACATAGTGATGATGGATGTTGCTATATGTAGTGATGATGGGTGGTGTTATATGTAGTGATGATGGATGATGTTATATGTAATGATGATGGATGTTGTAATATGTAGTGATGATGGATGGTGTTATATGTAGTGAGGATTAGACAATAAAATAATAACAGTTTAATGTACCGTTGTAGTGAAAAACGTGGTGGAACTTACATGCACCGTTAATGAACTATTGATGGAAGAAGTTTTGGGGACTGAACAGTGAGACAATGTGGAGCCTCCCCGAGGATGGCGTCCTACCGTGGCATAGAGAATGAGCTGCCCATCTGTTTGTGGGTGGGTTGTTTGTTTGCCAGTCCACATGAGAATCTCGGAAACTACTTTACCGATCTGTAGTGATGATGGATGATGTTATATGTAGTGATGATGGGTGTTGTTATATGTAGTGATGATGGGTGGTGTTATATGTAGTGATGATGGGTGGTGTTATATGAAGTGATGATGGATGATGTTATATGTAGTGATGATGGGTGGTGTTATATGTAGTGATGATGGATGATGTTATATGTAGTGATGATGGGTGTTGTTATTTGTAGTGATGATGGATGGTGTTATATGTAGTGATAATGGATGATGTTATATGTACTGTAGTGATGATGGGTGTTATATGGTGTGATGATTAGACAATAAACTAATAACAGTTTAATGCTAAAAAAATATACTTAAGGTAATCACCCATTACGAGTGTTTATTTAATGCGTATAACGTAATGTAAGTATTTCTTGTCCTGATATCAACCATCACCCATCGCCTTTTTTTTTCGCTTGTTTTCTTGCTGTTTTAGATGACTCTGACATTTATCTTTGCAGCGAATCACTTTCTTTCCTTTCATTCCCATCCCCCTTCCACCCCAACAATGAAGGGGACCACGTCTGGGAATGCTGGGTTTTGGGTCGGGGACGTGGCTGAAAACGAGTGATTTTCACCCAAAATAAATATCAGAATCATCTAAAACACCAAGAAAACCAGCGAAAAAAATATATTTTTCATGGGAAAAGAGTTTTAACACTAAACTAGGTCTTCGTACTAACCTAACTTAACCTAAAAAAAAGTGATTTGCCCCAAAGATAAATGTCAGAGTCATCTTAACCAAAAACATCTGAAATATTTTCTGCACTCCTTCTTCTCCTCCTCTCTTCCGACCTGATAACTCTATAACCAACTTATCCCCTGACAAAGCCAATCTCTTTGGCACCTTATTCTCCTCTAATTCCACCTTAGACGATTCCTACTCTATCCCTCCTACCCCTGCTCCTCCTATTGAACCTATGCACTTTCCTAAAATCTCCACTCGCAGGGTTGCCAGTGTGTTATCCAGGTTGGATGTGAGCAAGGCGCATGGTCGGACGGAATACTCCCTCGTGTTCTGAGAGAGTGTGCTGAAGCTCTGGTCCCTGTACCTGCTCACTTCTTTCGCCTTTGCCTCAAAACACAAACTTTTCCTTCCTCTTGGAAGCATGCCTTGGTTCAGCCCATCCCGAAGAAGGGTGACCATTCTAACCCCTCTAGCTATTGCCCCATTGCCCTAACTTCATCCCTCTCTAAGATTTTCGAAACTATCTTGAACTTACACTTTCTCCGTCACCTTGAACGCCTATCTCTTTTGTCGGATCACCAATATGGCTTTCGCCAGGCGAGATCTACTGGTGATCTGCTCTTCTATTGCACCCATCTTTGGTCATCCTCTCTTAGGGATTATGGAGAAAACTTTTGTCGTGGCCCTCGACATCTCCAAAGCATTTGACAGGATATAGCACAAGTCTTTGCTATCTAAACTTCCCTCTTTTGGTTTCTCTCCCGTAGCTTCTCTGAGAACCGATCCATGGCAGTTGTTGTCGAGGGATCGATCTCTCGCTCTTTCTCTACCAGTAGTGGTGTCCCACAGGGTTCTGTTCTTTCACCTACTCTCTTCCTTCTTTTCATCACACTGAAACTAATTCTATCCATTTTTCCGCTGATGATTCTACTCTTCACTCTTCTTCACATTTTCCCCTTCCTCCTAACTCTCAAACTAGATCTGTTTCTAGAACTGATATCATTACTGTATGTATATTATGTATGCTGGATTATATGTCATGTATGTATATTATGTATGTGCTCCATTTATGTATTATTTATTCAGCCTAGCTAGCAGCGTGTGGCAATGTTATTACCATATCCCACATGCTTAATTAATGTGCCTGGCGACGTATGGAAGCTGCTAATGTATCACTTGCCATACGTCGCCTATAGCAGTTGACAAGGAGCCTAGCCAAGGGAGACCGCTGCTCTCCTCTGTGTACATACTCTTATCCAGTAAACCGAACCTACAAAACTATACAGGTGTTTGTGTTCTCTCCTGTATATAGAACTTATTATTCAGAACCTAACATGGCGCAGTGATCCGATCTTACTGGATAATTACGAGTGAAAGTGCAAAGTTTGTGGGGAAGCCGGCGTACGGACTCCTCTCTCGCTTGGGTCAACTCCCGTGCGTCACCTCTCCTCGAAGAATTTCAGCAACTTTGAGCAGTGTCAGTGACAGTGATTTTCTGTGAAGTGTTTAGTGCATTGTGTGTTTCGTGCCAATCATGTGTGACCTTGTTCTAAAGGATTCCCAAGGTATACGGCACGTTCTGGGCATTTGTAAGGAGTAGAGTTCAGTGCACCCGTCTCTGACCGCGTCCTGAGGGTAACTAGACTGACTGGGAGTCGCCGCGCCTCTCTCTCCACCCCCTCACAGCGCCGCCTCCACCCCCCCTCACAGCTGGGGCGAGACGCTCTACCCGCCCAGGACACACACTCACACACACACACGTACTAACACTCGCTGACCGCGCGGCTCCTTATATATATTTTATATATATAACCTACTTATCTGTGTATTTAATTAATTTTTGTCTGAAATCTTGTTGATACGACGGGCTGACCGGTCAACACTGATTTAAGACATAGTACACAGAGGAAGTAGTTATGTCTCACGCCTTACGTAGCCGTGGACCCAGCGTCTGGATGACTCAGGCGGGTGATAGCCCCGCAGAGATGGATGACCAGGCCGGCCACGACGCTCCAGCCCCCACATCGCGCAGTCCCTCACCTCAATATTCAGCGTTGTCTCCAGAGATAATTGCTTTACTGAAGTTTATGAGAGATGAGAAACGCGAGGATGAAGCCCACAGACGTTTGGCGGATGAGCACAGAAGGCAAGCAGAGGCAGAACGAGACCACCAACGGAGATTGGAAGACAGTGAACGGTTTGAAGCCTTGATATCTCGCCTCACTGTTAACCAAGCCCCTGGCTCTAACACTGCCTCGGTACTGACTGGTTCAGATACCTCATCCATGCTTCCTTCACGCCCCCCAGCCCCACCTAAAGCAGCAGCTCAAACGCCGCCCATCTTGAAGCCTGATGAGAATTTCCAGACTTTTCGTGAATGGCGGCGACGGTGGACTGATTATTCTACAATGGTGGATCTCCAGAGTTTGTCACAGCCTAAACAACTCATCCAGCTGCGTATGTGCCTGTCCTTGGAAATTCAGCGTGTCTTGGAACATACGTTGCAGGTACCCCCAACCTCTTTGCTGTCTGTAGAGGAGGTACTGGACGTTCTACAACGGCACATCAAAGGACAGCAGAATGAAGCTCTGCGCAGGAGGGAATTGTTTAGCTGCAGACAGATGGAGGGTGAGTCTTTTGATGCCTTTTACGTGCGTCTTAAGAGAGCCTCGGAAGAGGTAGATATATGTCCAGGCCACCACCAGCAGTGCGAGGAGACCCAGTTGAGGCAGGTGATCCTGATGGGTGTTAAGGACGAGGAACTTGTCCAACGCCTCACCTCCCTCGACTCTTCCTCTTCTCTTAAGGATGTGTTGACGATATGTCGCTCCTATGAGGCTGCCAGGTGTGCCACCTCTGCCATCCGTGCTCCCCCTACAGCTGTACGCGCTGTGTCCCGGTACAAGAAGGACAAGAAGTCTGTTCCTACGCCTTCGCCCACCACGTCCACGCCCGGTTTATTTTGCAACAACTGTGGTAAGCAGCACGGAACACAGGTGTGTCCAGCTGCTCAGTCTACCTGCAACAGTTGTGACCGTAAGGGCCACTGGTCACTCACAGTACGGTGCCCAGCCAAACGCGTCCAGTGCAATGTGTGCGGTCGTCTGGGCCACTATGACAAGTGTTGCCCTTCCAACATACCCAAGGGACCGCGTCGGCGGAAGCTTCAGCCCCCTTCCACCAGAGAGGGCCGCCCACAGTCTTCCAATCAGAGGCACGACGACTCTTGACAACGCTCGAGCCACATTAGGAATGTGTGCTCCCCCCAGCGTCCCAGGACCAAAGTCCCCCAGTACATCAGTGTCATTGTGACCTACCGCAGTGCTTCATCCCGTCTTCAGATGTTGCCCGACACCGGCGCTGATGCTACAGTCATCGGTCCCCAGCATTTGCAATGCTTGGGGCTCTCTCCAAGTGATCTAGGACCGCCCCCCAAGGATCTCCGCTTTATGGCAGATGGTTCACAGATGACCCCGGCCCTGGGTTCACTCCAAGCACAAGTCACCTTTGGCAACAGGTCGTGTCAAGCCTGGATTGATGTGCATAACGGTGTCCAGACTCCTTTGCTGTCCTACAGACATTGTCAGGAGTTGGCCATCATCTCCCAGGACTTCCCCAAACCTATTCTTGAGGTAAAACACGCCAACAGGGTGCAAAAAGGGAGCAGCAACGACCCTGCTGCCGCCCTACCCCTGCCTCTTGCCAGTGACACCTCTCCTTCGGATGCCCGGAAGTACTTCCTGAAGGAATTCAGCGACGTTCTGGTGACCAAGTCCGCTCTGGAATCCAAGCCTCTCAAGAAGATGGCAGGTCCCCCCATGAGGATCCACCTGAGGGACGACGCGAAGCCATTCGCTATTTACACCCCTCGACTGGTTCCCCTGGCCTTCCGCGAGGCGGTCAAAAACGAGCTGGACTCCATGGTCGCCCAAGAAATTATTGTACCAACCGGCGATGACCCGTCTCCATGGTGTCACCCGATGGTTGTCGTCGCAAAACCTAAAGGTGGTGTTCGGATCACCACTGACCTTTCCAAGCTCAACAACCAGGTGTCTCGTCCTGCGCACCCTTCTCCCACGCCCTTTGCAGCCATACGCAGCGTGAACCCGAAGGCGCGCTTCTTCACGACGATGGACGCCCTGTGTGGATACTGGCAGATAGAGCTTGCCGAAGAAGACCGACCACTCACAACTTTCATCACCCCGCATGGACGTTACAGTTATTGCCGTGGCCCCATGGGATTCGCCGCTACAGGAGACGCTTTCTGTCTTCGAGGTGATATGGCTCTACAAGGTCTGGCAAACTGCGTGAAAGTGGTCGACGACATACTCGTGTACGACGAGGATTATATGGATCACCTCTGCCGTATCTACGAGGTACTCAACAGGTGCCGGAAGCACGGCATTACCCTAAATGCCGACAAGTTTGTTCTGGCCAGCTCTTCAGTTGACTTTTGTGGGTACACCCTCTCAGGGAATGGTATCGCAGCTGACCCGGAAAAGGTCCGCGCCATTACGGATTTTCCCACCCCTGCTAACCTGACCGACTTGAGGTCCTTCATCGGTCTCGTCAACCAGTTAGCAGAGTTTTCGTCGGACATCTCCGCAGCTGCTCAACCACTTCGCCCCCTGATGAGCCCCAAGAGGACATTCCTGTGGACCCCCGACCACGACAAGGCCTTCCAGCAAGTGAAACAGGCCCTGTCTCGTCCACCTGTCCTCGCCACGTTTGACCCAGCCTTGCCGACAGTTCTGCAGACAGATGCCTCACGCTTGTATGGCGTGGGATACGCCCTACTGCAGGATCATGGTGGAGGGCAGTTCCGGCTCGTCCAGTGTGGCTCGCGTTTCCTCTCTGACACTGAGACGCGCTACGCCACTATTGAGTTGGAGCTGTTGGCTGTGGTTTGGGCGATGTCCAAGTGCAGGTTTTACCTCATAGGCCTGCAATACTTTCACCTAGTGACCGACCATCGCCCGCTTGTCCCGATCCTCAACCACTACACGCTAGACGCTGTTGAGAACCCTCGCCTCCAGCGTCTGAAAGAGAAGCTCTCGGCGTACATCTTCACTGCAGTGTGGCGTGCTGGTAAGGAGCTCTGCATCCCTGATGCCTTATCCCGCTCCCCTGTCAGCCGCCCTACTCCAGAAGACCATGTACTCGACGCCGACCTCGCTCTTTCCGTCAGGACTGTGGTCACTCTCCATGCCGTCCAATCCCTTCGTTCGGACCTGTCACCAGATGACGACAAGGCAATGGAGGACCTTCGAACAGCGGCCCGAGATGACCCTTCCTACGTCCGACTTGTCGAGTGTGTGAGGAATGGATTTCCTAGCAACCGCTACGATCTTCACAACACCCTGCTCCCGTATTGGAAACTCCGCGATGAACTCTACTGCGACGGAGACCTTGTTCTGTACGGAGCACGTGTAGTTGTCCCTGCTGCATCACGTCCCCACGCCTTGGCCCGCCTTCACGACAGTCACCGTGGAGCTGAGGCCACCAAACGACGTGCACGACAGACTGTGTTCTGGCCCGGCATCAACTCCGACATCTCCAATGTTGTCCGTGCGTGTGAGCCCTGCCAAGTATTACAACCCAGCCAGCAGCAGGAACCCTTTATGAGTGACGACAACCCCACCCGCCCCTTTGAGTCTGTGTCGGCCGACTTTTTCTGTGTGTCAGGAAAGTCCTTCCTCGTTATCGTCGACCGTCTCTCTGGTTGGCCGGTTGTCATCAAGTGCGGTAATGACACGACGTCTGCCGCCACCATCAGCAAGTTCCGCCACTACTTCCGTGACGTGGGCGTTCCTGTACGCCTGCGAACCGACGGAGGGCCTCAGTTCACAAGCCGGGACTTTGCTGTGTTCCTTGACCGATGGGGAGTCCGGCATGTGTTGTCATCGCCCCATTACCCGCAGTCCAACGGCCACGCTGAGGCTGCTGTCAAATCCCTGAAGCACCTCATCCTTAAGGTGGCCCCTTCTGGGAACATTGACTGCGAGGCCTTCGACAGGGGTCTTCTTGAACTCCGCAACACACCTAACTACACCGGACGCTCCCCTGCCCAGGTTTTGTATGGACGCCCCCTTCGTTCTTGTGTCCCTGCTCACCCTCAATCCTTCTCCAAGGAGTGGCAGGCCAAGACAGAGGATTGTGATCGCCGAGCCGCCGAACGTGTTCAGGACGTCGTCGCCCGCTACAATGACCACGCCCGTTCTCTCCCCAGGTTGAGTGTCGGCACCCAAGTCCGTGTTCAGGACCCGACCTCCCTACGTTGGGACAAAGTAGGCGTAGTTATGGGTCTCGGCAGGTCACGGGACTACCAGGTGCGGTTACCCAGTGGTCGTGTGTGGTGGAGGAACCGCCGTTTTCTCCGCCCCGTAACAATGCCTTCTGCTGGCCCCGCCACCAGTGTTGAGTCCCATACCCTTCCCAGTGATGAAGTCCCTCGACGCTCAGAACGGATCCAAAAGAAAAGGTCCGCTCGAGACTTTGCTATGAGCGTATAGGGGGGAGGGAGGTGTATGTATATTATGTATGCTGGATTATATGTCATGTATGTATATTATGTATGTGCTCCATTTATGTATTATTTATTCAGCCTAGCTAGCAGCGTGTGGCAATGTTATTACCATATCCCACATGCTTAATTAATGTGCCTGGCGACGTATGGAAGCTGCTAATGTATCACTTGCCATACGTCGCCTATAGCAGTTGACAAGGAGCCTAGCCAAGGGAGACCGCTGCTCTCCTCTGTGTACATACTCTTATCCAGTAAACCGAACCTACAAAACTATACAGGTGTTTGTGTTCTCTCCTGTATATAGAACTTATTATTCAGAACCTAACAATTACTTCTATCAATGCGGATCTGTGCAGCATCTCTGAATGGGGAGGTACAAACTTGGTTAAGTTCAATAGTAATAAAACTCAATATTTACCAATTACACTTTGTAAATTAGACGATCTCCCACCAATTACATTTCAGGACGCTATCATCCTGCCAAATTCTGAAATAAATATGTTGGGCCTCACCATTTCCTCCAATAAGTCCTGGAAATCACACATCGTTAATATAGCTAAAGCTGCCTCCCGAAAGTTGGGAATGCTGTACAGAAGCCGTAGCTACTTCATTCCTGAGCAGTTGCTCCAAGTATATAAGGGATTCATTCGTCCTAACTTAGAGTACTGCTCTCATATCAGGGGTGGCTCTTCTTCTGTCCAACTATTAGATAGGGTGGAATCGAAGGCATTTCGTCTTATTAACTCTCCTCCTTTAGTCGACAATCTCTCTTCCCTTTCTCTTTGCCGCAATGTTCCTTCACTCTCTCTCTTTTACAGGTACTTTAACGGGCAATGTTCGGTGGATTTGGCATCCTGTGTACCGCCGGGAAGGCCGTGGGCTCGTAACACATGTCTTGCCCGCGGTGCCCACCGTTTTTCTGTTGATGTTGGTCACACTAGAATAACCCGTATTTAATACATCCTTCTTTCCTCACAACCTAACTGTGGAATGCTCTACCTTCTTCTGTGTTTCCATACTTATACAATCTGTTCCACTTTAAAAAACTGATTTTCCTGCATCTTTGTGGTGTAGATTAACACAGTATAACCTTTTTCTTCTCTATTTTTAATTTCGTTCTGTTATTATATTTTCGCCCTTAGGCCTCGTTTTGGGTCGTTCGACCTATGCCAGGGTGGGCTAATTCCTGAAAAAAAAATATAAAACAGCAAGAAAATTAGCCAAAAAATTATTTTTTATGTGAAAAAAGGTGATGAGTGGTTACCGGAAATGACCTAGGAGAATACCATTATAAAGTGAAGGCTTATTTACACATTCATCTTTTCTCTGTATTTTTTCCTTTTGAATACAACAAAGTCGGAAGGCTTCATAAAGTAAATCTGGACTATTATAGATAACGTATCAGGTAGTGACAACATGCGTCATATTTCTGGGTGTGAATAAAATGACAGTGGAGACACGATCAGTCTGTTGATAAACTCTCGCTCTAGTACATGGGATGTCAACACGTGTGCAGTACTACATTCTATGTTTCCCAACATTGTTCAAATGGTTGTTCACATACTGAGGCAAAGTTATGAAAATTATATTATATTTTGCCTCAAAAAACGACCTGGAGCCTTAAATATGTGGGTCTCTTGATGTGTTGTCAATGTTCTAAATTTTCCGCAGTCATAGTAGCCTCCAATTGACTAACAATTTTGTTTTAATGAAACAGATGTTTACCGGAAAAATAGAGAACATAAAATAATGTAAGAAATTACTGCAGGGAGTGTGTTGTGCATCACCATAACTGCAGAGAGTATGTTGTGCATCACCATAACAGCAGGGATTATGTTGTGCATAACCATAACAGCTGGGAGTGTGTTATGCATCGCTATAACTGCAGGGAGTGTGTTGTGCATTACCATAACCGCAGAGAGTGTGTTGTGCATTGCCATAACCGCAGGAAGTGTGTTGTGCATCACCATAACAGCAGGGAGTGTGTTGTGCATCACCATAACAGCTGGGAGTGTGTTGTGCATCACCATACCCGCAGGGAGTGTGTTGTGCATCACCATAACAGCAGGGATTATGTTGTGCATTACCATAACTGCAGGGAGTGTATTGTGCATCACCATAACAGCAGGGAGTGTGTTGTGCATCACCATAACTGCAGGGAGTGTGTTGTGCATCACCAGCAAACATTTGTTTACTGAACTACCTGATGACTCTCCACACATATAGTTCCAGCTCTCATAATTTTTAATTGTTGATGGACAAGTGTAATTATTAACTTTATTACACACTTAACCCTCTGTGTACAGCTCCCCTCTAAGCAGGATAAAATCGTCTGGCATTATTCAAATAATATATTAGAAGGTGTCCCCGTAGTGAAAGGGTTAGTGGAGATAGTCTTCTAAAGAGTTTAGTTGCTGAAGCCCAGTCATAATATTATAATGGCAACGATCTTCAGTCAACGTGTAAGTTGCATCAATATATTTGCTGTCTGAGGTTTTAAAGCTAGTGATTTGTAACAAAAAAATGAAAATAAACTGCTCTCAGTAGAACCACAGAGCAATACACATGCTGGCTGAAAGATTACTTTTACAACATAGCATAAAACACTACAGATTTTTTTTTCCTGCCAGCATCAACCCATATTGGTTGTTGGAGTCTTGGCAATGAAAATCTAATTAAAGGCTATATATTAAACAATGTTTACAAGTTTTTCTTGCTCACCAAATAAATCTAACCTTTGTCTCTCTCTGAGTTTATTATATTGCTTCATACATAATAAATTATCTCTCATAGTACTTACAGGTATTATATATAATGTACTGTATGTGTTTATGTCATGAGGTAGTTATCAACACAGTTTTACTTATTGCATTTTGAGGCATAATGCACAGATGTTTCTTCTGGCAGAAAAAAGTTCATTCCAATACAACTCGTGAATATATACTGTTAATATCTACAGATATACGAAGAGTGATCAAAAAGTTCGGTGAGTGTTAGAATAATACCATTTTATTGAACCTTAGACACTAGTTTATTCATTCCCTTCAAAGTACTCCCCTCCCACACGTACACACTTGTTCCACCTTCCTGCCATTACCGGAAATATTGATGAATGTCCTCCTTGTTGATCTTCTTCAGAAGGGTTTTCATCGTGAATTGAATGTCCAGATCATGTTGTAACGATTTCCTTTCATCTTGCATCACAAGGTGCCAAGTCAGGCGAATAACTCAGATGCTGGACCAGAGGAATGCGTTTCCCTGCCAAAAATTGATGGACAACCACTTCTTGTCTCATAGTCCAGTGACTCATTTCCTTCCTGAATACAATGGGACCACTTGAAAATTGTCTTCTTGCTCACAGCTTCATATGCATAAACCGTTACAAGCATGCTGTGTGTTTCTGTCGCCATCTTTCCAAGCTTAAAGCAAACTGACATTTCTACAAATGCTCCAGATGCAGAAGACATGTCCTCATTCAAAGCCCTGCTACTATACTCTGATGCATACTGTATAATGGTTGTCTGGTGGCAACTAGGAAGATGGGTGATGTAAGCCCCTCTCACAGGCCTAACCCCCATTTACTCATTCCTTGGTAGCTGTACCATTCACTGAACTTTTTGATCACCCATCGTATTATAATTATTTCAGTGAACGATTAGTAGAGGAAAAAGATGTGTTGATTTTGCTGAAGAAAATTACTTAATAAATATTTCTGACTTGCACAGTGTTATAAATCAACCTAAGTACCTGAAGGTCACAAACATTATACAATTACTGTGTCACAGGTACAGATGGCCTGTCTGTCATTATTAACATTATAACAGGATTTAAACATTATGTTTATATGTCTATCTGCCCTTCCATGATTAGTTACATACACATAACTAAAAGGTCCCTTAAGGTATGGTGATGTACAGAACATTTAGAGAAAACTTTAGATAATTGTATAAGATCATATTTGTGGTTGCCAGGCACAAATTTTATTAGTTAATAAAATTAGTCTATTTGTGTCTTTATTTATTAAAACTCCTGTGGCAGCAAACACACTGTCTTTACTACTTTACGAATACTTGGACAATTTGAAAAATATGATGTATAAACTCCAAAGACCAAGTTATTTCCTGTTTTTTGCTTTCTCTTGCATGAGTGAGCTTTCTCCTTTATACAAAGTTATCAGGTTATCGCCGTTGAAATAAATATGTACTTGACTAGTTCTGTGTATTCATATAAAAATTATTCCCAAAAAAATGAAAATAGCTCTTTGTTTTCTTTATGTATTATTATATTCTATATCGCCTTCTGCATTTTTTTAAATAAAGTCTCCGTGAATTTAAACCTGCAGTAATAAGAGTCCAGACTTTTGAAACTTGCAAAACAGGAGTGTTTACCTCTTGATAACCTGTCCTTCGAATACACATTCGGTTTGCAGTAGCTTCTTCTGCTTTCTTGCAGGGTAAAATGATATGTCAATGCCAGACGTAAGATGATAACTATTAATTTATATGAAGTATTATGATAATCCACTTTTTCCCAAATCCATGTACTGTAAATAGGAATCATATCAATCTAATGTGCTTTGAACATCATTCTGATGCTGTAATTTCCACTCAATAATATTTTTTTGCCATCACTGAGTAGAAATTATTTTGTGAAGATTCGGGTAAGTAACAGCCATCTCTCAGATCTGGAGGAACCATGCAGCCCACGTGAAGTGCCTAAAAATATTACTTGACAACTGGCAAACTGTATCACCCAATTCTTTCCAGCCTCACACTAGAGAATTCGTTAATGATATCACTGGTGTCTTATAACTTCTCAAATAAAAGCTGATAATTGTTTTAGCTGGGCTTAAGCTAACCCCAAAATTGGTCAAGAGTGGCATTAGGAGGGCACACTCTTCTAATGTTTATCTGCCCTAGTCCATGACATTGTGGAAAAAAATCGAATCACGACCTCCTCCAGATCTTGCTCATCCATGACCTCCTCCACTTCCTGTTATAAAATTAATCTCCTTCAGGTCAACGGAGTAGAGAATATACTTAGCTTTCTCCGACTCATTATACTGAAATACTGAAAGGGAGTTTGTTGCTCCCGAGTCTCATATTGTTTGAAACAGCTTAGAGCTCATTTATAAGAAACCTAAAATTATTTTTTGCTCCAGGGCCCATGACTACAGATCTCATATAATTGGCAGTGTTATTTATTTCGTTGTGGCCAGCAGCAACTCCATAGTTTGCTTCACTAAAAGAGACATAAGTGTAATATCAGCCAAAGTAGGTACACTTATTGCTTCTTACACCAGCTGTCTGCCGTTCTTCTAGTCATGGAGGAGTTGACAAGCGTTGGTTTACTTACTATAATAGCGTTATTAATGTAACTTTGGGCCTAGGCTTCAACCTGTGTGCCTGCACAATCTTCATCCATTTTTGGGACAGTAATCCATACTGAATCGGATGAGCTTATGGCGCGACTACGTATGCGCAGGTTCTGTAATAATCGTACTATGGAGATTTCATATACCCAATACTTGTTCCGTCATCTCTCACAACTTAGTACGTTTGATCACTCGCCAAGGAAAGCTGATCCATTCGTTCCCCTGAGCTTCTTACCTGACGGACAGCTGCGCGTATATAAGAGCGTATTTATACCGACCTTTTATAATATATATTTACATTTTTAAACATTCTCTCTGAAGTGTCAATGCTTCGAAATGATTTGCATTTTGATAATCCATTTATTTAACATTATTGTAGATAATAACAGGTCTGCTTACCAATTGTGAACACATTTAGTTTGAATTTTCTATGAACCAATCTGCTATTAGAGCAGAGAGGGGCTGGGCCTACGGGCCAGGTTAGTGTGCAAAGGGTGTAGTTAAGTATATCTATTAACTAGTTACAAAAGGAGAGACACACACGATATTATAAGATCCTGTTGTAATTCTATTAATAAGTGATTTAATCACTGTGAGGAGCAGACATGACATAGTAAATAATGACGTCTGTGTCTGAGATGGAATTAAACTGATTAATAACACAACTCCAAGTCAGGAACATTTATTAAGTACTTTTAATCAACAAAATCAACATTTAGATCGTTAGATACTCTATATATTTACCAGTTTTTAATGTTATGAGTTTTCCTGCTGGAATAGAAGCTGTATATAAATTATCAAAACAAAAGTACATTGATAACACATATAGTGCACACTTATATTGTAAGTGACACAATGTAATTAACACTACTTCCATATTGCTTACTGATTACCCATGTTGCAATGTATAACTTGTGATAGAAGCCAAGGCTAGATATATTTTGTGATCATGAAGAATTTTTTTTATTGTTTACTGTGCACTGTCGTCTGTTATGAGCTTTTCATTGCCAAGAATCAAACACCCAATTTGGTAGCAAAATTTCTTGTTGTAGTGCTTTATATGTGCAACTTGTGAGTCGTACAACGTAATCTTCCAGCCATGATATACGAGCGTATCCCAGCCACACAAGATGCAAGAACATAAGAACATAAGAACATAAGAAAATAAGAAGTCTGCAATAGGCCGGTTGGCCTGTGCATGGTAGCTCCTGTCGAGAGTTACTACCACTCTCTATCATCCATGAATCTATCTGGCCTCCTTTTGAAACTTTCCAGAGTTCCCGCACTTACTACAAAGTTGCGAAGCTTGTTCCACTCTTCCACCACCCTATTTGTGAACCAGTTTCTTCCTATCTCCCTCCTAAACCTAAGCTTATCCAACTTGAATCCGTTGCTCCGAGTCCTATCTTGCTCGGATATTATAAGAACTTTATCTATATCCCCTATATTGATTCCTTTCACCCACTTAAATACTTCTATCATATCTCCCCGCACTCTTCGTCTTTCTAGGGAATGCAAGTTAAGTTTCTTTAACCTATCCTGATATGGAAGGTTTTTAAGTCCCGGAATCATTTTTGTCATTCTTCGCTGCACAGACTCTAGTGAATTTATATCCATTCTATAATAGGGGCACCAGAGCAGACAGTTTTAGGATGACCTCGCTAGTCTTGTAACTAACACTCCTTTGTATGAACCCAAGTACTTTATTAGCCTTGTTACGAGCAAAAACAAATTGTTTACTTGGCTTAAGGTTCCTACTTATCATTACTCCTAAATCTCTCTCGCAGTCGAATTTCTCTATGGCATCGTTGTTCATCTGGTATCTGGATCCCTGTTTACATCTCCTATACTGAGTACTTTACATTTGTCCACGTTGAATTTCATCTGCCATTTCTCAGACCATTCGAAAAAATTTTTTAGATCTTCCTGTAGTTTTGCTGAGTCCTCGTCAGATATAATAACACATCCTATTTTAGTGTCATCAGCAAATTTACTTATGTTGCTGTCTATGCCGATATCTATGTCGTTTATGTATATAACAAATAATAATGGTCCAAGTACTGAGCCTTGGGGAACTCCACTTGTGACGTTGGTCAGGATCAGGGAAGTGAGGTGTGAAATGTGTGGGGCCAATCACCGTACAGTTCGTAAGAGAGGCCTGGTGTGCTGAACTCGTCGCTGCTTGGGAAGGTCAGAAATCAGTGAGCAGTAGTACTCCTGTATCCGCATCTGTGACCTAGTCTTGATGTCGCTGGGGCTTCTACTCGTCTTCCCCGTTCTGCCTTTCGCTACCAACAACTTTGGAGCTTCTAAACTTGGAAAAACTTCTACTACCTGTAAGCTGATTGGCTGGTAAGCGAACGGCAGGTGATCAGTCGGCAGTTGTGTAGGGGAGAGTATCCACTACAGTGTAAATAAGCCTTCACTTTATAATGGTATTCTCCTATCCTAAATTATTTTCTGGTTTTTATCACTAATTATATGGAAATGACACGCTCAGTCAGACGACTTGAGTAATCACATTTATTCCTGATAATTTTATCAAAATATTGATCGTTATTTCCTGCATATTTTAAAACATGTTTGGAAAAAATTACTCATTAGCAACATAAACTTTACCACAACAAGATACTTTAAAATCTGTAAAATATTTTATAATCTCAATTTGCCTCCAAATGATTCAGGGTAAAACGTCCAATGGCATCACATAATACAGTAGTAACAGAAATTTGACGAAACCAACAAAAAACCTGAAATATCTACAACAATTTTGTGTGTACTAAGGGTAGCAGACATAAACACGTACCTGCACAAATATTATACCACTAATGAAACATTTTTCTCTTCCTATCTTTAATAAAGCTTTTGTTGTCTACATGGCTGTTCATCTTACGAGAGAATTATTATACAGTGTTGTCGTCCTAAGATCTCTAACACTCCATAAAAGTACTCAGTAAATGTTGGTTTACTCTTACACAACTTTGTCCTTGTCCTCGACTCTGTTATCTTCACTATATTAACAACTTCAGGTATCAGCCGCACACCTTTCACCTCCCCTACGTTGACTCTCTGTTGATCACATTTCCCGAGACAAAACTTGTGCTGAAGACATCGACCATCGTGTTGACTCTTGAGAACTTTCTTGCGTGAGATCTGTTGAACATTCCATATTTTTGTTTATGTTTTGTATAGCAACTTATTTATATCATGAAAATCTGACAGTTATTGAATTTGAATATTAAATTAATAAAAATAATTATAAAGGCAATCATAGTGTGATATCATTAAACATTATCGTATTAATATAGTTCACATACAGTATATTACGGATAACTATGAGACAATAGTTTGAATTATAAACATACACTATAGCTGTAAAGGGAAAATACATAAGGACAAAAGCGTGCTGTTGTTATATTATAAATATCAATGATCAAATTCCGTAAAACTCGTGAATAAAAAATAAAAGTGAATATTATCCTCAATAAGTGATCCTTCACCGTGTTAACACAACAACATAACGACGTTGTTACTCTCGACTTTAATAGATGATTTTTGGCCTAGTTTTGAGTGTAGATGTTTACCAAACTTACGAGTGTTAGGTGTGGAGGAGGAAGGTTTAACAACTCACGAGTGTCAGGTGTGGAGGAGGAAGGTTTACCCAACTCACGAGTGTCAGGTGTGGAGGAGGAAGGTTTAACAACTCACGAGTGTCAGGTGTGGAGGAGGAAGGTTTACCAACTCATGAGTGTCAGGTGTAGAGGAGGAAGGTTTACCCAACTCACGAGTGTCAGGTGTGGAGTAGGAAGGTTTAACAACTCACGAGTGTCAGGTGTAGAGGAGGAAGGTTTACCCAACTCACGAGTGTCAGGTGTGGAGGAGGAAGGCTTAACAACTCACGTGTGTCAGGTGTGGAGGAGGAAGGTTTAACAACTCACGAGTGTCAGGTGTGGAGGAGGAAGGCTTAACAACTCACGTGTGTCAGGTGTGGAGGAGGAAGGCTTAACAACTCACGTGTGTCAGGTGTGGAGGAGGAAGGTTTAACAACTCACGAGTGACAGGTGTGGAGTAGGAAGGTTAAACAACTAACGTGTGTCAGGTGTGGAGGAGGAAGGTTTAACAACTCACGAGTGTCAGGTGTGGAGTAGGAAGGTTTAACAACTCACGAGTGTCAGGTGTGGAGGAGGAAGGTTTAACAACTTACGAGTGTCAGGTGTGGAGTAGGAAGGTCTACCCAACTCACGAGTGTCAGGTGTGGAGGAGGAAGGTTTACCCAACTCACGAGTGTCAGGTGTGGAGTAGGAAGGTTTAACAACTTACGAGTGTCAGGTGTGGAGTAGGAAGGTTTACCCAACTCACGAGTGTCAGGTGTGGAGTAGGAAGGTTTACCAAACTCACGAGTGTCAGGTGTGGAGGAGGAAGGTTTAACAACTCACGAGTGTCAGGTGTGGAGTAGGAAGGTTTACCCAACTCACGAGTGTCAGGTGTGGAGGAGGAAGGTTTACCCAACTCACGAGTGTCAGGTGTGGAGGAGGAAGGTTTAACAACTCACGAGTGTCAGGTGTGGAGGAGGAAGGTTTACCAACTCACGAGTGTCAGGTGTAGAGGAGGAAGGTTTACCCAACTCAGGAGTGTCAGGTGTGGAGTAGGAAGGTTTAACAACTCACGAGTGTCAGGTGTAGAGGAGGAAGGTTTACCCAACTCACGAGTGTCAGGTGTGGAGGAGGAAGGCTTAACAACTCACGTGTGTCAGGTGTGGAGGAGGAAGGTTTAACAACTCACGAGTGTCAGGTGTGGAGGAGGAAGGCTTAACAACTCACGTGTGTCAGGTGTGGAGGAGGAAGGCTTAACAACTCACGTGTGTCAGGTGTGGAGGAGGAAGGTTTAACAACTCACGAGTGACAGGTGTGGAGTAGGAAGGTTAAACAACTTACGTGTGTCAGGTGTGGAGGAGGAAGGTTTAGCAACTCACGAGTGTCAGGTGTGGAGTAGGAAGGTTTAACAACTCACGAGTGTCAGGTGTGGAGGAGGAAGGTTTAACAACTTACGAGTGTCAGGTGTGGAGTAGGAAGGTTTACCCAACTCACGAGTGTCAGGTGTGGAGGAGGAAGGTTTACCCAACTCACGAGTGTCAGGTGTGGAGTAGGAAGGTTTAACAACTTACGAGTGTCAGGTGTGGAGTAGGAAGGTTTACCCAACTCACGAGTGTCAGGTGTGGAGTAGGAAGGTTTACCAAACTCACGAGTGTCAGGTGTGGAGGAGGAAGGTTTAACAACTTACGAGTGTCAGGTGTGGAGTAGGAAGGTTTACCCAACTCACGAGTGTCAGGTGTGGAGGAGGAAGGTTTACCCAACTCACGAGTGTCAGGTGTGGAGTAGGAAGGTTTAACAACTTACGAGTGTCAGGTGTGGAGTAGGAAGGTTTACCCAACTCACGAGTGTCAGGTGTGGAGTAGGAAGGTTTACCAAACTCACGAGTGTCAGGTGTGGAGGAGGAAGGTTTACCCAACTCACGAGTGTCAGGTGTGGAGTAGGAAGGTTTAACAACTTACGAGTGTCAGGTGTGGAGTAGGAAGGTTTACCCAACTCACGAGTGTCAGGTGTGGAGTAGGAAGGTTTACCAAACTCACGAGTGTCAGGTGTGGAGGAGGAAGGCTTAACAAGCTTACGTCTGTCAGGTGTGGAGGAGGAAGGTTTACCCAACTCACGAGTGTCATGATCGTGATAATGGCTAACATGAAAACCTTAAGGATTCATATTACGCTCAAACGTCCACAAAACCTAGGTCCCCCAGTGGAAACGTCCCCCGTTTTCTCTGTTTCCCCGTCTTTGTTTGTAGGGAACTTTGAATATAATCCGCGGATTTCGTAGCAGACGCTGTATGTTGGGACCTGTTGCCATCCAACCCTTTGTAATCAATTTAATTTTGCTTTTAATAGCTAAGTCAGAGCATTGTTAGTGAAGATAATAGAAGGGAATGAAACTGAGTTTATAGTCTCAGTTTCAACGTCAGAGTGTACAGTAAATTAATTCATCGGAATAGAAGTAGGTGGACTCCCTGGCCTATTTTGAGTGTGGGCGCCGCGGGCATTTCTACCGTTAGTGAGTGCCCGTCCCTTCATTCATACAGGTATGCCATTCCACTGTGTTGTAATTCGCCCTTCTTTAAGTGATTTGACCCAATTAATAGTTGATTGTGCAAGTGTTACAGTAACGTAGTTGATATTCTCTGAGTGAAGTCATATTTACGTCTTTAACGTCCCCTGAAACGTGATGTTGTTTTCTACCGTTAGTGAGTGCCTGTCCCTTCATCCATACAGGTCCCTAACGCAGCCTAGGCCGTGTCTGTAGCATGGAGGTTGTATCCACTATGTCTGGGGAGATGTCCGAGGTCCAGTGGGATCAGTTACTTTCGTGAGACCTGGCCGTCAGACACTTCAGACTACCTATGGCCCCCATAGCTGGCTCGTCTGGCCCTAACGCTCGGCCTGCGAAGTGACCCCGGATCACCAAGCCACACACCACTACCAGCCCCCATCATTGGTGGATGAGTGTCTAACTCCGTAGGGCTACTTGTGTGGTGGGATTAATCCACTGGGATCACAGAGTTCGTCAGAAAGTACTCCATGACGACTGAAGGCGGTAGTGGCAGTTGTCCTGGTCTTTATGGTGCTAAGTGACTATAAGAGTTGTGTGTTATTGAATATGTCCACCCAGTAGGGTTGGAAGTGTTATTGAGTATGTCCACCCAGTAGTGGTGTGAGTATGTTGAGCCTGAGGGCCTAGTACTAGATTTCGTCTGTTGGTACAAATAAATTCTTTCTCCTAATTTCATTTAAGGTTTAAATAAATTTTGTATTTGTATAGTGTGTCTATTATTTACCTACAGTATTTACCGTTATTTCTTCCCTATTGCATGATACTATCATTACATCTACCCACGAGCCTCCTCTCGTCACGCTACCAATGGTAATAAGTATGAGACTAAAAGGAATTGTTACTGGCACACAGAGGCCCTCATAAAAGGTGGCAGCAATGGCCCTCATAAATGGTGGCAGCGGTGGGATGTAATGGACATAGTATCGAGTTGGGAGGAATGACTGTGATACTGTAGTTTTTAACTGAGTTATTACCATTTCTCTGTACGGGTATTTAATAACCTTTCCACTGTAACTTATGAGTATTTCAGATTGCTGATAATTTTGTTCCATATTTTTCCGAGGTACAGATTTTTGTGGTGGTTTGCAAAGAAAGTGAAATAAGGTCAAAGAAATACCTTGGAGTTAGGTTAGAAAAAAGTCTTGTTTAAAGTAAATGATACCTGCAACAATAACTTAAGGGTAGAGTGTGAATAAGGTTCATTGATATTTGAAGAATTTTGATGTGCAACAATCTGCCCAAAATTTTTTTTCCGTTGTTAACTCAGTATTACTTACAGACAGTGAATACATGTTTGGGCCGTGGCACTGGTTTTTGAAATGTTTTCCTCGTGGGAGTGCCCAGTGTTTTAATTCTGAGTTGCTAACAGAAGCATTGCATTATATGCAAAGATTAAGTGGATGCTAATTCTGTACTTGCAATATTCTTTAGTTTATGTGTTCGGTAGGATTTATATTCCATTTACTTAATATCTCGGGGTGTTTTACTGTTCCTTGTACTAATATTTCTATGTGTATGCTATAATTTTAAAGTATTTTAATCAAGTGCTAACGGGTCATTATTTGGTGCAACGTATGTTAGTGAACTCTAATGCCAGTATACTTTCAGAATACAGTATTATATATGTGAGGGCCTTATGATGATATGGTATATGGAAAGTGTTATACAAGTGTATGGACCCAGAATTGTGAGTACAGAAATTCGTGAAGTGTTCACACAGTGTTGCACTATACTGAGTTTGTGAATAGCAAAGTGTCTCAGTGTATTTTTCATGCAATAATATTATCTTTTAGGAGATTAATAATCTGAACAGTATTTTGAATAGTTGATGCATGGAGTGTTTAGTCGTATTGCAGAAAATCAGTACCAGTCCTTGGGTCTTGAGTGAGCACTGTGCATGTTATTGTATTTAAAGTGGGTTACAGTAGTGATTTGTTGTAACACGATGGCAGATGCTAACGCAAATCAGGGGACCATGACGGCCAAAGCCGCTGTTGATTTAGCAACAGAAGTCCAAGCTCTTCGGGCTAAACTCGCTGAGTCTATGGATACAGTAAGGAGACAACAAGCTTTGCTTGATGAACGTCGGGAAGAACCGGCTGTACCTACTCTCCCTGCCGTGGTTCCACTTTTGCCTCCTCAGATATACCCAGCCGATCTCCTGGCCCCCATTACCACCAATACATTCAGAGGCTGTCCTTTGACGACCTCGTTGGTCTTAACGCAGACACCATCTTAACTAAATTCTGTAAGAGAGTAGAGTATTGCGCAGTTAGTTCAAGGGATAGATGGTATGTAGCTACCGACCGCTTGGACCAGCAAGTTGAAGCCATGGTCCAAGTAGAACTTGGTACCGATGAGGAAGATTGGGATAAACTTAGAGTAACCTTGCGGAAATTGTTTGTGAAACAAATCCCTCTGGAAGATGCCTGGGAGGAATTTGCGAGGTTAGAGTACAATTTGGAAGATGATCCCCGGCGCTTCTTGGGCCAACTTAAATCAACTCTCACAACCATTTTCCGCCAGTATGGGCCCATGGAAGGTAAAGAACAAACGTTGAAAGATAAATTGTACGACCCACTGCCAAAACAGTTGAAAGAGGAATTGAAGTTTTACAATTCCCCTTGTTGTCCAGTAGACACGATGGCCGAACGATTGGAGAGACTCCGACACCACTATCTGAAAGGTAACAGAACTGGGTATCCTAGTAGGGTGTGTCATAGGAGGGAAGATCAGCTAAAACTAATGGCCCATCACTTTTTTGGTAGATTTTAGTGTATATAAACAGAAAATAATTTCAGTTTCAATATTTTGCAACCTTTTGCTAGGTAAATTTTAGCGTGAAATTTATCAAAAATCTAACGTACAGCTGCATTAGTGCATTACAATTAAATAGTGAACATTGCTTTCTGATTTCATTCTTTAACAACCCAACTAACAATATTTTTTTCTGTTTCAGATACTGATGCATTTATAAGTTGATGATATTTGCGATGGCTGCTTGTGTCAGGACGAGGAACCAAAAATCCAGCCATCTCAGTCACTATCTTGGGTCTGGGAGAGAGCTCCTGAAGTCGGAGTTGCCTACATTGAGAGATGCTTTGAGATACGGTGTTTTAATCAGGCAAATCAGTGAAAAGAACCAAAGAACTTACACAAACAAAGACATTGCCAGTGATATGACCAAAGCTGTCTTGGCACAGTACACTCTGGCTAACGCTCAGTTCAAGCCTCCAGTCATAACAAGTCAGAAGAAGATTAGTGAGAGACTGCTAGCCAGTTGGGAAAAGGCAAGAGATATCTCTCTTGGGAGAGGAAAACTTGCAGTTAAGGACAGCTTTGCCAAGCAACTGGACCAGTTATTTGACATAATTACTTGCAAGTGCCCAATTGTTCTCTGTCCTGAGTTTGGATGCGATCGTGACTGTAAATACGAGGCCCACATCTCCTGTATTTGCAAGCGTGAACTGAAGATTCCTGTGATCGAACTGGCATTTGTCAAAGCACAGAGAGAGAAGACTGGCAGTATAGGGGCTCTCATGATTTCTAGCCAAGATATTCCGGAGTCCAAGAAACAGGAGGCTGCCACAGAGAGACAGAAGAGGAGAAGAGTTGCCGAGGAAAAGAGACTTGAGAAGGCCCAGGGTGAGGTAAAAAAGGCCGATGATTGGAGTCAAGCTGATTCAGAGTCTAATGACTTAATCATGGCTGATCCGAGTGCTGACCAGGAGAATGGTGACTTTGTCCCTAACCCAGAAAGTAATGATCCCAAACCTTCCAAGTATAAGATTCGAAATAGGAAAGATATCCCGAGCATAGCTCTGGCCAGCATGCGACACCACACTGGTCTCAGAGAAACTGCAGAGATAGCAACAGCTGCCTGGATTGACGGTGGTTTGATAACACCTGATGATGTTCACCTAGTGATAGATCATAACAAAGTAAGGAGAGCTCAGGAGAAACTTGACAGCAACCTAGAAGAGGAGTTTGATAAGGGGATAAGAGAAAATGGAATCAATTGTTTGTTCTTTGATGGGAGAAGGGATGACACTAAAGTGTTCATGAAAGTTGGAGATTCTGACAAGTTGTTCCCTGCCATGGTGAAGGAGGAACACTACTCCTGCTGCAGTGAACCAGGAGGGAAGTATTTGTGGCATTTCACTCCAGAGAAAGATGACATCAGGAAACCAGCTGAGATAGTGGCAGATAACATTGTGAACTGGCTCAGAAAGAGGAACGTAGACCAGACCCTGCAGGCCATTGGAGGGGACAGCACCAACACGAACACAGGGTGGCAAGGGGGGGTCATACAGTGGATAGAGCGGAAGATTGGGAGGAAGCTGGTCTGGATTGTTTGTGACCTCCACACCAACGAGTTGCCACTCAGACATCTGATCCAGGAGCTGGATGGCAAGACTCTTTCAAACAGCAGATGGTCTGGTCCTCTTGGCAAGATGCTGGACTCTGCCACTGAGTTAGAAATAAATCCAAGCTTTGAAAAAATCACAGTTGGCCCTCCACTCGTTGAGCTTGCACATATTGTCATTGACGACCTGAGTACTGACCAGTACTATGGTTACATGATTTGCAGTGCCATCAAAACTGGGGTCATGCCTGATAGACTTGCTTACCTGCAGATAGGTCCAGTCTCACATTCTAGGTGGCTCACAACGGCTCTCAGGTTCTGCAGAATTTAGGTCGCTCATCATAAACTGAAAGGGAACCAGCTTCACAACCTGAGACTTATTGTCCAATTCATCGTGAGTGTCTACTTGCCAAATTGGTTCAACACCAAGGTCAAGTCATCGTTCTCCGAAGGTCCGAGGTATGTTCTCTTCCAGCTTGAGCTCCTGAGGAGTCAGCCAAGGAAGGTTGTTCAGATTGTGGAGCAGACTGTGCGGAGATCTTCCTGGTATGCTCATCCCGAGGCAGTTCTGCAGACAATGCTCTGCAGTAAGGATGAGGAGGAGAGAAGAGTGGCAGTCAAAAAGATCTTGGATATGAGACTTATGAGAGGATCTGGGCATGACGAATCAGTTGGTGACGATTCCTTCAGGGTCAGGAAGACTCCTGAAGCCAATCTAGGTGCCAAGACCCTCACTGATCTCATAGATCTGGATAACATCCAGGCTGGCAGTGAGCTCCCTCTTACCTGCAGCCTCACCAATGTTCAAGTCAGAGCTTTCCTGGACAACCCCATGCATGTCCCTGCCTGGCTCTCGCACACCCAGAGTATAGAGCGTTGTGTACAGCAAGTGAGCGAGGCCAGCAGTCACGTGTACAGCCAGGAGAGGAGGGAAGGCTACATCCGAGCTCAGGTGGTCAGCAGGGAGGTGATGAGTAGAAACAGAAGCAAGAAAGACATGTTCTCTATGGCGTGCAGCAACACCGGGTCGTAGTAGTAAAACCGGTTTTTGTATTTGATGATTTTGTTTTCTAAAGGAGTATTAAATTTAATAAATGTGTCAAGATCATTCGTTTCACTATTCTGGATCATTTTCATCCTAATAAATTAACCTGATACATTTACTTTACTTTAAATAAGCTATTTAGTGGTGTTGGTAAAAGGGTAGGAATACTGAATTTTTATAAGATTTCAAGTTAAAATTTACCTAGGAAAAAATGAAAACTTTTCAAATCTGAAGATATCACATGATTCTGCACATAGAACTACATCATTAATACCATGGGCCGATTTTTCAAACTCAAAAAAAAACAAATCGCCTCCGTATGACACACCCTAGTATCCTAGTATCCGGCCAGTTCACAAGCATGCGAACCAAGAACTTCCAGTAAAGAGAAAGAGCCAGTAGGGAAGAATGTAACGTAACAGGAGGAGCTTGTGGTACCAGTAGTCAGCGAGATCAACACGCTGTAGCCTTATTTGAAAGTCCTCTTAAAAAGTTAGTTGGAAGGCGACAGGGACCTTACTGTCCATATTGCCGAACACCGAGTCATGATACTTCTACTTGCCCCTTAAATCCACCCCCACGTTCATGTTGGGATTGCTTAGAAGTAGGATGTCGGAGAAACAGTCAACGCTGCCCCGGACGCTCAAGTCGTCGGCATTATCCAAAATATTGACATAAGCGAGTTCCTTCCAATGTGTCTCCTTGCATATGGTTTACTGTAAATGAACGTGTCTGTCTTGCTTTAATAGATACAGGTAGTGAAGCCACCTTCATTAAGGAGAGTCTAGTAAAAACTTTGAATTTGCAACCCATCAAACCTTGTAAATCTAGATACCAGGGTGTTACGGGAGATGAGTTAAAAATTAAAGGTAAAGTAGTCATAACAGTACAAGTAACACCACAGTTGAAAGTCAGACACCATGCCATTGTGGTGGGTGATAAATACTTTAATGCAGAATTACTATTCGGAGCAGATCTCCTTGGCAGATTTAGAGGCACCTGGGAACGTAAAATGAAACTTTTCATTTGGGCAGGCCAGTCACATGAATATGGGAGAGTGGTGACGAGAGAGCACATGAAAGGAATCAAATGCGTCAATAGATTGTCGTTAAAGCCCGATGTACCTTGTCCACCACAGTTGAAGAGTCTCCATATTGATAGGAAGACTATTGTACGAGGCCACCATGCACCGATCTTATCCATCAAGGTGAAAGTAGAGATAGGTCAAATTCTGAGCGTACGATTCAGGCATAAAAGTCTCAACCAACAACCAGAGATATGTGTTAGAGTACAGCCAGATTCACGCATACATTTGCCAGTAAGTAATTGTACCGATAAATCAGTGTATTTGAGAGCGGGCACTGTCATTGGCGAATATGAGTTAATCCCGGAGGAGATAATCTCATATGTTGACACTAAAGGGAATCACTTGGGACATATTCAACAGGTCTATGACGGATTGTGTAAAGTAAAGTCTTCAACTGAATTATCCCTTTGTGCACCTCATCACCTAGCCATTCAAACAGAAGGGGAGAGGAGATCCTCAAACCAGTTAAAAGTAAATGTAGGTGATGATCAGAAAGTACCACCCTTTGACTGTGTAATTTGTGCCGGAATTCCCAACGGTCCAGTAAAGAAGGTCAGACGTGTCCAAGAGATTTCCAACAGTATGATACCGGAATGTGACGAAGTAAAAGGCGGAACCACTAGACAAGAGAAGTTGAACGAGTTAATTAGAAACCAACCGTGGAACCATCTAGACGGAGAAATGCGTAAACATTTGCGGAAAGTAATTCTAGCTCATGATTCCTGGTTTGTTTTAGGACCAAATGAGATAGGGTCAATTGCTGGTATACCCGCTAACATTCAGCTCGCCAACCACAATCCTGTCCGAGGACCACAGTATAGACACCCAGAGAAAGCAAAAGAGATAATTAAAGAAATGATAACAGATATGAGGGATCGTAATATCATTGAACCATCGACTGCCGCCTGGTTATCCCCCATTGTTCTGGTAACAAAACCCAACGGTTCAAAGCGTATGTGCTTAGATTTTCGAGAGGTCAATAAGCATTTGAAGGTCGACATACAACCCTTGCCACGAATTGACGAATTAGTAGAGAAAACTGCGGGAAATAAATATTATGCCACATTAGATTTGTAGGATGCGTATTATCAGGTCATCCTTAACGACAGTAGCCGAGATCTAACTACTTTTAGCGAGTAGCAAATTTGTTTTATTGGCCTAACTACCGTAAAGATTGTGTTGATTATGTAGCATCATGCGAGATGTGTCAAAGGTTCAAGGGAACTAAGGGACTTACGCAACTTTGGCAAGAATTACCAGTAGTAAGCAAACCACTAGAACGAGTTTCGGTAGATTTGACTGACATGCATTCAGGGATCAGTGATTACCGATATGTGTTAACGATCATAGATCATTACTCAAGGTTCGTTAACTTCTATCCATTGCGCACGAAGACCACGCAAGAAGTTACCCGTGAATTTGAGAAATTTGTTAATGTCTTCTGTAGTCCTAAAGTAGTGATTGCGGATAATGGAGGAGAATTTACTGCCGCACAATTCAGGGAGCTCTGTCGATTAACTAACTTTAAAGTGTATTTTACCTTGCCTTACCACCCCCGAGGTAACAGTATCACGGAGAGAATGCACCGAACTTTTAAGAACATTTTGTCAATAATGTGTGAAGATAACCCGCGCCGCTGGCCACGATTCTTGGGTCCGACCCAATATGCGTTGAACACTTCTGTTCACACAATGACTGGAGTGCAGCCACACTTCACATTCTTCTCCCGGCATGCACAGAGACAAGTGGGCATTGAGTTACCAATAATAGAAAACGAGAGTACTGAAGGGTTGAGAGAAGCTCACAGAGTAATTAAGGAAACTTCTGAACGAATGTCTAGAGAATTCCGGAACGTAGCAAACCAAGATAGAGTCAATCAGACAGTACAGCTAAGGGAAACTGTTTGGGTGAGAGATGAAGCTCCTATCCCAGGTACCAGTAGGAAATTAAATGCTAAGTGGAAGGGCCCATATGCAGTAATTGAAGTAATACGCAATGGTGCAGCGTACGAGTTAACCCACCTTTCAGATGAGACAGAAGTAATTCGACGAGCAGCAGAAAAGGTGAAAAGATGTATCAACAGAGATATGTTTGTCCATGTAAATGACATCCAGGTTCCCCCTAATGATTCTTCCTCAGAATCAGAGCCTGATGAGAGAGATGTTATACGGGATGAGGAGAGAACAGTAGTTGCTCCTGCTCCCAGATTTCCCGTAAGGATGAGAAAACCAGTGGTGAGACTGGATCTTTAAAAGCAGTGGGCTTTTTAAGTGACCCTCATTGGTTGATAATGAAGTGTGCAATCAGTTATAAGTAACTTGTGGTAAAGGGAGAGCTAAAGAATTGATGATTTTTTTTTATTGAAAGTATTTTGCCGAGGGATGGTCAATTTGCAGTAAAAGACAGAGATTGGAAGATGTATTGGCAGTTATGAAATCATCTGAAGGATATCTGTTACTAGTTTGAGTAAAGATACCAGTGGTGAATTCTCAAGTTCCGGTTGGTAAGTCCTACGTAGGCTGGGTGTTGTTGGTATATAGGTGTAGAGTTCGTGACTTTCAGGGAGTAGTCGGGCATAGAAATATGGTGCTATTACTTCTACATGGCAAATGCCATAAGTACAGACAGTTTTTGGTTTGGTGGTGTTCTCATGAGGACCGTTTCGTTAGCATTGAATTCTTGGGAATACCCGCTCGTTCGGAGTCCCTTGAATGGTGCTACCTCTTGCGAGTGCGACATGACTCTTTAGATTAAGGGCAACAAATCATTCCTTCGACTTGATGGGGTCAGTTCGTCTATGTCCTAGCCTGAGAAATCTATGTTAAATCTCAGTGTGTCCTGTAAGCATTTGATCAATCGCATAAAAGAAACTTTCATGATCTATGAACATTGAAATTTGAGTTCTGTAAGGAAATTTTGAGTGTGCACTTTATCTACCGATGTGAGGGTGTATTTTGTAACATGCAACACCATTTATTATTATTATATGATATGAGGTATCTAACTCAATTCATTATTATTCTATGATGATGTACCTAACCCCATTTATTATTATATGATATGATGTATGTAACACCATTTATTATTATTATGATAAGATATGATGTATTTACCGCCACTCAGTATTATTATATAATGATGTATCTAACCCCATTCAGTATTATTATGACATGATGTACCTAACCCCATGTGCTATTATTTTTGGTGCTATTATGTTATATGTATCCCAATATATTTTTGTTATGAAGGTGTGTCACATTCTAGTTGTATGTTAACAGATTTCCAATTCTTGTGCCCAATTCTGACCACCGGTAGGGAATTATTTTTCTATTTTTATTGATATAATTTGTGCAATGTTTTGCATGAGGATATATACTTTATATTAATCATTTAATGTGTATGTTACTACTTACGTGTTTTCTGAACGTTACCGCATATTATAAATCTTGGTGAAGGGGGAAGCGTTGTCATGATCGTGATAACGGCTAACATGAAAACCTTAAGGATTCATATTACGCTCAAACGTCCACAAAACCTAGGTCCCCCAGTGGAAACGTCCCCCGTTTTCTCTGTTTCCCCGTCTTTGTTTGTAGGGAACTTTGAATATAATCCACGGATTTCGTAGCAGACGCTGTATGTTGGGACCTGTTGCCATCCAACCCTTTGTAATCAATTTAATTTTGCTTTTGATAGCCGAGTCAGAGCATTGTTAGTGAAGATAATAGTAGGGAATGAAACTGAGTTATAGTCTCAGTTTCAACGTCAGAGTGTACAGTAAATTAATTCATCGGAATAGAAGTAGGTGGACTCCCTGGCCTATTTTGAGTGAGGGCGCCACGGGCATTTCTACCGTTAGTGAGTACCCGTTCCTTCATCCATACAGGTATGCCATTCCACTGTGTTGTAATTCGCCCTTCTTTAAGTGATTTGACCCAATTAATAGTTGATTGTGCAAGTGTTACAGTAACGTAGTTGATATGCTCTGAGTGAAGTCATATTTACGTCTGTAACGTCCCCTGAAACGTGATGTTTTTTTCTACTGTTAGTGAGTGCCCGTCCCTTCATCCATACAGTGTCTAACTCCGTAGGGCTACTTGTGTGGTGGGATTAATCCACTGGGATCTCCAGAGTTCGTCGGAAAGTACTCCATGGTGGCTGGACCCCATGGCTGTTGCTTGAGTATCACTCCTGACGACTGAAGGCGGTAGTGGCAGTTGTCCTGGTCTTTATGGTGCTAAGTGACTAAAAGAGTTGTGTGTTATTGAATATGTCCACCCAGTAGGGTTGGAAGTGTTATTGAGTATGTCCACCCAGTAGTGGTGTGAGTATGTTGAGCCTGAGGGCCTAGTACTAGATTTCGTCTGTTGGAACAAATAAATTCTTTCTCCTAATTTCATTTAAGGTTTAAATAAATTTTGTATTTGTATAGTGTGTCTATTATTTAAATAAAGTATTTAGCGTAATTTCTTCCCTATTGCTTGATACTATCATTACATCTACCCACGAGCCTCCTCTCGTCACGCTACCAATGGTAATAAGTATGAGACTAAAAGGAATTGTTACTGGCACACAGAGGCCCTCATAAAAGGTGGCAGGTGTGGAGGAGGAAGGTTTACCAAACTCACGAGTGTCAGGTGTGGAGGAGGAAGGTTTAACAACTTCACGTGTGTCAGGTGTGGAGGAGGAAGGCTTAACAACACACGTGTGTCAGGTGTGGAGTAGGAAGGCTTAACAACTCACGTGTGTCAGGTGTGGAGGAAGAAGGTTTAACAACTCAGGTGTGGAGGCGGAAAGCTTAACAACACACGTGTGTCAGGTGTGGAGGAGGAAGGCTTAACAACACACGTGTGTCAGGTGTAGAGGAGGAAGGTTTAACAACTCACGTGTGTCAGATGTGGAGGAGGAAGGTTTAACAACTCACGCGTGTCAGGTGTGGAGGAGGAAGGTTTAACAACTTCACGTGTGTCAGGTGTGGAGGAGGAAGGTTTAACAACTTCACGTGTGTCAGGTGTGGAGGAGGAAGGTTTAACAGCTCACGTGTGTCAGGTGTGGAGGAGGAAGGTTTAACAACTTCACGTGTGTCAGGTGTGGAGGAGGAAGGCTTAACAACACACGTGTGTCAGGTGTGGAGTAGGAAGGCTTAACAACTCACGTGTGTCAGGTGTGGAGGAAGAAGGTTTAACAACTCACGTGTGTCAGGTGTGGAAGAGGAAGGCTTACCAACTCACGTGTGTCAGGTGTGGAGGAGGAAGGTTTAACAGCTCACGTGTGTCAGGTGTGGAGTAGGAAAGTTTAACAACTCACGTGTGTCAGGTGTGGAGGAGGAAGGTTTAACAGCTCACGTGTGTCAGGTGTGGAGGAGGAAGGTCTAACAACACACGTGTGTCAGGTGTGGGGGAGGAAGGTTTAACAACTCACGTGTGTCAGGTGTGGAGGAGGAAGATGTATCAGTTGCTGCCGGCTTTCAGTTCCAAGCAAAACACCAACAGCGCCACCAAGTGTCCAGCTATCAGGACCACCAACATCCCCTGTGTGACACAAATGCTTAGTACACACACATACACACACATTTATATATATCGGGATAGATAGACATAGTGAGGTGTAACGAGATAAAATAAATGAGGTCATTAGCCACAGTGAAGTAGTTAAATATCATTGGGTAATTAGAGTTAATGTAGACAGATAGATCGGGATAGAATTAATGAGGCAGTTGCCATGGTGAAGATTGTTAGTAATAACGGGGTAGTTACCCAGAAGTTGTCGAGGGCGAGAGGCTCCCGGACGGTAATTTTGGACGGCGAGTGACGACAGTTATGGTAGACGGGTAGACTCTTGTCCAGCCAGTAAGGGTACAGCCCGGCCTCCACCACGCTTCTGATCCTGCAACAGTGTCTCTGTTATCTCTCACCTGTTGTTCTGTTATCACAGTCCCATTAACCTCATATCTGTTGTGTCCGCCCCGTTGTTATATATATTGTAGTTAGCTCAGCCCAAGTGGTACACTACTTACAGTGTACCAGTAACAGGTGGTTCACTATTTACAGTGTAACAGTAACAGGTGGTTCACTACTTACAGTGTTGCAGTAACAGGTGGTTCACTACTTAGTGTTGCAGTAACAGGTTGTTCACTATTTACAGTGTTGCAGTAACAGGTGGTTCACTACTTAGTGCTGCAGTAACAGGTGGTTCGCTATTTACAGTGTTGCAGTAACAGGTGGTTCACTATTTACAGTGTTGCAGTAACAGGTGGTTCACTACTTACAGTGTACCAGTAACAGGTGGTTCACTACTTAGTGTTGCAGTAACAGGTTGTTCACTATTTACAGTGTTGCAGTAACAGGTGGTTCACTACTTAGTGCTGCAGTAACAGGTGGTTCACTATTTACAGTGTTGCAGTAACAGGTGGTTCACTACTTACAGTGTACCAGTAACAGGTGGTTCACTACTTACAGTGTAACAGTAACAGGTGGTTCACTATTTACAGTGTAACAGTAACAGGTGGTTCACTACTTGCAGTGTACCAGCAACAGGTGGTTCACTACTTACAGTGTAACAGTAACAGGTGGTTCACGACTTACAGTGTAACAGTAACAGGTGGTTCACTACTTGCAGTGTAGCAGCAACAGGTGGTTCACTACTTACAGTGTACCAGTAACAGGTGGTTCACTACTTACAGTATAACAGTAACAGGTGGTTCACTACTTACAGTGTAGCAGCACCAGCTTACCGACGACTGAGAGCAGCCACTATAGGGTTACCCTTCTGGCCGATGAGACAGTGTTGGGTCATGAAGAAGGTTTGTCGTCCCTTGTAGAAGTCACACCTCCCTGGACACACACCCAACTGATTAATGGTTGGTTACATTTGTGTGTGTGTGTGTGTGTGTGTGTGTGTGTGTATGTTCGCATATCTAATATATGTATTATGTTTAATAAAGTTTAACTCTTACTGGTTGTAGCGAAGCCTCTGTCGATGTGGCTGTTGATAGTGAGGGTGGTGGCTATTTGAACGTGGTCTCCTCGCTGCACAAGTGGCTCCACCTCTTTCTTAAATAATGCAGGGTTCTTGTACTTGATCCGACCAGAATATTTAAGGTCGTTCAGCTCCTTCAGCTCCCCAGTCTTTATTTTCTGCCAGTAGTAAGAAACACTTGTTTGTACGGTAAAGGAACATATTGGTAAACATTGAGGAAGGATTGTTTTAGATGGTATTTCGGTTTATAGTAGTGGCAAGGACCTGAGAATAAAATGAAATACTAGAAAAAAATCAAAGTTTCAGTTCATTTTGTATCATTCGTATATTAATCTTTCAGTATGCGACTTCCTATTTTATATAACGACACCGCAGTTATGCAACAGTTAAAATGTGTGTGTTAAGAGAAGACAAACTTACAGTGAGGGTGACAGGTACGATGGTGTTCACTCCCTCTAGCACCACCGTGATGTGGGTAGCGTCCAACACGTCCCTTATGGTCTGCAGGGGCTGCGGCACGTGACGCACTGCCAGCAGTGACACCAAAGTCCCACTGTAGCTACACGTTACCACCACGGACACCACCACCCATCCACCCATTAACACCATCTCCCGCCCACGTGTCATGTTCATACTCACATCTGTTAAAAGTGGAGGTAACACTGACCAACACTGTCGCAAAACACTAGGAATAAGTCAACATGCACTTAGGTCAGGTGAGTCGAGGATAATGCCGATAAACTAAAGCCTCTTATTTCTTTAACTATCATCACAGGCAACAAAATGCTGTATTGGTAAACAAAGTACGGTGTAATGTCTATTTGGGGATGTGGATAAAAACGCTCATTTCCCTCACTAACCTGACGTTGATCACAGCAGTTTTGAGGGACAACACCATAATGGATATTCTTGTATTTATCAGAGACACTGTAGTCAAGTTGACGAGAACTACATTACACTGTCATCTACACTACATCCGCTACACTATCATCAATAGTACATCCTCTCCACTTAAATAACACAACCTTAGAGGTGTTCAGTGATCTGAACCAGCTACAGACATGCTGGGTCGGTTCTAATGAGACTCAGTATCTGACTAAAGTGTTTCTACTGACCTTGACGCAGAATGATTCTGAGGTGTTGGAAGAGTAGGTGTGAGGCCCGCATGAAGTGTGAGGCACTTGTGAGTTGTGATGAGTCCTTGGGGTTGTAGCCCATGACCACTAGAGACAACCAGGCCACCACCAGCCCGACCAGCAGTGCCACCCACACTGGAGGCTGCAGGGGTAACATGAAGCTCCAGGGGTCTATCTCTGGGCGACCTTTCCCAGCGATGATAGTTCGTCCGTCAAAAAAGAATGACTGAGTGTAGTCTACAGCTTGCCTCCTCTCCACCGACTGTGCAAATGGTCCCAGTGCGATGTCCGCCTCCTGCACAACACGGAAACATGATAACTGAAAGCATCACTACAACAATATTAATACTATTACCGACAATGGTCTTCATGTATTGGAAGACCAGTTAGTATGTTCGGGTTGTTGTGGATAACTGAGCCTTCAGGTCCACTTTCTATAAGGTTAATTTTTGGAAGAGGTTCTGATTTGAAGAAAGGAGGGAGATCATTGTTAGGCAGTGTGGTGATTAGTGACGTGGGTAACGCCGTACTCGGAAAAAATAGCACCAAAAAAAGTGGCACCGAAAATAGTGCACAGAAAAATAGGGCAGTGGAAAAATGGCACTGGAAAAAACGGCACAACACATTTCACTTCGACCCTTACGAACCACAAACGACCTCGGCAATTGCATGATGATGACCAGGTCCAAGCAGTACATCTGCGTCGCATCCCTCCACGGTACCCCCCAGAAATGTGGAACGTTCATAAAGTAACGCTCAAGTATAAATCACGCACGGACAACATTTGTGAGGGGTGGAACAACCGATACAGCAGGTTGGTTGGGCATCATCATCGACAGCCATTGTTAGTCTATGCATAATGGTTTATTAAATCCTGAAGATTTTTCCGTAACTTAATTGATGGTATAGATGTGATCAGTTGTGGAGTATCTTGGCTGGTTGGAGTAATTACTTTTGTAAAGAGCTCGTAAACTACAGAGAGCAGGCTTATTGGTCGATAGTTTTTTAAATATTTGTTGTATTCTTCCAGGCTTTTGGAACAGTGTGGGTCTGTAAACATTTTTGTAAAGAGTTTGACGAGTTTACCTAATACAAAATCTCCCGCATCTTTGATCAAGTCAGTGGTTAAACCATCTTTCCCTCCTACTTTGCCCTTACTCATAAGCTTTCTTTACTTTTTACTTCCTCTACTTCGAGGTTGGTTGCCACAGCCACCCAACTATCTGACCATGCTATTGTATCATGTCACATCATCAAAGAATCTCTTGGTGAGCCACCCAGGAAGCGCAAAAAACGTGTTTACAAGAACCTCCAGAAAAGGCTGAAGACCCTCTGCCAGGACCGCCAAGCTGGACGCAATTCATTCCAAGAGTTTTTACAAGGCGCTGGCTATAGCATTCGTTGGAAATCTTAAATAATAATATGCAATGTGACATTTTATATTTTTTATTAATTTATGTACGAGTTTTCACTAACATACGGGAGGATGTTTTAGTTAAAGGTAATAAATGTTTTATGTTATGACGTTGATATAACTCTAAGTAAGTTTCAGTAACAACCATTATCAAATTTAAGCGAAAACATGTCATAAAAATTAATGCGCCATATTTTCCTAGTCTGATGATTATGGCTTTTTTTCCGGTGCCACATTTTCCTATTGTCATTTTCTCCTGTGCTATTTTTTCCCACATTCGCGTAACGCCGCGACCCAGCCGACCCGAACATTCCCTCCCCACACGCTGCTGCTTCCGGCAAAGTAGCGATATTCTCGGCTCTCGAAACAATTTCTTTAAAGATCTTGAACTTTTGTTAAAACTATTGCCGTATTCTGCTTATAAATATGTTCTGTTTCAACCGTGAAAATTTTGTGGCAACTACTTAAAAGTGGTGGGTGCTGCCTGCCGCAGGGTAACCTGTAATTATTGGCCTGTGACTAGTTAATACTGGTGGGTGCTGCTTGCTGCGGGGTGACCTGTAATGTTGGCCTGCAACTAATTAATACTGTTGGGTACTACCTGTGACGGGGAGACCTGTAATGTTGACCTGTAACTAGTTAATACTGATGGGTACTACCAGTCACGGGGTAACCTGTATTGTTGACCTGTAACTAATTAACACTGGTGGGTACTACCTGTGACAGGGTGACCTGTAATGTTGACCTATATCCTTCACGTTTATCCAGTGTTGTTCTTAAAGCTTTGTTGCAGTTAATAGTAACACAACTAATATACACCAAATTGTTCAAACTACTGGACAAATGTTCACTATCAACATGTAATAAAACATCTCTTTAGCAGACTAATATAACACAGAAGATGAAGACAATGTCACTTACCTGTCTAAACACTTGTCCCACCATGCCTGTCCAGTTGCCATCAAGTAGCTTTCTTCCCCAGGCTTGGTCCTCAGGTGTTACCAAACTGTACCTGCAGCAGATCACAGTTACTGTCTACACCTGTGATACTAGGCAGTTACTGTTAACACCTGTGTTAATAGACAGTTACTGTCTACACTTGTGATACTAGACAGTTACTGTCTACACCTGAAATACTAGAGAGCTACTGTCCACACATGTGTTAATAGACAGTTACTGTTTACACCTGTAATACTAGACAGCTACTGTCCACACATGTTTAATAGACAGTTACCGTCTACATCATTGATACTAGAGATACTGTCAACACCTGCAATGACAGTTACTGTCAACACCTGTAATGATAATTACTGTCAACACCTGTGTTGATAGACAGTTACTGTCAACATTTATGTTAAAAGACAGTTACTGTCTACACCTGTGATACTAGACAGTTACTGTCAGTACTTGTAATGACAGTTACAGTCAACACCTGTAATACTAGAAAGTTACTGTCAACACATGTGTTAATAGACAGCTACTGTCTACACCTGTGATACTAGACAGTTACTGCCAGCACATGTGATAACAGTTACTGTCAACACCTGTAATGACAATTACTGCCAACATCTGTGTTAATAGACAGCTACTGTCTACACCTGTGATACTAGACAGTTACTGCCAGTACATGTAATGACAGTTACTGTCAACACCTGTAATGACAATTACTGCCAACATCTGTGTTAATAGACAGTTACTGTCTACACCTTTGATACTAGAGTTATTGTCTACACCTTTGATACTAGAGTTTCTGTCAACACCTGTAATGACAGTTACTGTTAACGCCTGTAATGACAGTTACTGTCTACACCTGTGATACTAGGCAGTTATTGTCGGTACATCTAAAGACAGTTACTGTCAACACACGTGTTTATAGACAGTTACTGTCTACACCTGTGATACTAGACAGTTACTGTCAGTACATGTAATGACAGTTACTGTCAACACCTGTAATGAACATACAGTACACTGTTAAAACCCGAGTGTACACATCGTAAATTTTGTTCATCAAGAAATATAGAAACTTTTCTAAAAACCTTTCTAATATTTTTGGAAGCTTTACAGGACACAAAACCGGGACATTTACATGATGTCTTTCCATTGTTTACTAACAAGCAAGCGCTTAGTATATAATATAAATGAAATTCATCACATTACAAATGTTTGATAAATCAAGAATAATGTTGTGATAGCAATAGTAATATCGAATGATACTAAACCAAACGTTAAAAAGTATTTAAGAAAATTAAAACAGAAATATAAACCAACACTAAACATCACGCAGAAAATATCTGGAGAACTTTGGCAGACATTATTTCTCTGCCGCTTCTTATCTCCCAAAATAAGGTCTTTGCCGAGAGCAATAATACCTTGTGGCTTCGAGGCTCACAGTCTGGGTCCAATGTTTCGTAAAGTAACCATTGCAGGTCCAGATATCTCAGTGTTCGGTTGTACCTTAACTCTTTCCACTACTATATGTTGCTTTAATATTTACTTATAATACATTACATCTTACTTAGTAATGAATGATGCTTCGTTAGAGTTGTTGTATTAATATTTCTCGAAGGTAGACGACAAAAACTTAAGTCTAAGAAAATGAAGCATAAGACAAACTCAGTCTCTCTCTCTCTCTCTCTCTCTCTCTCTCTCTCTCTCTCTCTGTGTGTGTGTGTGTGTTACTTACGTGAAGTTAAGTGAGGCAGCCACCATGTTCAGCAAGTTGGCCACAGGCCCTTGAACGGTAAGATGACCGTCCGGAGACTTCACGAAATCCAAGTGAGGTTTCCATTCGACACCAGAGACGACCAGTGACACACTCTGTTTGAACCTGTACCATGCACCATTATATCTACTGCACCATACACCATTATATCTACTGCACCATACACCATTATATCTGCTGCACCATACATTATTATATCTACTGCACCATACACCATTATATCTACTGCACCATACACCATTATATCTACTGCACCATACACCACTATATCTACTGCACCATACACCATTATATCAACTGCACCATACACCATTATATCTACTGCACCATACACCATTATATCAACTGCACCATACACCATTATATCTACTGCACCATACACCATTATATCTACTGCACCATACATCATTATATCTGCTGTACCATACACCATTATATCTGCTGTACCATACACCATTATATCTACTGCACCATACACCATTATATCTACTGCACCATACACCATTATATCTACTGCACCATACACCATTATATCTACTGCACCATACATCATTATATCTACTGCACCATACATCATTATATCTACTGCACCATACACCATTATATCTACTGCACCATACACCATTATATCTACTGCACCATACACCATTATATCTACTGCACCATACATCATTATATCTGCTGCACCATACACCATCATATGTCTCCTTTATATCTCAACCTGCACCATTGTGTTTCTCACTATAGACAATATTTTTCTGCGTTATTCACTAATATATGTTTCAATTATGCACCAGAATGTATTTTGTAACAACCAACATTAAGTCTACTGGATAAACTGAAGTTGTAGGTGGGTTACTTGAAGGTGGGTTACCTGAAGGAGGAGGTGGGTTACTTGAAGGTGGGTTACCTGAAGGTGGAGGTGGGTTACCTGAAGGTACTGGGGTTGGCTAGCAGGTCCTGGTAGACATCCGGGTCTTCTAATACTTCCTTCAGCGGGCGAGCCATCGTGTCTGTGGGTAATATTGTGTTAACTCCCGTCTGGTATCAGTGTGTTAACTCCCGTCTGGGAACAGTGTTAACTCCCGTCTGGTAACAGTGTGTTAACTCCCGTCTGGTAACAGTGTGTTAACGCCCGTTTGGTAACAGTGTGTTAACTCCCGTCTGGTAACAGTGTGTTCACTTCTATGAGAAACACAGTATTTCTACAGAGGACTGAACACAATGTTACCATCGAGGACTAAACGCAATACTTGGACACGGACCACCAAGAAGAGGACCTTAACAGTGTTACCAAGGAAGAATAAACTCCTTATCCATTACCATCACAAACACCAACCATCATTATCATCACTTTCACCACTAACATCACCACCACAACCAAAATCACCACCTAGGCCAGAACTATGATCACTACCATGACCAACACCATTATCATCATCACCATCATCACTATTATCATGACTACCAACACAACAACCATCATCACGTCCATCTTGACTACCAACACCACCACCAAAACAACCACTCAGCTCTATTCATAATCACTAACACCACCACAACCAATCCTACCACAATCACCATAACAAACACTTCTCCCACCATCACCATAACAAACACTACCCCCACCATCACCATTATCACTAGCACCACCTTTATCACCATCAATATCATTACTACCACCATCACCAAAACCACGACCACTACCAACACCATCACAGTTACTATCATCACTGTCAACATCACCACTATCACCACCACCACCACCACCACCCACCTGCTTGTGCTAGAGTCCTGACAGCTCGACCCTCCACCACCAACACCAACTGTACATATATGGGCGTGGCTGCCGCCTTCCCTCTATATATGCTACTTGGTTGAGTGGGAAAGGTGAGGCAGAATGTGTCATGCGCCTCCTACGTCACTCCAGGTTGCTGGCTTCGTCTCTCAATCATTAACACAACGTAATGAATCATACAGTGAGACTCAGTATAAAGTCTCTCTTAATGAACAAGTGGAGTGTTGGTTTTGTTCATTTAGGTGTACAAGTTGGGGGACTTATGAACGTAATGTGTTCTCTCAGGTCCTAAACCCACGACTGCAGCCATCAACCACAAACCTCTAACGGAGAAAATTAAACCATAATACCAAATAAGAAAACCTAATTTTCCGAAGCTTTATATATAAATGTACATTATTTTGAACTTATTGAGGAACTAACTCTTCTATATCTCCTTAATCTATGACCTGGCGATTTCTTATATGATATTTGTCTGTGAACAAGATTATTCATATATGAATACCAGAACTATAGGAAAAGTCTGATTTATCTCTCCACAGGCTTAAGGGCTTCACTAGTATGCTTCAATCCTGACCAACATGTTCATCATCTGGATCAATACCTCAGTTTTCCCAACAGTACAAGCTCGTGGACATTAATGCTAGTAGTACCACGTTTAACAGCACTCCAGAATATCAGTGTACTTAAAAACATCATATCATTTTAGCAAAAAAAAAAGACAAAATATTGCACTATAATGTACAGTTTCCTTCACTAGTGCGTTTACAGGGGTTCGTCATATAAACATTCCACAAATCATTATCTTTGAGATATTTGTTTCAATATTTTTTTATTTCATTCCATATTATGTTTACTAATGCGAGTTTCCTTTTGTCGAATGTAAACAAACACAGGCCTACCACACTGCACAAAACCTGACGACCCCCTGTAAACGCACTAGTGAAGGGGGCCGTACCTTACCTGATGACACATTTGGTCTCAGTGTTTCTAAGTTAATATGACAGATGTCACCAAACATTACCAGGTGCTTTGACGTGTCAATTACCACACTGACACACAGCATCCCCACAACCATCACGATGCTGCCTGGTGTGCCAACTACCACACTGACACACAGCATCCCCACAACCATCACGATGCTGCCTGGTGTGTCAACTACCACACTGACACACACCAAAACCATCACCATGCTGCCTGGTGTGTCAACTACCACACTGACACACAGCATCCTCACAACCATAACGATGCTGCCTGGTGTGTCAACTACCACACTGACACACCAGAACCGTCAACATATTCCGGAAGTGTTAACGAGAGCTTCCTGATCACACTTATCCATAGAAAATTCGCCCCATACTATAAGAGTACATTAACCCCCTGCACGAGGTGGATACTAAACGAACTGATGTTTTTAAGTATTTTTCTATTCTACCGGTTCTTGAAGAACTTCCTTTTGGAGATTTTTTCCCCAATAAATAGGTAATATCTCTACAATGCGAGTCTGAGATACCTTCCTAGTACCTCCAAACTCTCAATCCTTAGAGGACAGGCACCTCGGTTGCTTGTTCTGAGAGGAGACCTCCTCAGTCTTTCACACTCAAGAGTTATCGACTGTGACAACCTTAGAAAAGTCGTCCAATGCCTCCCACCTTCATTAAACACAGGAAGAGAAACAACTTCTGTGTCACGGGAAGGGCCAGAAGCAGGTGAAGGGACGAACTCATAATGGGGTCTACAGCCCGAACCAACTATGAACTCAGAATTACCTCAACTCCTAGGAACGCTGACAAGGAATCAAGGCTTCAGTATTATGTTCCACCTATGGTAAAACCACAAGTTCTAAACCCTTACAAACCCGGATACTAGTTTCCCAAGGTATACATGAAGCTTACTCTTGTTTACTCCATTCTGTCATTATGGAAAATTTCAGACTTCTTTAGAAAATGTCGAGGATTTCTCTCCACTACACAAAATGTAATCAAGCGTCTTATCACAGGATCCACATTGTCTCGGGTCAAAGTAACTTATAAAGACGCAACTTCCATGAAAGGAACGTTTGATGTGACAGTGATCATGATAACGGTCGTTTATATATTCTGCCTTCGAGATTTACTTCAGCCTAAAATAAATCATTTCAACCTTTGCGGTTTATAATCCCTTACCATTAATGTTTTCTCCAGCCGTTATTTCTCCCGTCCTAAGCTTCCATTTCCCGGCATTTTTTTAGTGACTTTCCTTTAGTCTGTCTACATTACTTTTATTTTCGTTGTTGAGATTCCTTGCAAGCCTCACCTCTCTCTGGCCAGCTTTCTTATCATAATCATTTATTTAACAAACTCATTTGTATATTAAATTTTATCCTCTTTTACAATAGTTTTCTCCTCTCTACATCATTAATTTTCTTATACTAGATTCTACTGCTCAGCCAATAGGATCCTTCCTTCTATAATATCACTGCTTTAGTCTTCAGTTTTTTATTCCAACCTCGGGCCTCTGTTTTCATCATTTGAAAAGAAGAATAAGGTCTTATTAATCTTGTAAATGCGACCGCAGCGTGAGACTGCAGGTGCTAAATAATTGGTTGAGGAAGGCGGGAGTCAGCGCAGCACCGGACAACTAATTACTTGGTTTAATGGAACTGTTAATATATGTAGTGTTGGTAATCAGTGAAGGTAGTGATTCCTACATTTCCAATCCCTCTTCAGAGAATAGTTTAAAGAATGAAGGAATAAATGAGTAGTTGGGAGCAGAGAAGCACGAGGCTGGTGCAGGTGAACACGTCAAGATAATTAACTAAAACTGGTCTTACCTAATATTAATGAAGGAGTTTACTTGTCCTCTCCTCTATCTCACACAGGTATACGCTCTTTGTAAACCTCAGAGCTTCCTTCTACACCAGCTGCACCACTGACCTGCCTGCGGTACATTATTCTATCACCGCTGTCACCAGGTACATGTAAAATGTCACCAGGTACATGTAAACTGTCACCAGGTACATGTAAAGTGCCACCAGGTACAGTACATGTAAACTGTCACCAGGTATATGTAAACTGTCACCAGGTACATGTAAACTGTCACCAGGTACATGTAAACTGTCACCAGGTACATGTAAACTGTTACCAGGTACATGTTAACTGTCACCAGGTACATGTAAACTGTTACCAGGTACACGTAAACTGCCACCAGGTACATGTTAACTGTTACCAGGTACTATCGTGGACAAAAGTTCGCTCCCTGTAGTGAAACTGAGACACGGGAATGAGTCTCCGAACTGACTTACCCTGATTGTTATCTGGTGCGGGTGTGCTGTGCGAGTCGATACAGCTTCAGTTTGGGAAGGAGCGAACTTTTGCCCACGATAGTACATGTAAACTGTCATCAGGTACATGTGGTCAAGTGTCATCATCACAGTGTTCTTGTGTTTATATGTGGTCCTTAGAGTATAGGTGAGGTCCTTAGAGTGAAGGTGTGGTCCTCAAAGTGTAGGTGTGGTCCTCAGAGTGCATTTATGATCGGGTGTGAACCTCAGAGTGCATGTGTTATCAGGTGCAGTTCTCAGAGTGTAGGTGTAACCTCAGACAAATAGATGTGGTCAGGTGTGATTTGAGAGTGTGGTCATAAGAGTGTGGTCAGATGTACTAAAGTATGGATATCAAAAAATACTGTAAATGTGGTCACTTGAGGCTTTCACAACTCCCTTAATAGCTTCATACACCATCGCAGCACATCATACTTCATCGGTGCCTTTTATTGTAACCAGACTGCCTGTGTCTCAGTCTTCCTTGACATCAAGGGAGCCTTTGACACTGCTCATCCTACACCCATTTTAGCTGAACTTACACGGCAAGGAGTTAAAGGGCGGCTTCTTCAATGGCTCGCCTTTTACCTTACTGGACGTCAAGCCCTGGATCGCGTTGAAGGTAATATGTTTCCTGTTCAATAAATGAACCTCGGCACCTCTCAAGGGGGAGTCCTGAGTCCCACTTTGTTTAACACTCTTATACTCAGTTGCATCTCAACCATAGCAGACAGGCGTTGTCCACTCAGGATATGCCGACGATGTCCTCCTCCTAGCCACTGGCCTCCCCAGCATGCAGGAAGCCCATGGTCTGGCCTCCAAAAACTGTGACTCACTTAGTGTTTGCCTTTTGACTGCTTTTGACTACGAAAACAAAAGCCATATGGCACGATAGTGTTGCCCATCCTCCCATTCTCCTGTCTGGAAAGCTCCTGGACTGGGTTAATGAGTCAAAATACCTAGGTGTGTATGTAACTTGCAGACACTCTCAGATCCTTGAAGTCTGCTATTCTCGAGACCCCTATTTTCGACGTCTAGCACCCGTCTCTACCATGAGCAAAGGTCACCTTGGTGCAACCCTCTCTGTGCTTCTCACCTTGTGCAAGTCCTTTGTCTGCTCCTGTGTTAGGTATGACGCCCCTGCCCTTGTCAACATTTGTCGGACTGCTGTCAACCGTCTCGAAGTTATCCAGAGGAAAGTTGCTACTGTCATCCTTAGGACCCATCAGTGGACACTTTTACTTATTTAACTTTTATCCTCTTCACCACTGATAGGCTCGTTAGGCGCTTGGGCGATCGGTCACGCCTCTGATTACTTTTCCTTTTCTTTTATCCTCTTCACCAAAAGATCAGCTCGTTAGCCGCTTGGGCGACCGGTTACGTCTCTGTTATGCACTGTTGGCAAGTATTGGGCATGCACCGGCTCCTGAATGTACCTGAACCTGCTCCAGTGTTGGTCAAGTCTTGTCTTGAAAGAGCTCACACTAGGTGTCGTCACAACACTTTCTGGTAGATTGTTCCAAGAATTCATAAGCCTCACTCAGAAAAAGTTTGCCCTCACAGTTTTCTGGACTTGCGGCTTCTTCAATCTTGAGCTGTGACCCTTTGTGGGGCGAGCGTCCGCCAGCTCCAAGTAAGGACACTCGACTGAGTAGTGCCCCTTGAGATGCTTATACACCTCAATTAGGTCACCCCTTGCCAGTCTGTAGTATAAGCTAGGCAAGTTCAGGCGCTCCAATCTCTCAGGGTATCTGAGGTGCCGAAGTGCAGGCACCAGTCTGGTGGCCCTCCTTTGAACATTTTCAACCAACTGACAGTCCCTAGCATATCTCGGGGACCAGACGGGGTGACAGTACTCCAGATGGGGAAGCACTTCACTCTTGAAGAACGTTACGACCTTCTTATAAAACCCAATAATTTATTTGCCTGATTTACCTTCTTCTCGCAATGGCCAGAGAACTTCAGCTCATTGTCAACATACACACCTAGGTCCTTCTCACATTTAGTCTCAAATAGTGCAGTTTCTTCATCCTGTTGAGACATATGACACGCTTCCTTACCGTTGGTACGCCCCAGGTGCATCCTCTTACACTTCGTGACATTGAATCTCAGCAGCCATTTCTTCGACCATTCTTGGTGTCATGGTCACGTTGACTGCTGATCTATTTAACTAATGATTCTTAATTAACTCCACGACAGCAAAACATGAGTGAGTTAGCGACCCCTGAGAAGACGTGTTTTTCCAGATAGACTCTACACTTGTGTTTCCCTCCTAGTTTGCCCAGCCTTTGTGAAGACAGTTATCAATGCGTTGTTTATTCCACTTTCTCCTGGGAAGCTCAATCTTGAATTAGTCTGTGTAAATCAACTCAAGTAATTCGTCAGACCTTTGTCAACTGAGGGTCATCCTTGATTGAGTAACAGTCAGGGTTGTTTGTAATTATTGTCATTGCGTGAGTAGCGATCACTGGCAACTCAGGGATATATATACCCAGGGATGAGGCAGGGAGCAGGGATATATATACCCAGGGATGAGGCAGGGAGAGAGTCACACACTCTCTCTAACCCTCTCACCATGAACGGTTACGAGTTTGATAGCGTTGCGCGGATTCGTCCGGACACGCCGACCTGCCCCAAGAAACTAAATCTCCTAGTTCTCCAGAAGTTCTTTGAAGCTAATGGGATCGAGGGAGTCACCAAGGTGGAGCGACTAAAGCTCCATGGAGACATCAGGATCACTTTCGCCGAAAAGGGCATGCCCGCCCAGCTCGCGGAGATTCCTGACATCAACGGCATCCCATTCAAGATGATTGCCTACATGTGGGACAACTTGAAGCTGAGAGTAATCTCCCACGCCGAAATTGCCCACGTGGACCAAGAAGAACTAAGTGAGCTCCTCCAGGGGCAACTCCAAGTTGTAAAGAAGCTGTCCGACACCACTGCCCTCATCGGACACCACTCCACCTTACCCGAGGAGGCTCAACTGGCGTGGGTAACTGTGCCAGTCAAGCCCTACTGCAAACCGAATCGGTGTTACAAATGCCAGCACTATGGACACACTGTAAACAAGTGTGAAGCGCAGGAGGACACCTGCTCCAAGTGTGGCAGCCCTGGACACCGCTACACGGTCTGCCCCAACGAAGAAAAGAAATGCGCTGCTTGTGGTGGCCCACACTCCTCCGCCGACCGGAACTGCCCCAGATGGAAGGAGGAGTGTAAGGTAGCCAAAGTCCGCCTCGAGAAGAAACTGAGCTACAAAGAGGCCCTCCTTGCTGTACGCTCTCAAGAAAAGAAAAAACCAGCAGAAAAGAAAAACCAAAAAAAGAAAAACCAAGAAAAGAAAACTCTCAAGAAGTCGCCCACCACACTGAACCAAGAACACCACGTGGTCCATGGAGCTGAAGCCCCAAACCAAGAACACCACGTGGCCCGTGGAGCTGAAGCCCGCGCGGACACCCTCACCCTCACCCTCTCTGAATTCTTCCACACCTATGAGAACCTACCTCACGAGGAAGACGAACAACAAGACCCAAACACAAACGAATGGACAATTCAAGAAAGCAAGAAGAGGAGGAGAGTGAGAAGAAAATCGACCTCAAGCTAAGAAGATCAAGACATCTCCACACAAGAAACCAAAAACTCATTCAAGCCGCCCAAGCACTGAACATCCATTGCCCAACCCAACACGCTGCACCTGACGCTTGACCTGACGCCAGCCTGGCTTTGTCTTGTCGCCTCCCGTCTGCCCCCACCCCTGAACCCCTCACGCAAGCGGTGTCTAGCCACTGCACCTGTTCTCTCCTCCTAAAATTCACTTCCATCCTCTCTTTATTCTTCCTCTGAACCTCTTTCCCCCCTGTCACTAGCATCTTCGATTCTTCTTCGGGAGAGAGTCCCCTGACGCCGCTCCAATGTTTCTCCGGGTATGTTTATGTGTAGCCATTCAGTTTGATTCAGTCAATTATAGTGAATATCAGTGTTCATCAGTGTTCATGCTTTAACAGTTGAATTGTCATTCACCCAGTGTGAGAAGTAATATAACGTAAATATGTCTGTCGTCTAGACAAGAGGGTTGTTTGTGTTGTCATGCTTCCCAGTCCGTCCCATGACGCCGCTCTAATGTTTCTCCAGATCCCATCGTGATTCTTGCATCGCTCAACAACTGCCCCGGATGTAGTTGATACCCAGCAGGGACCATATATGAAACGATGGCACCGATGCTGCCTGATTAATGTGCTCAACTGTCTCGTAGTGCCGACCCCAGACTCGCCATGTGTCTGGCTACCACCGACCATAACACCTGTCGTGAATCTCAGTGTTCTACCCTTGGACGCACCCTGAAAGTATATGTCCACAGAGAGTGTTGTAACATGTATGTTAGGGATAATTAGTTGGAAATAATTATCCCATGTTGGGTAGTGGACCCAGGTATCGGCTGATGTCATTATTAACGTGTATGTTGAGTAAGGTCTTGTATCTGTACTGAGAAGTACCACTTGGATGTTGAGTAAAGTAATCTACAATGAGTGCCATGTACTAAGTATTGTGAGTAGGGCCAAGGAACTGGTCCTGACATGCCATGTAATGTAACACCAGTAAGGCTGTGTGCAGTAAGAGTGTAAGATCTGAGTAATTACTGTTGAGTAAAGAAATAAGAAAATAAGTAAAGAAGAAAGTACTGAGTCTGCAATAAGCCCAGGAGTTGAGCCTGGTAGTTATATGATTAATAATACCTCTTTTCCCTTTGATTTCATATTTATAATTTTATTTTTAGAGTATTTTATGTGTATTCATTTCTCCCACAGTATTTTACCTTTATTTCCGTCCAAGTGACTTGATACCAGAATTACCATACCCATGTGCCTAGACCCTCGACCATGCTATCAAAAGAATGTCCATGCTACCAAAAGAATGTCCATGCTACCAAAAGAATGTCCATGCTACCAAAAGAATGTCCATTCTACCAAAAGAATGTCCATGCTACCAAAAGAATGTCCATGCTACCAAAAGAATGACCATGCTACCAAAAGAATGTCCATGCTACCAAAAGAATGTCCATGCTACCAAAGGAATGTCCATGCTACCAAAAGAATGTCCATTCTACCAAAAGAATGTCCATGCTACCAAAAGAATGACCATGCTACCAAAAGAATGTCCATTCTACCAAAAGAATGTCCATGCTACCAAAAGAATGACCATGCTACCAAAAGAATGACCATGCTACCAAAAGAATGTCCATGCTACCAAAGGAATGTCCATGCTACCAAAAGAATGACCATGCTACCAAAAGAATGTCCATGCTCCCAAAAGAATGTCCATGCTACCAAAAGAATGTCCATGCTACCAAAAGAATGACCATGCTCCAGTGGCGTGTACAATATTCATAAGAAGCAAGGTAAGCATTGCTTACCCTATAACAATGATTCCCTTCCAAATAAAAATATCTTATTTAATTAACATATTATTTAATTCAATCGTGTATAGCATTGTGGATTTTTTTTTGTCCCAGTTAATTTGTGAAACTTGCAAGACGGGCATTTTCCTCTTGAAAATCTATCCCTCAAGTACGCAATATTCCACTGCAGTACCCTCGTTCCCCCACGCTCACAGCGTCAATGGTATGCTATTGCCAGACGTAAGATGAGAACAAATAATTTAACTTATGTTACTCCCCTTTTTCCAAACCCATGTAAATAAGGTTCAGATCAATTTAATAAGCTGTGGAAAGCATTCTGATGCTGGAATGTCCCCTCAATAATATTTGTTATTATCAGTCATTATAATTAATTGTGCTAGAAATTTGGACAACGTAAGCACAGCCTCCTCCCTGGTCCCCCTCCCCCACCCCCTATACTCGCTGCCAGCAGCACCGCAGCATTACCAGTTCATTAATTTTTTTTTCAATGATAAATTCGTATCCGTAAATAATAATTATCTGACCTTTTTATGTTTCACAGTTTCGTAGACTATTGGACTCATTATCATAGTACTTGAATAATGTCATTGTCATTTTGGAATTGATAGATTTTGTTTTGAAAGAGATGGTATCACTGTATGACGCTACGGTCTATGTCAACACTCAACGTAAGAAATTCAGTTGACTTTCAGAGGTCATGATGTGTGAGTGCGACGCATTTATTTACTTTTACTTTTTTACTTTTATCCTCTTCGCCACTGATCGGCTTGTTAGCCGCTTGGGCGATCGGTCACGTCTCTTTTCCTTTGCATTCTTCACCAAACGGTCGGCTCGCCAGCCGCCCGGGCGATCGGTCACGTCTCTGTCACGCACTGTTGGCAAATATTGGGCATGCACCGGCTCCTGAATGTACCTGAACCCGCTCCAGTGTTGGTCAAGTCTTCTCTTGAAAGAGCTCACACTCGGTGCCGTCACAACACTCTCTGGTAGATTGTTCCAAGAGTTTACAACCCTCACTCCGAAAAAGTTTGCCCTCACGGTTTTCTGGACTTGCGGCTTCTTCAATCTTGAGCTGTGACCCCTTGTGGGGCGAGCGTCCGCCAGCTCCAAGTAAGGACACTCAACTGAGTAGTGCCCCCTGAGATGCTTATAAACCTCAACTAGGTCCCCCCTGGATTAATATACCCCCAAACTCAAGAAATTCTCAAGGTCAAGAAAGATTGCAAAGTTTAGCCCTTCTATCAATTGAAAAAGAAGTATTGCATAATCTTCAGAGCAAGCCAGAATTTTACACCAAAGTTACTGATCATTTTGCTCGTAAGCCAAGAAGAATTCCATTGAACTGTGTTTAAAATGGTAAGTTAAAATAATATTTTGTTAATTACTTCCTATTTTATAATTATGTTAAACGAATAATAAAATGATATTAATATTCTTACTCCAGCTTCATCAGAGATCTTACCAGCGTCATTTGCTTACCCTAGCATTTTTCTCACGACACGCCACTGCCATGCTCTCAAAAGAATGTCCATGCTGCCAAAAGAATGTCCATGCTACCAAAAGAATGTCCATGCTACCAAAAGAATGACCATGCTCCCAAAAGAATGTCCATGCTACCAAAAGAATGTCCATGCTACCAAAAGAATGTCCATGCTACCAAAAGAATGACCATGCTACCAAAAGAATGTCCATGCTACCAAAAGAATGACCATGGTACCAAAAGAATGTCCATGCTACCAAAAGAATGACCATGCTACCAAAAGAATAGGTGACAGAACCAAGTAAGAGTAAGAACTAAGTTAAGAGAAATAAGTAAGATAAGGGTGGTGTAGGTGATGGAAAAAAACACGCGCCCTCACATTGGAGCCCAAAGAGGTCCTTCTGCAGCTCTTCAGAGTCCGCTTGGTTCTTGATTTCCCGAAATAACTTGGCGTCATCGGCAAACATTTGTATGGAGGAGTGTACAACGTCAAGCATGTTATTTATGAAACAAACAAACAACAGCGGGACCAATACATTGCCCTGTGGTACCCCACTTGTGACAGGTACGGATGATACGGATGAAGATTTCGTGCCATTAGTCACCACACACTGCTTGCGGTCATGTAGAAAGTCTTCCATCCACGCTAGGACATTTCCCCAAATTCCGTACCCTTCCAGTTTGATTTTCAGCCTTTCGTGGGGTACACTGTCGAAAGCCTTGGCAAAATCTAGGTATATCTTGTCGATATTACCACCCCGTTCCAGAAGATAGGTCCAAATATGCAATACCTTGAGCAATTGTGTTAAGCAGGAGCGCCCCGGCATAAAACCCTGTTGGCAATCTTTTACAAGGTTGTTTCGTAGTAGACGTCCCATCGCGGCATCTCTGATAATGCTCTCAAGTGCTTTTCATATTATGCTGGTCAGGCTCACCAGTCTATAGTTGTTCGTGGAGTGACGATCGCCCATCTTGAAGATAGGATTCACATAAGCCACTTTCCATTCACTGGGGACCTTTTGTTCATCCATGCATTTACAAAGCAGGATCTTCAGGGGCTCGGGAAGCTCGTTGCTCAACTCTCTTAGCACTCTAGGATGCACCATGTCAGGGCCGGGACTCTTATGGACCTTTAGCTTTGACAGTTTATTTCTAATACCCTCTTTTGTGAACACAATGTGGGTCAGTGCTGTGTCGAACCGTCTGTCCTCAAACGCAGGAAGGTTAATCGTATCCTCTCTTGTGAACACCGAGGAAAAGAAACTGTTCGACGCCTCCGCCTTGTCCTGGTCGAATCAGCGTAACTACCATTTTCAAGCCGAAGGTCCGAAACGGATGCATCACTGATCAGCGCCAAGTGCAACATCTCCCAGGCATTTTTTTTACGGGGAATAGCCCACCCGGGCACAGATCATTAACCCACAACGGGGCCTAAGGGGCGAAAAAATAATAATAAAAAGAAAGTGTATGGGGGGAAATTTCCCTGGACAATTTATCTGTTTATGGCAAAGCGTGGCAGATCCCTAATAATGTCAAGTGGCAGGCCTGTCTCTAGGAGGAGGGATATGTGGACAGGAAGGGAAGAGGTGTTGGTAACAGGATCATCAGTGGTTTGTAGAAAGAAATTAAGAATATACAAGTAAAAGCTTATATAAATCTACACTTATATGACGGAGTAATAGTTTCTTCCCCTATTATTTCTTGGATACACGCGTTACAATACACTGTGGGGTTCAGGTGGTTTGGTTCACGCTCAGGTTGGAATGGAGAAAGGAAACTCACAATGTGCTCTCTATATACATGTTGTATTGAATGTACAATTCAGCTTGGTGCTGGGAAGGCAGCGTGGTTACAAGCGTGATGTAGAGAGAGCTGGTTGGTGAGGATGCTCACAGGAGGACAGCTTGTGGGTCGTCATGCTCGCCAGCGGGAGAGAGGACCGCCAGGCAGGCGGAGGAGCGAGGCCCGCCGGGCAGCGGCGGAGGAGGAGGTGTTGCTGGCTGTGGCTGTAGGTAGAGAGAGAGATCACCACGAGGTCAGGTCTTAAATAGCGGGGGTAGGCGTGGCTTAGCAGTTGACCCCCGCTCCGTGGTGTATGGCGGCGCTGGTTGACCTAGATCACGAGGCATACACTGGGGAATTGGTGGGGCCGGCTAGGCAGCGACAAACAGCGTTTGTAGGGGAGAATTCCACTACAATACTCCCCCTTCCCTCCAGGCTGTGTAGGAGACTTGTTGTCTGCAGGGTTGCATAGCACATGTGAGGCAGAACGGGCGGTGCGTGCCTCATGTGAGACAACGGCGATGGCGTGGATGAGCCGGTCGCTGGGGACAACTGTCTAGATACACAATATCTGTGGGAGTAGAGATGGAGAATAAGTGTGTGTGGAGGCGATGAATGTTGTGCTTCCCTCACGGCAGGCACAGAGTCGCCAGATGCGCCTGCTGGGGTGTGTGGGCCTGGGTCAGTAGCAGGGGCTGTGTCAGCAGCAGCGGATGAGGGCTCGTGACAGCAGCTGGGTCCACGACAGCAGCAGGGTGCAGGACATAAGCAGGGAGTACCTGAGGGAGAAAAGAGGGGGTGTGTGGGTCCGCACTCAGGAACAGAGGCCGCATCAGGGGCGGCAGGGGTTACTGCTGGGCCGGGGTCGGCGTCTGAGGCAGGACGGGTGTGCTGGGGTCGGAAGAGGAGCGACTGTCTGCTTAGAGTAGCAGAGCTGCTCTAGGGCGTCTGACCTGCGGTGTAGAAACAGAAGCTGTAGAGCCGATGAGAGCTGCTTCTGGGTGGATGAGCCAGTCTTCCATGTTGCTTGAAGACTGGGAGCGTGATCAGTTTCTCCTCCATCCTGTGTGAGTGCGAATCTCCGGGAGTCACCATTTGTGGGGTTCAGGTGGTTTGGTTCACACTCAGGATGGAATGGAGAAAGGAAACTCACAATATGCTCTCTATATACATGTTGTATTGAATGTACAATGCAGCTTGGTGCTGGGAAGGCAGCGTGGTTACAAGCGTGATGTAGAGAGAGCTGGTTGGTGAGGATGCTCACAGGAGGACAGCTTGTGGGTCGCCATGCTCGCCAGCGGGAGAGAGGACCGCCAGGCAGGCGGAGGAGCGAGGCCCGCCGGGCAGCGGCGGAGGAGGAGGTGTTGCTGGCTGTGGCTGTAGGTAGAGAGAGAGATCGATACGATACGAAGTTTTTAGTTAAGAGGTGAAAGAAAATTATTAGGGGTTGAAGGAAAAAGTGGTGAAACTGAAATACAGTAGGAGTAGAAAGAATCTGGGCTCAACCAGATCGCTTCATCTTTCTTATTGGTATTTTGTCTTTGTTCTGCTCCCTTGGGTCGTCAGACCTTTGTCTTAATATTGGTTTATTTATATAATGCTGCTTATTATTATTATTTTTATTAGTGTTGGAGTTAGTGAGCCCGCCCAGGTCCTTGTGTAACTGGGAGGGTAGTCACATTTTTTTTTTTTTTTTTGAGGTGTTAGTTAAATGTTAGTTGTGTTAATCTAAAGGTACACTGTATGGAGAGGCCTGCCAGGTTCTTAGTGGAGCTGGTTGGTCACTCTCATCTTTATTCCTCTAGTAATGTTTTATGTATAAATGTGTATATTGAGGCAGGAGGTGGTTCAATTACTTCTTCCTGGCTGATATAGCTGGGAGGGTAATCACATTATTATTTATTATTATTATTATTATTATTATTATTATTTTTTTTTTTTTTTTTTTTTTTTTTTTTTTTTTGAGTTAGTGAGCCCGCCCAGGTCCTTGTGTAGCTGGTTTTTAGTTTTTTAGTTTAACACATTTATTGGCAGAGCTTGTAGTACAGTTTGCCTATTCTGAGTAATTCAGTCAGGTCTTGACACTGAGGGTGGTATCACTTCTCACTGTCACGCAGGACAGAGGTTCACACACAAAGAAATACATCATATTCATTAACAACTATAAATGTATATAGGTCAGGTTCAAATGGATAATGTCACTGTTCACTGCCATGCAGGACAGAGGTTCGTACACAAAGAGTTGCATCATATTCATTGACAGTGCATATACATATATGTAAACACACACACACACACATATACATACATATACGTATATACATACACATATACATGTACACGTACATATACATGCACACACGCACACATACATACATATACGTCGGTCAAATTCATGTGGGTAATGTCACTTTTCACTGCCATACAGGACAGAGGTTCGTACACAAAGAATGCATCATATTCATTGACACTATATATAGGTCAGATTCATGTGGGTAATGCCACTGTTCACTGCCACGCAGGACAGAGGTTCGTACACAAAGAAGGAAATACATCACATTCACCAGCAGCATATATAGGTCAGTGGATCACATACATTGGAGTCATATTCTAATTGAAGACTAATCAGTGTGGGCTAGCAAATTTGGGATAAACAGCAAGAATGTCCTCAAGCACACCTGATTCAATGAAGTAATTACATAGTTCAAGATACAGTAAGTCAGGTGGCCTGATGTCTTTGACAGTGTCACATTCAATAATATAGTGTTCAAGTGTATGCTTCAAAGGTTTATCACAAAGTTTACATGCTGAGTGTTCCGGTATGGGTACAGCGTTACTAACTTGCCAGATGTGTCCGTATCCTAGCCTAATTCTGGCCACGACTACATCACATTGTCTGGTTCTGTCCTTATGCTGGCCATACCGGTACCTCTTGTTACAAAATTTGTCATATTTACTAATGCTACAACTGTCAGGTCTCTCTGCATTTCTCACTTCATCTAGATCAGAGTTCATGATTCTGACTTGAATGTTTTTAATTACAACATTGGACAGACCAAGGTCGCGGTCAACATTTTCTTTCTTACATGCCTCATTGGCCAGTCTATCAACATGGTCATGATACCTGATTCCAACATGGGACGGAACCCACACAAATTCGATACGAAAGTTGTTCTCATTGGCAGTTATCACATTCCTTTTAATATCACATGCAACTTTAGACATAGAGCCTGACGGGCTGTTCATTGATTTCAAAGCACTTTGAGAGTCACATTTTTTTTTTTTTTTTTTTTTTTTTTTTTTTTTTGTTAAAATGTTAGTTCAATGTTAAATGTTAAATCTTAAATATTAGTTATGTTAGTCTAATGGTACACTGTATGGAGAGGCCTGCCAGGTTCTTGTGGAGCTGGTAGGTCACTCATCTTTTATTCTCTCTATTAATGTCTTATATGTATATTGGGGCAGGAGATGGTTCAATTACTTTCTTCCTGGCTGATTTAAACCAACTGTGTTCTTGGAGTTCTTCGTTGTCTATATTATTTATCCAGTTTTGATATGTTTCTGTGTTAAGTTCAGTCACTTTTTTCCAAATATTTACAGCTCTGTTGTGTATATCTACATTGATTGCTAAGAGATTTGCTCTCTTATGTAGCTGTTCATTACTGATGTGGTCTGTATATTTTATGTTATATATAAATCTAAGGGCTATATTTTGTACTGTTTGTAACCTTTTAATGCTCGTTTTACTAAGGGTGTTCAATGGGATGGGTGGGTAGTCCATAATTGATTTGACAAGGGCAATATATATCTTTCTCTTGTTATTAATGCTAAGGTTCTTAAAGCGTTTTATTTTTGATAATCTTATTCTTGCCTGTCGTTCTTTATCTTTTAAGTATGCTATATATCCTCTTTTTGTTAGTTTTAGTCCAAGCATCCTGCCTTCAGTGTCGTATGGGTATAGTTCCTGGTCGACTATTACTGGACTTGTTTTAATCTTGGCTATTGGTATTATCTTGAATGTGTTCTTATTTGTCCTGATTTTCCATTTTTTCTCAAAATCATTTATGTTTTTTATCGCTCTTACCGTGTAGAGTGCCATAAATTGAGTTGATTTTCCTGGGTATGATACTATTTGAGTAATATCATCAGCAAACACCACGAGGTCAGGTCTTAAATAGCGGGGGTAGGCGTGGCTTAGCAGTTGACCCCCGCTCCGTGGTGTATGGCGGCGCTGGTTGACCTAGATCACGAGGCATACACTGGGGAATTGGTGGGGTCGGCTAGGCAGCGACAAACAGCGTTTGTAGGGGAGAATTCCACTACAACACAGTCAGTCTACATTCATTAAATTGCAAATGTTTGATGAAAGTTTTACTTTCGGACAACCTAAAAATTACCTAACCTAACCTAATCTCCCAACCGGGGGCCCCGTGAGGAAAAGGTCATGGAAGTGTCTAGAATTGTCTAATCTATTGAATATTTCGAAAAATTCCTAAGGTTCCATGTTGTCAGAAAGTACAATAATACCGAAAGTTTAGGTTCAGAGTGTAAAAGTGAATATTCCGCACGATATGGACTTTTTTTTATCTTTTAGTTAGAAATTTACAGTTTACATACATCATACAGAGATATGTGGACTAGTACGTGTAAGTTACTGAAGGTAATATTGAAGTAACACGTCCACGACCTGTCAGTTGACCATGGCGTGAGCTTCCTTCGATTCCTCGGGTAGATCAAATTTACCACAAAACAATCTTAATTTCGACTGATCTAAAACCGATAATTAATAAAAAAATTTACTTAGTGTTATGTTTTTGCTTTTTATTGAACTCAAGCTAACAAATATTTCAATAATACAGCATCTTGTAAACGTATATACAGTACATAAATTTAATGAAAGAATTGAAACGCAGTGTTGATGTTAGACGGCGGCAGCGGTCGCCACGAGCACATACGTTTAACGTTGTTTAAAAAGTTCCACCATATAGGCACTTCCTGGCGGCCGCTGTGTATCATAAATATAATTAAAAGCCACTGTCACTGTTGTCATGTGGTGGAAGACACAGTGGATGTCAAGAAGTGAGTCATAGCACACGGCGGTGAACAGGAACTGATAACACACTCTCCAAGTAAGTGGACTGTATGACCTAGTCCTTAGGTAATATGTAATACAAGTGGCATTATCCATACTGTATTGGTTTTTCGTCATACTTTATTATTAGGAAGTATAATTTTAGTAGTAATTTCCATATTAAGAACACACTCGAGTCGTGAAAATTTTGCGTTGGCTTCATTGACACTACCATTCGTTAGTCCACTTGTACTACTACCTACACCCCTTCACCACTGTTAATAAACCTTTATTGAACTATGTTTTAATATAACAGGAGCAAAGCAACCAGTGCTGGCAGAGCTTTGTGGGGTAATACTTCTCATCAGTTGTTCCTCTTAAGTTCTTTATCCCCACAGCTTGAAATTAAACTAGAATATAAATGGTGTCTTATCGGTATTGTTGCGTTTACACTACCGTTCATTCCTACCTCTAATCTATTATCTTATTTAAATAAGACGTCTAATTATAAGATAATTTTCATCTATTACATTACCGGCGGAAATGTATAATAACGGAGATAGCTTTTCCCAAAAATTTCCTATTTTCTTCCATTAACCTCCCCCCATTATCGTCTGCCTCTCCTCCAACACTGAGTGTCTCGTGTCTCCTTCATAAATCATCACGCGCATGTGTTCCCGTACACACTGACCCTTTCGACTCTCACTGACCATCACCACGACCTCATCTGCAAATTTGGTAAGAAGCTTCTACACCATCCCCGACACCGGCTCCTACTACCACCCGAGGTCCCTTGTCCGAGAATTGCTGTTCGACACCACAACCGCATCCAGCCCATACGTGCACGAACTGATCGCTATAAGAACAGCCCAGTCCCAACCATTGTAAAAATTATCAATAACTTGTAATACTGTAACACTGTCACTATGTTGAATTGAACTGTAGTTTGAGCTTTTCCCCATCTAAGTTATTATATGTCTTATTTGTGTCACTTATGTTACTTGTATATTATTTGTAATTCGTAACCCACTCCCCAAATATGTAACTGTATATTTTCAGCCTTCTGGCTGCCAAGCTCTTTCAATAAACCGTTAATTATTATTATTATTATTATTACACGTCACACGGCCAATCAAAAGCTTTTTTATTTTTGAAACCAATTAAAATGATTTTGGGTTTAATTTGCAGTATTTTTGGCCCAATCAAATTCGAGTATCATTTTGGGTCTCATATTTTGAAATTCAAGTTCAGTTTCGACCATGGAAATCTGCGATAGGTGTCACTTAAAGTATATGGAGCTGATTGCGAGTTTTTGGAAAAAAACGTAGAAACTATAGCATTTTTTCGATCGCATGGTGTTCTTCCAACCTCAGTAAAGTGTACTAAGAGCAAGACAATGTAAATATCGCAAAGACCAACATATGTGGCGTTGGGTAAGAATCCCAGAATGTAACGACGAACAAGAACCAGGCCAATACGGTAAGAAATAAATGATTCCATCATAAGGTGAGAGTCAGTAAGGTTAGGTTAGGTTAGTTTAGTTTTTTGTTTTTCTAGTGTTTTTTTTTTTTTGTGTATTTTTGCCATGATTTTTTTCGGAAAATGTCCAACGGAAAAAAAGTCGAAAACCCCCCGGCTAATTTCCCCCAGAAATGAAGGTCATATTCGGTCTAAGCACACACAAATACACTAGAAAATTTATTTTTGACTTTCTAACAGAGAAATGCAAATTTACCGTCTTATCTCTTGAAAAAAAAAGGGAGGGGGGAGAATGATACATTAGTGACGATACTGGGAAATTAATAACCTTAATAGGTTTTTCTTATGTTTTTCATGGTAATTTAATAGTGGTGAAAGTGGAGGAGTACTAATTAGTTGGCAGGGCATGAAAGAACAATGAAATAATGGGATAAAAACATTGTGAACAGTGATCATCATATGCCAGTAATTTCACGTCCACATTCTTTGTAGGGTAAGAAATAAAATTTCTATGGTAATGTCTGACAACAGCTGTAGGTAATTTATGAGAACACCGTTACCACCAGAAGGAGTTGTTAGATTTCATTAATTTTCTCCACATATTTTCTTATTATAATATAATAATAATTATTTAAAAAGGGGCAACAATTACTCGAACCTAATAGAACCTGACCTAACCAACCAAAGAAACCTTCCTTTAGATGTGAATAAATGGAAGTCAGGGCTGAACAAATGGGACATTACAAAGGTACACAGACTATCCAACCAGGAGCGAACTCGTAACAATGGTTTTAAATTAGACAAATTTAGATTTAGGCGTGAAATAGGTAAACATTGGTTTGGAAATAGAGTAGTGGACGAGTGGATCAGGTTACCAAATATCATCATTAACTCGAAAATGCTGGATAGCTTCAAACATAGGTTGGATGGATATATGAGCAATAGGGGTTGGGTGTAAATGGGACTGCTCAGCATGGGCCAATAGGCCCGCTGCAGTTTCCTCCATTCTTATGTTACTAACCTTACCTAACCTCCTAATCAGGGGGCTGACCCCCCATCATATTAAACATAAATTACTTATTTTGAGATCTGATACTAATGAAATCAACTTTGTTGAAGCGTCATGGTGTAATTTTAAATTTTTTGTGTATGTGAGTGTACTCTCGGACTGAGTGGGTCGGTTGTAAATAAATAGGGCAGACGACAAGACATGCTGACTCAGCAGATTTTTTGGAGGAGTACTTGTGGTAAATAATTTATTTCTTCACATAAACGACACACAAACAACACTTACTGTCAAATGATCGCCTCTTGCCGTGTTTTACGTCACATTTTTCCTCATCCTTTGTGCTCTGCCCACTACGTAAATCATAGATACAGCGTATAGAAAACTAAAAAATATAAAAATAAAAATACTTTTAGTTAAAATAAAAGAGTTTTTATCTTTTAAAATACTAAATACAGTACAGTACAGTATAATGATAAGAACATATGTGGAAAAAATGAACAAACTGGAACAACTCTTGTGGTGGTGACAGTGTTTTGAGACTTTATCTAAAATATTTACCATCGTGGCCATGTTTTGGTCCACATTGTGTGAGTGTCTGTGGTCTTTGTATACATGTCAAGAAATTTAGGATGACCTCATGGGTCATCTTTATTACAACTATATTGGATACAAATCATTCATTATTTCTAGAGAAGATGTTTGGAAGATTGTCAGTAATGAAATTGAAATGACAATGCATAGGTTAGGAGGTCAGGTTCTAATGGGTTCTGTGCATTCTTGCTTCCATATCTGTGTTCGTTATCATCAAATAGTGTGTCCAGAAATTTTGGTTTAATTCCATAAGATTTTTCTAGTGCTAACAGTCTCCTCCACCTGTACCATTATATATATATATATATATATATATATATATATATATATATATATATATATATATATATATATATATATATATATATATATATATATGCAAGTAAATCACTGTAGGTGCGCGTGATCTAGGTATATGCTGATAACCACCAGGAAAGAAGAACTTCGTGTTTTCTTCTTTCCTGGTGGTTATCAGCATATATATATATATATATATATATATATATATATATATATATATATATATATATATATATATATATATATGCAAGTAAATCACTGTAGGTGCGCGTGATCTAGGTATATGCTGATAACCACCAGGAAAGAAGAAAACACGAAGTTCCCAAGCGCTTTCGTGTAATTCACATCTTCAGGGGTGAGTACAGACTAGTCTGTATTCACCCCTGAAGATGTGAATTACACGAAAGCGCTTGGGAACTTCGTGTTTTCTTCTTTCCTGGTGGTTATCAGCATATATATATTTATATATATATTAAACTTAGATGTAGCACCTCTTCCTAATACGTTAACCAAGATTATTAATTTTTTTTATTCGATGCAGCCATCTTCATGGAAGAAACATATTGTGAAGACCCTGAAGGGAGTGATGCAAGTGATGCCACAGAAAATCAAGTAAGTTATGGTAACATTTTTAATGATCTTTTCTGGACACTGAGACATGTTCTCATACCATGGCTCATGTACTTATCATATACAGTACATTAAAGTACAGTTTTAGTCTTTGACTTTGTTATTTTATGTTTGCATAACCTAGATACTTGTATTCATGTTTTATGTGCACCCACTCCAAAAGTATCTTCACGGAGAGGATCGATGAATTTCACAATGAACACTGTGACTCCTGTTGTCTCGGTAGTGTTGTCAGAATCCTTCATCCATTATGTCAACTAATTTGCAGATTAATAGAAGTTGCATACAATTAGGTGTATAGCAGTGTAGAGGTGTGGCTGTCATTCAGAATCATTCAAGTATCTGCAATGGTGATTCTGATGTTACATTGCTGATATCCAAAACACTTCCCAGGCTGTTGGCACGATGCTGATGAAGGCTGTGTTAGTGACATAGGCTTCAATCTTGAGGGAGGACGGGGCTTGAAATATTGTTTTATGTGCTAAGGAATAAAATGTTTTTGTATCTGAAACAGTGATACTTTTCATAGATACCATTATAACAGCTTAAAATAAAAGAGTTTGGGATGCTAGAAATTAATATTTGGGCAGCAACATAACAGGCGATGTAACCAACACAGGTATTGTGTGAAGACTGGGGGGGTGTGGGACTGTATGTGGCAGGAGAAACACAAAGGGAATCTGAACAGTCACAGGTCGAGCGGCTTCTGTCTGAATTAACCAAAATCTGGATAATAGGGATCTGAATTATCAAGGATTTACTGTATTGTATTCACAGTAGTGTCTCCTTTTTACAGTTTCAGAAGTTTATATTTTGTATACTACTTTGACAGGAATGTGATGTCAACTTCACCGCCAGACCCTACCAGGTAGAGCTGTTTGAACATGCAAAGAAACAGAACTCTATCCTTGTTCTTGGCACAGGATCTGGAAAAACTTTCATCTCCATTCTACTTATCAAAGAACTTTCTGATCAGGTAAGAATTCTGTCAAGTGAAATTCTTACAATATACATTCTCTCTATCTTCACTAGCTAAAAGTGCACTTAGAAGTCCAATACAGTATAAAGTAATATGTCCAGGTCCCACTCTGTAAAGGTGGTTTGATGATCTGAAGGGTATCCAGAGTGCAACCCAGACACCGTGCCATCAGTTAGTGACAGCTAACCCATGCAAGCATGAAAAATAGCTATAAGACGATGATGGTGGCTCACTGCATATTGATTGAAACAACATAAGTATCACTGGTGTACCTCCTTTAACTCTAAGGATGTCTGTATATCCTTCCCTAAAAGATGTCAATACTCCCTGGTTAGTTATTGACAATACCACTTAGCTGTGGTCACACTATGGTTTTTACCCAGAATAAATCTCAATAGCATTGATTTTTCAATGAACTCCTCATGTTGTCTCTACAGCAGCAACTTATTTGTTGTCAAAAGTGCGACGATACAGAGCGTCTGAAAATCCATGGTACAGTTGGTTGACATTTGGTATAGAGTGTCTATTGTATTAATGAAATTTATACCGTTCACATTTTTCTAATTAATGTTAAAATGTACAAAATATATAAAAAGTGTATTTTAATAACAAAACTCAAGCAAAAATGTCATAGTAAATAACAAATAATAATACAGTACAGTTGACCCTCGTTAATTCGGACTAATAGGGGGGGAAGGGTGTCTGTTTTAGCCGATTGTCCGAATTAACCGATTTAGGGGTTAATATTGAATTATATTTCAAAGAAAATGCAGTGAGTTTGTCCTTAGCCTTGCATACCGTATATCCTCGTCTATAACCCCCCCTCGTTTATAGGTCGACCCGGATTTTTTGACCAAGGTATCGTTAATTTATGATATTCCTCGTTTATAGGTCAACCCACGTTTTTGAGGGTATTGGAACAACAAAACCTTCAGTAAAAACGCTCTACGTCCTATAAACTGAGGCTCGCCATGCCTGAAACACCGAGTGCCGAAGGCAAATTGTTTACCATTTATTATTACGACACTTTACACTGAAACGCGGGTAGTTTCAACAAAAATATTGTATATTTCCATTCAAGTACTTATTCAAGTCAATTAGGAGGGAATATTATTGTAATACAACAGTTTTTTAACTAAACCATTCGAAAAGCGATTACGGTAACATCTTTTGAACGAAAGAAAGCGAGTCAGTGTTTTCGTCACGATTTCATCCCACTTTCCACTGTAATACGTACGTAATTTCAGCAAAACTATTACATTTCCATGAATGTATTATATCAAGCACAGTATGAAGAGAATATTATTGTAATATAAGAGTATTTTAACCGAAAACTATTAAAAAAACGAATAACATCTCAAGAACATCAGAAGCCTAGGTAAAGTCTTTTGTTTTCGTCATGTATTTTATCCTATTTTATATTGAAATACATCACGTTTCAGCAAAACTACTATAGTCAACCCTCACTTTACGCGGTTAATATAACCGACAGGATAACGCGGAAAGTGTGAAACGCGTAAAGTGAACAACATAACATATGGGATTAATTGAAATAGAGACCGGGCCGACCCCCAAACTCCACTTTTTGACGACACACAACTATGTTGTAGTAAAAATTTTATCTTAACTTTATGATGGTATGCACACACAAGTAATATAGAAGAGGTTAGGTTAGGAAAAATAAAGGTTAAGTTAGGAAAAATAAAGGTTAGGTTAGGAAAAATAAAAGTTAGGTTGAACACTTACGTTAGTAGAAGAGATGGGTCGGCATACGGGGATGGAGGCTGTTTCCGAGGCAGAGGGCAGGCTACTGGCCCTCAGGTGAGTCACCATCACTGTCATCCACACTTGTCAGGGCCTCCCTGACAAATCCCTCAAAGTCATCTTCACTGTCTCTACCTCTGTCACTATCACTGGCTTGGGCTGGCTGTGGTGGGTTGCGGGCGAAGAACTCTGTTATGCTTTGCGGACGGCTGGTGTTTATGTTATCGTGATAAACCTTGAAGTAGGGCTCCATAGTCTGCAACAGCTGGGTAGTGACGATTTCATACGTGTTTGTGTCATGGTCGTCGGAAAGGAGGAGCTTGATTTTCTCGACACACTCGATGGCACCCCTAACATTACTGTGGGATAAGCGGTGTTCTTCTTGGGATGACGCACCACCTGCCTCTTCACTGACGTCATCATCATCTACCATCTCGTCGGTAGTCACATCAGGATCCCTTATCACCTCCAGGATGTCGTCGTTGGTGGTCTCGGAGAAGCCTGCAGCTGTAACACTCTGCGCAGCTTCTCTGGCAAGGTCCACTGCTACTGTAACAGTCTGAACCTCACCAGTCACAGATTGACTCTGCCTTACGCCCAGAATGCCTTGCAACACATGTCTCTATGCGTGACGAACAGTTGCTACAGACAGCTGATCCTATGCCTCCACCAAGAAGTCCACAGTTTTCTTGGTGTTAAATATTCTCCAGAATTGTTTGAAAAGTATTTTTTGCTCTGCCAACTGTTGATCCTCGTCTTCTTCGCTCTTGCTATCGGTGGTGGTGTCACTCAGGTTACGCAACTCTTCCCTGGTGTTGGTGTAGTCGTTCAGGAGCTGGAATTTTTTTGTTGAGAATGCAGCTTTTACATTGCAGATTAACTCTTGGTCCATGGGCTGTAATATAGATGTAGTGTTGGGAGGAAGGAAGACCACTTTTACGTTGGGGTGACGATCTAACAGTAGGGGCGAGTGTCCTGGTGCGTTGTCCAGCAGCAACAAAATCTTGAATGGCACATTCTGTTGCTCACAGAATTTCTTTACATCGGGAACGAAACAGTCATCAAACCAGGAGAGGGACAGTGTAGAGAACATCCACTCCTTACGTGCGGTCACCCAGTGGACATTTAGCTTGGTCATGTCCATGGTTTTGTAGGCGTGCAGTTTGCAGGCTGTGTGGGTCACCGATAACTTGAGCTTACAGGTACCGGAGGCATTGGTGGTAAACAGGACGGTGATGCGCTCCTTCTGCATCTTCCGGCCCCGAATCTTGCTGGCATTCTTCACAACGAAGGACTTGGAAGGTAGCTTTTTCCAGAAAAGACCAGATTCGTCCATGTTAAACACCTGGTCGTCACTGTACTGTCCTTCCTCCATAATCTCACGTAAAAATGGAGGAAATTCCCTAGCCGCAGCACGGTCAGCACTGGCTTCTTCACCACCAATGTTTATATTGGTGATCTTGTTCCGCATCTTAAACCTCTGTAACCACCCAGAGGAAGCATTAAAGGGTTTGGGCTCTGTAATTCCCGTCTTTTGTGACACTGCAGCATACAGTTCACGTGCGTACACCCTTAACAGAGCGCGTGTCGACCGCCATGTTCCGTCGCATCTGACTCACCAAGTAGCTCACAAGTAATTTTTCTGTCTTGAGAAGCACCTGTTTGTGAAAATACTTGATCATAGAAGCACCTGTAGACTTTGTGATCTTCATGTGCTCCTTTATCTTGGCTGCATCCTTCTTTGTCGTCCGGATCGTAGATTCGTTCACACCATGCTGGCGCGCCAAATCAACCTGTCTTGTTCCTTTCTCTAACTCTTGGATGATCTTGTACTTCACCTCATAGCTTAAGGAACGTCGTGTCTTCTTGGGCTTAGGTGCGGCTGGGTCCAGGCAAAGGTTTCTCTGGGGGTGGTGGTCTGGTGGAAGCCAATTTAGAGAACAATGGATGCACGATTACACGGTGTGGCCTGGAGAAATGAAACTGCCGCGGCTAGGTCAAGCGTCGTGTTTCCTCCCTCCCTCCCCCCCGGGTGGACACGTCATATTACTTTAAACCAAATACAGCTAGCAGCGGAGGGAGGTAGGGATGC